>JBBDHG010000476.1:227500-315000 GCA_037951165.1 Lophius americanus
ATTCCAGTCCCTGACCCCAGCAACACTTTCCAGCTCATCCTGGATCACCTCCAGGCCAGAGGAGATGGATCCCTCCAGCAAGTTCTGGTTCTACCCAAGAGTCTCCACTCATTCAAAATCTTAGTACAGTTTTTCAAAGTCCTCCTGGAGTCTGAGCCAAACTTCATTGCTGAAGCGTTTTTGCCTCATGAAGCATCCCTGAAGATTCTGGGTCACGTCGACCCAAGAGTCTAATCAAGATAAGCTGAGGCAGCATTTTTTCATTACCGGGTCAGAGTTGCAACAAAAACCTCCCAGCTGACATTAGAAAATCACCGTCTTTATTGACTTTTACATTTAATTGTTAATTCCCCGTGAGGCGTTTCGCCTGTTTTCTTTTCACGTTAATAACTGTACTAGATCATTTTTAAACCGGTGACGGCGGATTCAACCGAAACACGGCGTCGCTCAAAAAAAAACCTACCGGCCAAAAAAGAAAAAGTTCTAGTTCAGGTTAAACCACGTAAATACATCCCATAATAAGTGTGAACGAGGTCACGTGTGTGTGTCTTCAAAAGACAAAATTTAAATACTAACTTTTATTTGTGAATTTGTCGATATTCTGTTTGTCTGGTTCTGTCTTGTTGTACGTTGAGGATACACAGCATGAGAGGTCAGAACAAACACACACACACACACACACACATACACATACACATACACATACACACACACACACACACACATACATACCCGGTGTTACATTTCAACAGGAGAATGGATTTACACCAATTTGGAAAATGCATTTCCCAACAGATAATGGTTTTTCCAGAGATGCACACACACACACACACACACACACACACACACACACACACACACACACACACACACACACACACACACACACACACACACACACACACACACACATTGTTGAACTAACATACTTGACACAAAGTCCCTTAGCGGCACTTGTTATTCACACAAGGGAGATCCCAACCCCTTCCTCCCACACACATACCCTTTCAACCCCCCATCATGTACACACATCGACACACATACACACACGTGAACACACACCCTTTCCCCAGTCATCCGCTAGAATGGTGGCAACACCGCAGTCTCTCTATAACTCGCACCCTCTCACTTTACGATGAGTGATGTCCACGACCGACTGCATCTTCTGAGAGCCCCTTATGGCAATTACCAACACACTCACACACACACACACACACACATACATACACAAACACGCGTAGACACACACACACAAACACCACACAGACACACATCAACATCACTTAACCAGTTGTCGCCAACTAATGTACTGAGTGGAAACACTCTGTGGCCTCCACTCATCACCCTCTCAACAGCACAGCTCACTCTCCTGCACACAACCCCACAAACACACTCGTACACACTCGTACACACTCGTACACACTCGTACACACTCGTACACACCTAAGGCTTGCTGGCTGCCTCGACTTCCTGTCCGTCTTTTGCCTGGTTCTATTGATCCATGCGGGCCTCCGTCCACATCAGTCATGCCTCTTAAGCACTTATTGAGCAGCGCCAAACTACGTGGACATGACTCTGTACATATAAATGTTTAATGTTTAATGTGTGTCCGAAAAGTTTGGGAAATTATAAATATATATATAGTGGCATCGTCATCGCTGCTGCTGCTGCTGCTTCCCCCGATCTTTCGTTTTAACACGATAACTCAACTCTTTCACGCATCATTTTCAAAATCAATACTTTCCCATACCTCAGTTTGAGGAAGAGCTGAATTGATTTTGGGAAAGGTCGGTTGTATATTTGCGACACATGGGGACCTTTTCGGGTCAATTTGAAGAGTTAGAGTTTGTATATATCATATTTCACTCTTATATGTCAAATTTTGACATATGACGGGGAGGTTTTTCACCCAAAAAGGCCGTTTTTGGAACATAACTTTCTAACTTTTCATCCGATTTATTCCGAATTTGACGTCTATGAGTCGACTCGAGGAGCTTTTTACGTAAAAATCTTCCCCTGAGGAGTTCAATCAGGGGGATTTGCTTGTACAATGCAGAGGATCTGGGTCTTTTCAGGGCTGTATCCTTGTATTCATTCTGTGTATTATGTTGGTTTTCTGTGTTTTATAATCGAATGAGTGACTGAAAGATGTACGGAGTGTAATCAGCTAAGTTGATCAGGTCAAAGGTTAGACGCACTTAAAGATTAGTGATATAGGATCCGATCAGATTGATTCATGCCCATGTGTTTTCTGTCCCAGTCTGCTCTTCACGAAGGTGAAGCTTGAGGAGGTTCTCTTTGGCCCGGCTGCAGCTCTGCAGACCGTTGAAGAAATGCTACATGTCTGGCAAAGCTGCTACGACGTCAGCCGCTCCGGGTGAGTTCCAACGTACTTT
This sequence comes from Lophius americanus, assembly GCA_037951165.1. Taxonomy (NCBI): domain Eukaryota; kingdom Metazoa; phylum Chordata; class Actinopteri; order Lophiiformes; family Lophiidae; genus Lophius; species Lophius americanus. The sequence goes on from JBBDHG010000476.1 coordinate 229,897, forward strand.
TCACATACCGAAGGATGGAATTTTCTTTATTTTCTCCTCCTTCATTTACTCACGAAACTGTGCAAACAGAAAAGTCTGTTTTGTAAATTAAACATATTAAGACTTATCTGAACATATTTGAGACCTGGAGCATAATACTTCATATTATTTAAGACTTTTTACTTTTGAATTACGTAAAGGTCTATGCTGTTCTCCCCAAAAGAAAAGTCATATCCCTGAAAAGCCCCCAATTCCCCTGCGTTGTAAAGCAATCCCCCCCTGATTGAATTCCTCAAATTTAATGTGGAGTTATGTTTGGCAAACAAACACTTTTCGGGATAATGCTCCCCCTAGTGTCAGAAAAATATGAACGATCTCTCCCAAAATCAATCCAGTTCTTCCTCGCGTTAAGGTCTATGCAAGCATAAAATTTGAAAACGATCCACGGATCCATGTCTGAACAGAAAACATTAGTAGTGACTAAAATACTGCTACTATTACGACTATTTACGTAAAATATGATTTAAACACGATAAATCTTGTTAAAGTTGGGACTAAATCGGACCAACGGCTAGTGAGTACGATATGAACTATTAGATTAAAATGCGATATATATAAAAGCTAGGCTGGGTTTATTCAGAGTCACATGATTTGGAAGAAATGGGAAGAAATATTACGGCCCAAAAACGTTTGAAGATAAAATTTCCCCTAATGTCGGAAAAATACAATCGACTTTTACCAAAATCGGTCCAGTTCTCCCTCAGACTCAGGTCTATGTTGACATAACATTTGAAAATGATCCATGAAACAGTTTTTGAGTTATCAGGTTAACAAGTGAGATCTGCGGCATGTGATGACGATTGAGATGGTTTTAATATTATGGCTGATCCCAGCCTAGCCTTAAGAGAACGTTGTTTTGTCTTTGCTGCGTGTTGTAATGTCTGTGGCTGACATGACATTAAAACTATACTTCACTTAAAGTGACTTAACTTCACAGAAAAGACAGATTTTTTCTCTTAAGCATGTATTATGTATTCCAACAGTTTAGTATCATGTTTCTAGAGGATGTAGTCGGTTGGCTCGCATCAGAGAGTGTGTTTGTTCAGAATGTTTGAGCTATAAAATGTCTGTGTTTTGTGTGTTTTGTGTGTTTTGTGTGCTGGTTGCAGTGAGACGGACGACAGCAGCAGTTTACCGATGGCCGAGAGGACAGAGGTCAGTCCTGGAACCAGGAACCCCTCCATCCACCTCACCCTGCCGGACTTCCAGGACGCCTCCACAGGTCTCGCCTCTCTCTCTCGGCTTTTAAAAAGGCACCGGATTGCAACCGGCTGAATCGATGACTTTGAATGAAAACAAAAGAATGTCCCCCAGACCGGCAAATGTGCCGGTAAAATATCACGGATCCGATTCACCTCCACACGCGTTTCCGCTGGGATCTGAGTTATGTTGCTATTCAGTGAGTGGAATTCTGTTAATATTAATACCTTTAAAGCAGTAGGTTACCCTACACAGTCATTTGTTCCCTCCATGATGCATGACTATGTAGCAAACCGACGTCCTAGCGACCGAAAAATGTCCTGGTTCCTGACGACCCCCCCGAAACCCAAAACGACCACATAACACTGTCACATGGAAAAGTGAAATATGAGACAACTAAACATCTAAACAACTATAAGATAAAAGATAACCAAACTCACCATAACACGCTGCCAAATCTTGATTGTCGTGATCGTGCTATCGGACCTCGGACGGGTCATTACCCTTCATTACAGGATCATTACCGGTACAGTACAAACCCGGGGCTGACGGTCCTCGGTGCGCCCCGAGGGGACTGAGTCACCAGGGCAGGGACCGTTCCACGCCAGGGGTCTACGGCGATGTCGGTAAATCACCCTCAGAGAGCTAAAGACAAAATAAATACCCATGATGCAACAAAAGTTAGGGCCAGGAAACATTGGCTCTGCTGTTGGTTGACGATCAAGCGTCCTAAATTTTTTCCATTGAAATGCGACAATGTGGCGACATGATGCTCCGGTACGGCTAAAATAAACTGCATGTTTGCATGTCTCTGTCTTCTATCGTTGGATATTTGATCTGATTGGAAAGGAATCAAAGATCCGTGTTCCATGACCAGTAAAGAGTTGGAATTCTTTTACCTTTCAGACATTTCATAATCGTCTAGCATTAATCCTGCCACTATAAGATGGGCAAATATATTCGCCTGTAATGGTTGCTATTTATTAACCCTTCAATTCCTGTCACAGGTTTGTTGAGCCCTTCGTCGATTGCGGCGTCCCGTCTCGAATCGGCGCTCTCTGACATCAGCTCCACCCGTCGCCAAGGTCCCGCCTACATCTGGACCACGCTGGAGGGCATCTGGCTTCAGGCTGGTATGAAACAACACGAGCGACTTCTAACACACCCATAATGCTTCAGTCTCTTGGGAAATTTTGTTTATATCCCGTACATGTATGTGTGTAGGAGTAATAATGCATTCATTAATTCACTCTGAGGCTAGCTAATGCTACTGCTAATTTCCTTCACTCACAGCCGCGACTACTGAATGTTAGCTTAAGTTGTCAGGTCAATCCGTCTTATCCAAAGACTTCGCAACGTTTACATTTTATGTCAACAACACTCGTCACAAACAAACACACATGGATATGAACGTACAGAAGGCTACCTGGGTATCATGGCACAACAGGTGGAAACACCTCTGATACAGCCAGTGATGGGAATGTAAGGTATTTCTAAGATAAGGTAAGGTAAGTTAAGATAAAGTGTAGTAAGAAGGTATGTAAAGATAAGGTAAAGTAAGGTAAGGTATTGTAAGACAATGTCAAGAATATTAAGATAGATCCGGAGATACTCAGATCTAGTTGTCTCGCCAACAAGTGAGAAAAGTCGCTCAGACTCTTATAATTGCCCATTTTTTCCTCACTCCAACACATAAACTTCCGATAATGGCCATCGTAAGGAGTTACATGTTACTCGCGTCACCTGTTAGTGGCTATAATGTTGTGGCTGATCAGTATTCAGAGAGCTACTCGGTTGTCATAGCTCAAAGGAGAGGATTTGAGGGAAATTAGGTTGTGATAGACGCCGCTACTAATCGACCTTCAACCTCAGTCAGTCTGTTAAAGTTCACCGAAGAGTTCAGATATGTTCCACACAACAACAACAACAAAAACACTCCATCCATTCACTCAGCAGGACTGCATGATGGGAATCCATCCACCGCTCAAACAAAGACAGTGATGCAACCAGCATACCAGTGTCTTACAGCGCTGGAGATAATGGCCGGTGAGGTCACTGGGGTCACGTCCCCTGTGGCTTTTTTTGTAATATGAAGTTGTTTTATTCTCTCCTAAATGTGAACTCTGCCTTTTCTCTGCTGAGAAATAGAACATGTTCTCTGCGGATTTTGTGGCAAACACGAGGCTGAGCCGGTTGTACCCGACCCACCCTCCTCTCTCCTTCCCAACATTCCTCTTCTCATCTGTCACTTCCTGTCTCAATCTCACATCCTTATCAGACACACACACACAAACACACACAAGCACGCACACGCACGCACGCACACACACACACACACACACAGTGCCTGCAAACGTTCAAGTTGACCGCCTACACTGATCTAATTTTCTTTCTACCTGGGAGTTCAGGTCAGGAACAGGGACAGGAACAGGAAATGACTCTTTCTCATCTTTCGGAGTATGCATGATATTATTTCCCGTCTTTGAATTCATGACTTAGAGAAAAACACAAAACATTTGCTACTTAACATAAACGGAGTTCAAGGGTAGTGTATGTGCAGAATCTAGTCCTCTCTCTCTCTCTCTCTCTCTCTCTCTCTCTCTCTCTCTCTCTCTCTCTCTCTCTCTCTCTCTCTCTCTCTCTCTCTCTCTCGCTCTCTCTCTCTCTCTGTAAGACAGCACTCTCAGAGTTTGGAACTGAGGGAGATTTCTTTGTCAGGGTTTTTCTATAGGTGGCTATAGGAGGCCCCTCAGGAGAATGACTGACTGCTGTCAACAGTCAGTGGCAGTTACCACTGAGTTTGCATCTTCCTGGACATCATTGTTAGTGCTTGTTAGTGTGATTCTGTGTGTATATGCGGTTGAGTGTGCATGTGTGTGTGTGTGTGTGTACGTGAATGTCTTGGGTCCGTCCTCATCTTCCCAGCAGCAGCAGAGAAAGGAGGCAGGCCGCTCCAGTATGCAATGGCCATATTTAGGCAAGATTTTCATGACTTCCCAGGCATTGAATAGCTCCCACCCCCTTTTTCATGCTTAGTGTGTGTGTATATGTGTGTATTTTTGTGTGTACCGGTCCATCCCAGTGATGTGTTTTATCTTTATGCCTCATTAAAAGTTGTTGCATGCTCTGTATTTTCAGCTAGCTAACACCGTATTTCCCAGCATTGAATCCTCCTCGGAGGAGGAGGAGGAGGAGGAGGAGGAGCAGGCAGGTTGTTCTCTTTGTCCGGAATATATAGAGGAAAACACAGTAAATCACTTTTAAAACTGTGAACAATAACACATAAGGAAGTAGGTACATTTGTAAGTATAAATAGTGTCGTATAGCATAGCAGTCAGGAAAAGTAAACAGACACTGTTAGAGAATCTAATTAAAGATCAATAGTATCGCTGAACAATGATTTATAAACTCTACATCATTAAGAAAATACTTCAGTCTATAACCTTACATTTTTCCCATAAACATCTGAACTGTAACTTTAAATCATAGATGCTAACAGTTAGAGCAGTGCCTGGTTGGCTTTGAGCCAAGGCTTAAGGGAATTGCGGCACCGTAATTATCTCTTTGATTTGTTGGATAAAAACTTCATGAACGTTCTTTTAAGTCACTTCCTCTTAAGCGTAGCATCAGTGCATCAACACTAGGGGGTGCTAAACATATTTCATAGAACGCTAATTCACTGACGGCTGTCCAACAGGAAGTTGGGTGGTCAACTTATCTGCAGATGGATGGTTCCATCCCTGCCACTACATGTTTTTGTGCCTTTGAGCAAGACACTGAACCCATCCAAAGGCAGATCCACTGGTGTACCGGTGATAGTGTGAATAGTAACCGTTCCCATTGAGCAGGTAGCGCCTTGCGCACCAGTGCGTGACTGCAGACGTATGAAGATTCCCTCTGAGTTCTGTTTTATTTTTGTCTGACTGTCCGTCTTGAGAGATATACCTCCTCTGAGATCGGGTCTGGGTGATTGCCACTGCTACTGGATCTGTAGGGTGTTTACATATACTATTCTTACCCAGGTCAGAATGTACCTGCCAATGCTTGGACTGTTTCTTACCCATTTTCGGGTCAGGGTATATCATGACTGATTGCCTGGCATTCATTAATGGAAATGGTAACGTGGGTAACTGACTGCCCATTCTGTTTGATGGGAGTGAGAAGCGTTCAGGAATGTGACAGAGGTGGAACACCTTTTTAGTGGAACTCCATTTAGAGACGCACTCCAACCGTTTTGAACACAACTTATCTTCAAATACTGTTTGATTGGGGATTTAACCTAAGGACCAACCAGCCTCAGCATTAGAATCATGATACACCGATTGGAACATTATGTCATCTTTGGGGTTGTTCTCTGGTCTTGCCGGTTCGTGAAGAAGAGTGGTCTAGTCAGCCATGTAGTCCTTGGAAACTCTGGAGCCTGGGATTCAACTAGAGGGAATAGAGCTCGTTCGTTTTCAGGCCATTGTCTCGGTTGATAAACTCCTTAATGACGACGGTCAGTGCATCAGCACACAACTCTAACCTGGTCACTTCCAGGTGAGCCACGTCACATATGTGGTACATACCTCTATTAGCACTGACGGTGATTCAGGCTATCTACTCCAGTCCTCAGGAAGACACATATCCTCCTCTGTAACCTGGGTCAAAAGCTTTTGGATTGAACAAAGACTACTCGGTTCCGACACGGCAATCCGCATGTGAACAGCTTTTACTCTCAGGGACGTGAAAAGTGAAGGACTCAAGGCTCCATTGGACAATTACACATCCACGGAAAGTTTGAGGTCTTTAATATCATTAGCTCTCTCCTCTGTAGGAAATTCATTCGCCACGTCTGTTCCATCCCAGAATAATGATCAGCCAACCGTTATAATTGTGAAAATCCCTTTCTACAAAGTGCCTTACATCCCTGCCATAATAATTATCTTCCTGTTTGGCTTCCTTTTTTTGCAAACTTAGGAAATGTCGGCAGTCTTAGCAGCCCAGTAAAAAAAGTAGAGCATTTGGGGCACACATGCAGTGAATCCCAATGGGTTCTCTTCAGAATCTGAGAGGCCCTCCAATGAAGCTTTTATGAAGGTCTGGCCCAGAAAGGAATACCTTTTCGGAATAATATCCCTCTCTACGTTGTCCTTGAATTGGCCACTTCACAAATTTTGTGTGGAGTTTGAGAAAGGTACACTCCAAATGTAGGGAGTTCAAACATGTTGTGTCTTTTTTGAGTGGTGGTTCGCTCTCAACCCTTTCAAGAATTTTTAGTAGTAACTAGATAAGGTGTCCTTTCGTCTTTTCGGTTTGCTCAACTGAGTGGGAAAGCAGGTTGTCATTCTCTATTGTACAGAAGACTCTTTATCCGAGCGGATCTTTGTTCAACGTACTTTGTACTTTGTACTTTGTGTGGGTTTGTGCAGGGGAGGATTCTTGTCATTGCCTTTAATACTGTCTCACATCTGATTCTAGGCGGCATTGTGGCAAAGTGGGTTGCACAGTTGCCTCACAGCAAGAAGTTCCGTGTTCAAATCCAACTCTGACCAAGTCCAGGGCCTTTCTGTGTGGAGTTTGCATGTCCTCTCTGTGTTGGAGGCAGTCTTTGTACTTGGTTTGTCTTGTAGGCTCCCCTTTGAATACAGCATCTACTGTATGATGACTCACCAAAGGTTCGGTGTTTGAACATATTGAATGTGAAGGCCATTGTACTGTTTTCAAACTTGATAAAACACAGAGGCGGCAGAATATCGGCAACTGGATCGAGAGATGTTGAGATGGTGAAGGTACTGTGTTTCTGGTTTTGGGATCTCTGATCTACTCTTTGTCATTTCATTACACTCAATTAGTACAGGAAGTGGGATATTAATTCTTTCCATTTATAGATACCTCAATGAACTCATTGGCTCTTCTGCCAACTGTTTACGTAATCGCTGCACAAGTTTGGACTTTGTATGTCATGGCTGCCTTCCTGGTGCTGAACATGTCCATAAATCTGACTTGGCTACTTGCTACATCGTCGCATGTCAATGGAAAATAGACGTCGCCTGATAGTCGTCAAAATTCCAATTCGGCGTCTTCATCACAGCAGCGCCACTGTTTCCTGCCCAACACCACTGTGGCACAAATATAACGGCATATTTCGAGAACAACCCTTGCACGCGTTACACTCCTTGTTTCAACGCGGGTCGGGTGGGTTGCCGATATCACCGCAGACCCCTGACTCCCTTGACGTGGGCCAGTTCCCCGTCTGGCAACACAATGCAGTTGCGGCGACTTGAGGACAGTCAGTGCCGGTCTGTACTCTACCGGTAATGATCCGGTAATGACCCGCCAGCTGCTGACATAATTGGTCTCCCGACTCCTAACCTTAAAGAACTAAACCATAAAGGCAAGGCACGCATTGCTACCTCGATATGTCAGGACATCACACAACCGCCAATCACCACCTCCCGCTCCCGTCCTCTAGGCAGAGGTGCAGAGCAATGAGGTGTGGAAAGGCTCGCTTTGGGAAATGCCGGATCCCTGCGGTCTTTACCACATTTAACAGAAGGCCTCGCTGATCAGGCCTTAGTGTGGATTGCTGCCTGTCAACAGACGTCATCGTTGTTCGTTGTGTTTAGCATGTGTGATCTGACACGTACAGGACTCAAAAAAAAAAAAAAGATTTTCCCCTTCGGGACAATAAAGTCTAAAATCCAAAGTCCAAGCTACTTAAAATGGTCCGAACCATCATATCTGCCGCTGTTGCCCTTTAACACTTTGGCACCTTCAGCTTCTTACTGTAGATTAACGTTATCAGTTCCAGTTTGATGACTGTCTCCGTTTTTTCCAGTTTTGTAACTGTTTTGGAGTCTCCTTCTTGAAGAAGAAGCAGTTTCGGTTGCCTCTACTTTTTTGCAGGTTCTTGCTGTTTCTAAGCCGACTCTAGAGCAATTTAGCGAGCATGATTATTTGTGAGCACTGAAAGTGTTTCAATGCCATCTTGTGAGCAGTCTTTCAGCTGGGACCATTACTGACATGAAGATGGTTTTACTATCTATGAGTCCTGGAAGTTGTTCCAGGCAACATATTTTCAGCTATACAGATTTATTGATTATAATGTTTCCAGCTTTGAATTCTCAGAGAAGCAGGAAGGTTATTGTGTTTAGCAGGATATAATAATGGAGCATATTTAGCTTGCTGGAAGACATAAAATGACAAATAAGTAGCACTCAGAGAGCGCAAAGCTACACCAGAACCCTAATTTTAGGAAATACCCTTGCAGATTTCTCCGTTAATGTCTGATTTACTCCCAGCCTCTAAATATACCGACGGCTCCAACAACCCTCTTGATATCATCAAATACTCTGTAGCCGCCTGCACCTTTCACTTCAGCGTCTCTGTTCAGTCCACTGGGCCCCCAGCTCCACACACAGAACGATCAAAGGAACAAAAGCAGGAATAGCACCTTTGTGACGTCACTACTCCAAACGGCTTCTTATTCTTTTTAACTTGAAATGCTGCGAAGGATGTAACGTCACCAAAATTGAATCACCTCTAGGATATTTCATGTAAATCCATTCTGTAGTTTTTCCAGAGTCCTGCTCGCAAACAATCAATCCAGACAAACAATCGGACAAAACAAACAAACAAACAAACGCACAGGAGTGAAACAAAAACTCCTTGGCGTAGGTCATTTCTAATAATAGCTCCAGTATAGCAATCAAGAAGGGAAACGGATGGTTCCAAGAATGGCGATGTTTGGTAATAGTAGATGAAAATACAAAAACCTATGCTTTCGCAACCAAGTATTTATGCGTCTGTATATTATAATCAACAAACCAAGCATCATTACAAATACCGTACTCCGACCGAAGAGACGTCGGTCCAAACATTTTAACGTATCTGTAAATAATAGATGACTCACAGATTTAGCCGTTTTTTTCTGGATTGCAGCGGAAAAAAGAAGTCACCACACGTCACTTCCTGTCATCCTGAATGTTTTCATGACCTCATTTCCTCCTAAGTGTGGCCTCAATGTACCTCCACTAGGTGATGCTGAGGAACACACAATAGAAACCCAATAGATTGTCTATTTTCTAAATCATGTTATATTGTTTATTACATTAATAGTTACTTTTACTAACTAGTTTTTACTGCTGTTTGTCCTTTCATTTAATTTTCTCTTTTAAAGTCAAAAGTGCCTTATAGATTAAAGTTTATTGTAACACATTAATACGCACAAGCAGAGAAACATAAAAGCTGCGAAACCCTCACTTCAATCCAATTAGTCAGGAATAATACATTTTTCTCACGTCGTACTATTGTTGCTTTCTTTTTCTCCCTTCTATTCATCGCCCACTCCCGTTCTTCCTCCTCAGCTTCATCTGCTTAACTCTTCCTCTTTCTCCATCTCCTCCATCAGGGGAGTTATTCATGACAGGCGGCCGTCTGAAGGAGGCCCAGTTCTGCATCGCGGAGGCCAGCTCGCTTTTCCCCAACTCGCATTCGGTGCTCCTGCAGAGGGGTCGCCTGGCCGAGCTGCGGGGTCAACTGGACGAAGCCAAAGGCCTCTACGATGAAGCCCTGGCCATTCACCCCACAGGAGAGCGAACGCTGGTGCACATGGTGAGAGACAAAGGAGGCGGCTGGATTAAATCACAATTATGTTAGAATGAATGAAAGTGAATCCGAGTCACCAATTAGCCTGATTAAAACAACTCAGATGACAGTTTTCTGCCTTCTACTGTATTCATATCTCATCAGAATTACAGAATTACCTTTTCCTGCTTATAACTGTGAACATTATGGGAATTTTTCCCATCATGAACTTCCCACCCGCATGACGTAAACACATCATTACTATAGCTACAAGTCTGAGTTTTCGCTAGATGAGTGACAGCTGAAGGGTCATTTCAAGGGCCAATCACATTTTTGGCCAGCTAAGCCCCCCCCCTCTAGATATGCCTCTTATGTTAATTCATTGAACGCAAACTGTCAGAAGACAAAAAGCAAACTTGGGCTCATAATCAAAAGACTGCTTAAAGACATTCTCTCTCTCCGCCGGTCACACCCACACTATCCTTCATCTGAGCAGACCCTCTCTCTCTCTCTCTCTCTCTCTCTCTCTCTCTCACTTCAACACCATCTAGCTCCTCGCTCAACCCTTCTCCGGCTCAACCTGTCTTCCAGATGATCCTCTTGATTAACCTCAGCTTCTCTGAACTTTAAACTTATGCTCTTGTCATGATGAAGGGACCAGTTAATGATACTCCCCCCAAACTCAAGGCTGGCTAACTTGCTCACACCCAATGTCTGTGGTCTCCATAGTGACCATAGATGAGCTGCTCCGTATCGCTATGACTCAGGTACTGACCACCTTGTGACCACATAAGGCTAACTCTTTTGCTCGGGCCGTACACATGAGTGTCAGGGTTTTTGCATGTGTGTGTGTGTGTGTGTGCGTGTGTGTAGTGGAGTGGAGTGCAGTCCCATTGGGGTAGACGGAGGTATGCATCTCTTCCATATTAGGTCTGTTGGGGGAATCAATCCCACGGGGCGAGGAGTTGAATAAAAGCCAGCTGGCAGGGTCCTATTCTGGGTCTCTTACAGGGCAGATGTGTCCTCAGAGTGTGTGTGTGTGTGTGTGTGTGTGTGTGTGTGTGTGTGTGTGTGTGTGTGTGTGTGTGTGTGTGTGTGTGTGTGTGTGTGTGTGTGTGTGTGTGTGTGTGTGTGTGTGTGTGTGTGTGTACTTGTGAAAGGCGAGATTGTGTTTGGATTTGGCACATTTTGTCATTTGCAGTTTTCACAAGGACAACGCTGGGAGAAAAACAAACATTCATGCTCACAGTCACATCTACAGGCGGTCCAGCGTCATCAGTTCAGCCATACTGTATGTGTTTGGGCTGGGGGGAGGAAGACGGGTTTCACGCAGGGAACGGCACAGTAAGGCATCAGTGATTCTCACTATAAGTGGGTTTACATGGACAGCCTAATAACATCCCCTTTCCGAAAGAAAAGTCCCTTTCCGAAGGAGATTTCATTATTTAACAAGGATGTCGTCTAAGTCCTTTCACGAAAGCGTTTCCGTTGCCAGTCGCTGCATCTAAACGCTTTTTCGGAAAGCTTCCTGTCAGAGTTGTATCTACGCGTGCCCAGCGTCGTGACGTGACTTTTTTCAGCGCCGCGACACATTTTAAATACGGCAACTTCAAAACAGTACGGGTCTACTTCAGAATCTTTTATTGATCGCAGCTTTGAAAGAGTTTAACATAGTTGGACGTTTAAATGGACGAAGAGTCGCTTCCTGTCCACGCCCTCTTTGTCGTATTCTTTATGGAATTGTCGGCGCCGCCTACATCAAAGATTGGTTGTGTTAACGTGAAAACTCAAAAACTGTTTGAGGGATCGTTTTCAAATCTACACTTTTAAAATCAGAATTTACTCTATTAGTTCATATTTAAATCACCAGAAGAAGAAGAAGTTGTGAGTGGATAACAGGAAGGATCTGCGGCGGACGAGGTGGCGACGCAATCCAATGATATCCCCGACTCTTCTGGGATATAATCACCAAGCAGTAATTAGCTTCATTCATATCCTGCTAGTAATCCCCATACGTAAAAGTATAAGTAATCTCATTACATCTCTATTCCCATTCACTTTAAGGGGTACACAGTTATCTTAATTTGTAACCAAATTTCTTGATGGCCAAGTGTTCAGTCACGCGTTGGACGTCTTCGTCGAGCCGTCTGGTAGACGAGGTCATCTTTGCGTTGTGACGGCGCCTGAGTGAGACAGTGTGTGGGACATTTCATTTCAAGCCTCACCTCTCTGCCAGAAACTCCACCCACAGTTCCTGATACGCTCCGGTTCTGAATTCATGCTCTTATTTTGATACTGTACTGGCTTGTGTACACTCAGTGGGCTGGTGGCCCACTTCTTCTGCTCTGCCTCAAGGGTAATTCTGATGATATCCTGCTTGATGTTTTATACACCAGAGCTATTATTATACAAAAGCACATGCTGTCCTGTACCTGAACGTCCTCAAAAATCGCCCTAGCTTTTTGTTTGTGTTAATACAGACAACAGCTGACACCCTCACCTTAGGTGGGTTTACATGGACCGCCTGAGTCCGAATGGATTAGATAAAGACGCTTAATCATAATGAAAATGTTGCATGTAAAGACCGGGGGCTCAGTGGATTGAACAGAGACGCTGAAGTGAAATGCGCAGGAGACAAGCGGCTGCAAGAGTATTTATTCGTCATTTATTCAGTTTATTCATCACGACTTTGAAGGAGTTTAACACTGTCGGACGGTTAGAAGGAGGAAAAGTGACTTCCGGAAAGGTTTAATCCGGATAGGATAAAGGCGTTCCGGTGTAAACCCACCTACTGTTTTTACTAGAGCTATTATGCTTTTCTCACATGATCTTTTGGCCGCGCTGCGGTCGTCATCTCTCAGAGATATATATAACGCTACGGAGACAGAACATGGGGCGTATCAGGTCCAGTGGTCCAATCAGATTGCTCATCAGGTAGCATCTTGCCTTTTGAATGAATCAAAAACGTATGGAGCGGCCAGTGTGAGCAAACAGGATTCAGTGAGTGGGCAGTTGCTCAAGGAGGCTTCAAGGGGGGGGATGGAACCACCCAACTTCCTATATGTGGACATTTGGTGTGTGTGTTTGTGGGTGCGTGTGTGTGCATGTGCATGCATGGCCACACACTCACATTTTACTTTTCCAAAAGAAGCATATTCATTCTTCCTTTGGCATGCGTACTCTGAAGGACGAGAACTTGTGCTCATTGAATTAATCGCGTTCCAATTATCAAATGCCCCCATCTCTCTCTCTCTCTCTCTCTCTCTCTCTCTCTCTCTCTCTCTCTCACTTCCTATCTCCTCTCCTTGCCGTGGATCGGGGTGGTCATCAACTGATTAGATAATGCAAATACATTATTTATAACTCTTTCACGTTCTCTGTGCTTTATGGGATTGCCTAGCAACCAGGGAAATACAGTCTTTTGATAACCACGGAGACAGAGATAGGAGGAGTGTGGGGGAGAGAGAGAGAGAGAGAGAGAGGGAGAGAGAAAGATTCCGTCATTAGAGAGATGGGTTAGGACTTGACTTATGCCTTCATTGCTTCCTACGGTTCATCTGTGCTCATTATCTTCTCCGACACCTCTCGTCTTTTCTCTCAGTGACCCTCTCACTCTCTTCGCATATTTCCAAGTTTAGGTCTTCCTCATTTGCTCACACGGCGTTTCCTTCCAGGCGCTCTTCCTCGCCACGGCTTCTCGCATCGACCCTGCCTTTCATAGTTTCTCCTTTCGGCTGGTTTTCCTCTGCTGTTGCTAGCTGGCGCGTACAAGAAGGTGTTCGTGGTCGATGTGGACCATGCTGGGATGTATTACAGAGCGACCATAGAAAGTGCCTTCAGTGAAGCGTTAGAAATAGGGAAGGCAGAAAATCCGACCGATGGAATAAGATTAAATTTGAGGGCTTATTGGCATTTGATTTGACATTTGGAATAAACGATTTATTCCCTTAAAAACTTAGTTGTGGCTCATAATTGTACAGAGAATTTTTGGTACCACTTTAGAATAAGATTCTTTATAATTGGTTTATACTTAGGTCATAAATGAGGCTGTAAACAATTTATAAGTCATACATAACCTTTTAGTCCTAAGTCCGAAATGGTTGAGATATGATGGAACATTTATATTTGGATCTAATAGTTCCTATTTTATTCCCTAGGAAGAGCTTCTTCTCTTTTTCTTCTCTCTACTATATTTTAGTCAAATAAAAAAATGAAAAATAAGCCTTGATACTGATCCATAAGAATTCTACTCCGGCTGTCAAATTATTGCTCTAAAGGCGAAATGAATGAGTGAAACGTATTTTTGGAACAAGTTGCCAAGTAGTGAAAGTGGAAGCCAAAATGACAGAAGGATAAACAACAGCGGTGTCTCACTTCTCTGGCCAGGTTTAATCAGGGATGGGATTAAATGCTCAGGTAAAGGCTGTTCCTGGTTCAGCGGCGGGACGCGAGGACACCGGGTTACACCGTCTGCACGTGTGCGCGGTTCAGTCCAGCTCACGGGCTTTCAACGGACCTGAGTTACGACACATAACATGCCCTCTGGCTGCCAAATCAAATTAGCATCGACCAAGTGGATACGAACCACGCCGCCACGCTGAAACCGCATGACAATGTCTTCTCTTAATCCCAAACCCATTTACAGTTGTGCTCTATTCTTATTCTCCCGTTTGCCATGATCCGTTATATAATATAGAGTTCGGCTTACTGTGTGTAGAAGACGTTAGTTTTCTGTCCGGTTGATTATAAGACGTAACCTTTAAGACCGTTAACCTCGCTGAGTCGGGGTTTGCACCCATCAGCTGTAATCAGCGTCCGGCTTTTGCTCATTAGCTTGATTGCATGCTTAAAAACTGGGATAATGAGCACTTAATGCACTAAACTGCACCTTAGTTATTTACATACATATATATATTATTCCAACAAATACATCTCTGCTGCCTGTGTTTGTGTAGGTGGTTTGTTTGAGAGTTACAAAGTTCTCCTTCTGTCCAAACGCAACGTGAAGTATGAATGATATCAGCCGTCACCAAGGAACCAAAACTCATTTCCTCTTTGCTAATCAATCCCATAATCGTATCTCTGTTTGGTTCATGTGTTTGCTCTGTTCTTTTGGTTTCATTGAGAGGCTACATGGGAAAAATAATCACGCCATGTCAATCAGGGCGAGTCATGTCGTTGCCATAGTAGGATTTATATATTCTTTTGGATGAGGTAAGCACTTTCATTCTACTGTTTAATGTCATAGTACTGGATATTATGGTCATGACATTGTTCATATTTGAAGTCGAACATTAATCAAAGCACATATTTCCTCTGGACCTCCTCTGCCTCTTAGCCCTACAGAGGGATTTAGGGGTTCCATCACCTGCCAAATCCCTCTTTAACCCCTGGCGAGCGTCATACTCGGACATGCATGTATGCAGAAGCACTTCTGTGTGATGAGAACACCGCGTACCAATCCTCGGACGGATGCCTGTGATATCTGCTGCAGAGGGGAATGTAGACAGGCTCTGGAGCTAGAGGGGCGACGGTGAGCCGTAGGATTTGAAAAAAAACATCCATCCTCGATCTGCCCTCGTGCAGCCGGAGAACTCAGCAGGTCACAACACTGACTTTGGTCCAGGAGACTGGTGTTCCAATCCCAGTCAAAAGAAGGCGTGGTAGAAATCCAGTATGGACCCTGGGCCGAGGTCTTTAGTGCAACTAGCCTACCCAGCCACATCTAGTACTGGTCCCAAGCCCGGGTAAATGGGAGGTCGGGAAGGGCATACGGCGTAAAGAAACCGATGCTAAATCAATTTGCAGAACCGGAATGATCTGCACTCATAGTGGCGACCCCCTTAAAAGAATATAAATGGAAGGAGTCGAAAAAGGTTGCTCTATAATTCAAGCTATCCTCAAATTTTCCTTGAGCAAAATGCTTGAACCCAAGTTGCTCCCAATGGCACCAATGGTTCCATATTGCTTTCTTTGTATAAAGAGTTAACGTGGATGGATACGGACTATTTGAGATTATTGAGTCCCATTTTGCTTAAAGGGTTCAATCACTGGAATTTTTTTATCCAAGGCTGGTGATTGGGGGTTTTCGGAGATATGTACCTTCTGTTGGCTGGGATAGCATTGGCCTTGCTTGTCTATGCACTTAAATGTCCTACAAATGTTGTGGTGATTTGGCAACGCTACCAACAGAAGGAAGTAGAAAGACGAAGGGATGTACAGCTGGAAATTGCCGGTTAAATAAAAAGATGGCGTAAACCTTGAAAACCATCTGTTAAAATGGGGAATGTTTTAACTCTCCTCAAGCATATGGAGGAGCTAACAGGATGGACCGGGATACAGATTTAGCACGGTTAGCGAGTGTAGCATCATGTCGGACCTGGTTGAATGGACTCACCGGGAACTCTGTAGGGTTTTTAGCTCATCTGAATGGAAAGGAGAGCAAGGGAAAGTGGTAAGAATGTGAGCAGGGGAATGGCCGGGGGATCATTAGCAGTATAACCCGGGGCTTATCACAGTAATATAAACAGCGATGCTGTACACAGAGACATTAAGCTGACAGCTATTTGCGTTCAGTCACATTATTTACTAAGAGAGATGTCGCTCTACGTCGTAGTAGCTGTGTACATCCCTCCTCGGCTGATTCCGCTCCAGCCTTTGTGATCATTCGCACTATAGAGCAACAGCTGCAGATTGCACTCCCGCAGTCCGTCCTCCTCATCTTTGGGGACCAGAACCGGGCTTCTCTGTCCGTCACGTTCACCTAGTATGCTAAATGCAACTGCTAAATGCAACAACAGGCACAATAGAACTTCCTGTTTCCCAACCTTAAAGATTTTCTTTTGAGAAATGTACATAAGGACCTATATAGAAGATAGAGCTAAACAAATTTAAAAGATGTCTGCAAAGGGGTGAAAGCCAACTTGGGACGGCGCAAAGGCATGTAAACACTGTTTCTGAAAGTTCTCTCTTTGAGTTGTATCTGTTCAGGCCCAGCGTCGTGATGTAATGTTCTGGCTGAGTTTTTTTCGGCGCTGCGACGCATTTTGAGTACGGCGACTCCGAAACAGTACCGGTCTACATCGGAGAGTCATTTACTCATCGCAACTTTGAAAGAACTTAAAATAGTTGGAGGGTTAGATGGACGAAAAGTCACTTCCTGTCCACGACCTCTTTGTCGTATTCTTCTTCTGGGCGCTTGTTGGCGGTCGGCGCCCGACTCATCATACCTAGACCGGTTTGATAACACAGGCCAAGGTCATCCCCATTAAGAAATATACTCTCTAATACACCTAAAAGTATTTGTTTTAATTACCCCCAAAAGTACAACACCAGTATTTCAAACTGGTGATTAATCATGATTAATCAAAGCCTATTATTGTGCTTAGTCAATAATGTTTCGTTAATCGGTGGCGGCTGTGGTTCTGGGGGCAGAACCGGAGCACTTATTCAAAGGTTGCTTGTTCAGTCCTCATTGACCCTATTCCAGATGGCTGCTCTGCTGGACTAGGAGTGATGTTGTGAATGGTAATCTCTCCAGAGGAGTAGGCGGCGCCTTTTATGGTAGTCTACCTCTGTGTGAATGTGTGAATGTATGAATGTGTGTGCTGGCTCATTTTGTGAAGAACTTTGAGTGATGGGTCAGTCAGTGAAGTGTCTACGAAAAGGTGCTATGTAAGCACTGAGCATAAATCATTTACACCACTAAACACTAAATGATCATTATTTTAATCAGGCCTCTGCAAACAATTATAAATCAGACGCCTCTCCTGTGAAATTTTTTTTTCTCATATGATCGCATCAACTAATTACTCTTTTATTAATGTGTTCGTCTAAAGCTGAATCTAACAGCACGAAGAAGAAGAAAAAACGTAAATCCAGGCAGACTGCAAAGGTTGGCCGACCACATTCTAGTCTGGTCCCACTGCCAAAAAGAAAAAAATGCTTACATCTAAACGACGTTTTAAACAGCTAGCCCAGAAAAGACAAGATTTACCAGTATAAGTGGTATGTTCTAAGCCAGGTGTGTGTGTGTGTGTGTGTGTGTGTGTGTGTGTGTGTGTGTGAGTGTGTGTGTGTGAGTGTGTGTGTGTGTGTGTGTGTGTGTGTGTGTGTGTGTGTGTGTGTGGGTGTGTGTGTGTGTGTGTGTGTGTGTGTGTGTGTGTGTGTGTGTGTGTGAGTGTGTGTGTGTGTGTGTGTGTGTGTGTGTGTGTGTGTGGGTGTGTGTGTGTGTGTGTGTGTGTGTGTGTGTGTGTGTGTGTGTGTGTGTGTGTGTGTGTGTGTGTGTGTGTGTGTGTGTGTGTGTGTGTGTGTGTGTGTGTGTGTGTGTGTGTGTGTGTGTGTGTGTGAGTGTGTGTGTGTGAGTGTGTGTGTGTGTGTGTGTGTGTGTGTGTGTGTGTGTGTGTGTGCGTCTGTGTGTGTGTGAGTGTGTGTGTGTGAGTGTGTGTGTGTGTGCGTGCGCGCCTGTGTGTGTGTATGAGTGTGTGTGTGTATTATCCTTGTTGTTGACTATGTTCAAACAAGGAGCCTTTGTAGAACGTAACCCCCATGACTCTTGAGAACAATAACACTGAAATATTTGGTATTTTTGTGCGGAGACTTGAATCCCTCGAACAAATCTCTAAGATCTCTAAGATGATGATGATGATGATGCAGTATCAATCATTCCACAAATGAAAACAGGCGCAACGGATTTACAGTACGAGAAGTTCAATTGCAGTTTCCGAGTCCTTGATCATTTATTGTGCGTTTGTCTGTTTGTTTGCGAGCAAGATAATGCATCCTGGTGATGTTTCATGTTTTTTCGCACCATTTAAAATAAAAATAAAATGAAACAATAAGCCGTGACGTCAAAATCTGGCTATCCCTGCAGTGGAGCTGGGCGCTCAGTGGGCTGAACGGAGACGTTGAAGTGGAAGGTGGAGGAGACGACTGACTGTAGAGTATTTGGGAGGTACTCAGAGAGTTTGTTGGAGCTGTCGGTAGATTTAGAGGCTGGCAATAACTCAGACATTAATCTCTAAAGCTAATTAAAGCTCTCATTAGCTTTAGCCGCTCCGCTAATGCTAGCATTTTGAAACACGATGAGCTCCTGTTGGTGATCTGAATATCTTTGGCGCTGTTCATTCGTGGCTTACTTTGACCTTAAAAGTAAATAACAATTTGAAAGCTTTATTTAGGCAGACCAAATTCCACGCTGGTGATGACATTTTTGTAGCAGCTGTAGTTTCGTGCCGCTAGTGTGTGTGGTTACGATGTTCTGTGCAAGTGCCAAACAGTCTGGGGCATGTACGGAATGTAACCGGCACATAGTCAGTCGCGCTGACACAGCTCGGTTGTTCACCTGTCCCAGAAATATCAGCCTCCTGGGCCCATAAATCGTCCACTTAATCAATCGGTGCTCTTCTTCTGGAGACACGGACAAAGTGTGTGTGCGTCCTCTGACAGCTCGTCTTCATACACAAGAGGTTTGGATTGTGCTGGTTTCCCCTCGCAGCATCAAAGACCTGAAAGAGAATGGAGGATGGGAGGACATTCTCTTTCAGGTCTTTGATGCTGCGAGGGGAAACCAGCACAATCCAAACCTCTTGTGTATGAAGACGAGCTGTCAGAGGACGCACACACACTTTGTCCGTGTCTCCAGAAGAAGAGGCCGTTACCCCGAGACAGCTTTGTGCATTTCAGTCCAATTAATCTGGATCTTATGAGCAGAGATTACATGACAAGACATGTCTGTCTGACCTCAGGCCAGATGTGTGTGTGTGTGTGTGTGTG
The DNA here is from genome assembly GCA_037951165.1 of Lophius americanus. Taxonomy (NCBI): domain Eukaryota; kingdom Metazoa; phylum Chordata; class Actinopteri; order Lophiiformes; family Lophiidae; genus Lophius; species Lophius americanus. The sequence continues at coordinate 249,478 of JBBDHG010000476.1, forward strand.
TGTGTGTGCGTGCGTGTGTGTCTAAGAGACAGGTTACACTCTCAGCTCAATGGAAAAGCACACCTGCATGACTGCATGACACAAGTATCTGCATGACTTCAAACTGAGGTTCATATGGAACTTTGGTGGAATCTTGACTTCTGATGGTGCGACTGGAGCCAGTCTCTAGGTTTGGAGAAAATATGTACACTGACCCGCCAGAGAAAAAGTTTGAGAATAAAACAAAAAGGAAGAACAATTGATAACAAAGACGATGTGTGAGAATTCGTCTATAGCAAAGTCTGAGGCGCTCAACTTCTTCAGGGGGTTCCAGATTGACGGGTCTCTGACCTGAGCATCATCAAGGTATAACCTCCCCCCTTCTTTTTTTTTAGTCTGGATACTGGTGGTGGTGGTGGCTGATGGCTCAACGGAGGCTAATGCATGATGAGGTTGATGGATCTGAGGTGGAGATGGGGAAGTGGATCGCATGTGAACCAGCAGCATGAAAAGAACCTGATGAATAGAGAGAATGAGATTTCAGGGCGGAGTTAAGACGGGCTCTGGGCGGTGGGTGGTGTAGAACTGCTGGATTACAAGTAAGAAGGTACTTCGTTTGTTATCTGGAGAGAAGAAAGGGAACTTGGGTTAGAGACGCTAAGGAAGGAGAAAATGACTTGTACTATTGGCGAGGCAGAGGGACGGAGATGGGAAGGGTGTGCAGCAGGATACATCAGCCGAAAATGAAGAAGTCATTGCGGTGGTTTACAATTCAGGGGTTTCTCGGAGGTCCTGGTCCGTCTGAGTTAGACAGAGGGGCCCAGTAGCTTTGTGTTAGCAGGTAGCCGACCTCTTCTACAAAAGACAGTGGACTATTAATCGTGTAACTTCAAAGTTGTCTTAAAGACATGTTTTGGGTTCTTGGCTCACTCGATCAATCTAACCAAACGATCCTCTTTATTGACTTAATATTAGCTCGACTCAGTGAGTCTAACATTAAGCTTATATCAATTCAGAACGACATCATCTATGTTTCTCTTTTATTCCTGTCTGTCCGTCCAGGGCCGCCTGCTGGTGAAAACCGGGCGTGTCCACCTCGGGGAGAAGGTCCTTCGTGACGCGGTCCAAGTCCACAACACCTCCCATGAGGCGTGGAGTGGTCTTGGTGAGGCCCTTCAATCAAGGGGCTCCGACCAGGCCCCAGACTGCTTCCTGACCGCCCTGGATCTGGAGGCCTACAGTCCGGTCCGGCCCTTCACCATCATTCCCAGGGAGCTTTGAGGGACCCGGGATGGGATGGATAAGAAGCTCCGGCCGCAAAGACGTTCCTCTGATGACCAATTAGTGACGAGATTGTAACGAGAAAAATGTCGGTCCTTCGTAAGTGTTTGTTAACGGATTACATGGGGCGGATTTATTTTTGCAAGAATTCATCTATATATATAAGGAATAAATACTTGATCTGAGACTAAACTCAGGTTTAATTTATCTACCAGTGAAATACACTAACTGCACTAGTTAAGATTTCTTCAAATGATTAAATTATCTAAGCTTTAGAGAATGTAGAAATCTCGTGAAAATAAAGTGTCATGGGAAAATAAATTCAAACTATCTTTTAAGATCTACTGTCACTGTTTATTTATTTTTTCATTTGAGTGACGTGATCTTAACTTAACTTAAACCAGAACTATCCTGAGACCAATCTCTTATTACACTTGTACCTGCATGCAGGAGATAAGAAATCACAAGAGACATGTTCTTTATTTGACTAAACAAAGAAATGAATCTCAGGCAACAGCAAAAAGTGTATCCCATAAAAGACCCCAATCCCCTGCATTGTGCAAGCAATCCCCCTGATTGAACGGCAGATTCTGGCGTATCCTCGATGAGTTTAAATTAAATCCTTACGTGATTACGTGTTTCGCAGCATATCAAATGAAAAAGTAGTGATGTCAGACAGGGGCTTATTACTGCCTTTGATCATTTGATTCCTTTGATCTTTCTTTGGGGTTGGAGCCTGGCGCTCATGTTCAACCGTTACTTTGATGTTCCTTTTAGGGCTGGAGCTGGGGGCTCAGTGGGCGGAACAGAGGCATTGAAGTGGAAGGTGCAGGAGAAGAGTGGCTACTGAGTATTTGTAGATACTCAGAAAGTTTGCTGGAGCTGTCAGTAGATTTAGAGGCGGGCAATAACTCAGACATCAACGGAAAAATATCTGCGTGAATTTCTCTTAGACCTTATAGGCTACTGTTGTGGCGGAGGTTTTTGTCTCCGAGTGCTTTTTCTAGTTTCCTCTTCAGTTTTGCTTAAAGCTCTGATTCAGAGCAGAAGTCACAGCTGAGTGATCTGCTTAATAACAAGAATCCTTCGCCGTCACCGTGTTTGATGAGCGGCGAAGATGCGGCGAGAGAGAATGTCTGTTGTTGCAAATGTGGAAATGCACAGACATCAATGATGTATTGGGGCGTCAGTCACGGCAGCAGTTTATCTTTATTTCTGCTTTTGATTTATTTTTGAGGACCATGTTGATTGATGTTGTTTTTAGACACACACACACACACACACACACACACACACACACGCTCGTTTATATTCATTCTTCGGCATTCACATATAATCCCGTATGTCATTATTAGGGATATATGAATGTCTGCGTTCCCCTTTTCTGTGTCCTCACGCGTGTGTGCGTTTGTTTTATGCACCTTGTCCCCGCTCTTTTTGTGCAGCGGGCAACTCCTCGTCTTTTTTTTTTGTTTTGTTTGATCTTCGTATCATCTCTTCGTAACGGCCCCCTGCTGAATGCTGCATCCTCACCTGGCTTGTCACTTGTGACTAATGGACATCACTTCCGAGTGCCTAACCACATCAATGTGAGAAGTGGGACAGTGCTGCCGGCTTATGTAATACCGCCAGCACAGTCCTCTTCCTCCCTCCTCCTCCCCGAACTCCCTCTCTCCTTCTCCATCTATCTGTGTTTCCTTGCCCCCCCAACCTGCTCGGCTGATGTGATGTGATGTGGCTGGGTTGCCTAGCAGCCATCTCCATGTTTGAGTAACTGGGGAAGCAGAGAGATATCTGGTCTGCTGAACAACACACACACACACACACACACACACACACACACACACACACACAATGAGAGGCAGATATTGCCCCTGTTGTGTTGCTTTACAGGCTTGACAGTGTCTGTTTGATGTCTGCTGTTACCATCTGAGGCAGGAGGCAGCTTTAGTCTCAGGCTGCTTACAATTGATTTGTGTGATGGGAGTTCTTCCTGCCTTCGCTCTCATCGAAACTCCCTTTTTCTTTTTCTTTTTAACCCCTTCCGCTCCCTGCAGGGCTACAAGCATATAATCCCTGCCTTTGTCTTTTTTTATTCCGACTCCGCTTCCCTCGCTGCAGGCAGGAATTATTGATCAGCGTTGCCTCTTTCCTGCCACCCGGAAGAAAAAAAAGAATCTATTTTTACTTTTTCTCCCTCCTCGCTCGCCGGTTCTCCCCGGCTCCACCGTCTCCTCATTAGCGCTATGTGTGACACCTACACAGGGGCTCCGGGAGATAAATGGTCTAATCCTTGTGGGTAAGGAGTGAAATATTTTATGGAGTGCTCACACATGCATGAACACACACACACACGCGCGCACACACACTCTCAATGAGGATCACAGGTACACTTTGTGAGCTACACACACACTGACACACACACACGAGTGACGTGGTCTTGACAGCTCTGGTAAAAGGAGACAGATTAAGTCTGTTCCAGAAGCCTCTCAGAATGACGACTGGCAGATGAGGATCCATGCGGTGGGCCGATTGTGAACCACACATTCACACATGTGTGTACAACTGAGTCAAATGCACAACATCCTATTGTGTGTGTGTGTGTGTGTGTGTGTGTGTGTGTGTGTGTGTGTGTGTGTGTGTGTGTGTGTGTGTGTGCGCGTGTGTGTTCGTGCGTCATCATGATGTCGAAATCACCCGGGCGTGGCGTTCTGGTTACGCTCTCACTTCCACACCTGAGCAGCTCAAGACGGTCTGCGGGGGTGTTATGAGGGTGGGCCGGTGGGAGCAACAGGAAGTGAGTGTTCAGGCACACAACCTCACACATCCTCCACGGAAGGAGTCACGGCCATGTTTGACGAAACGGACATCAAAAAGAAACAAATGCATATTAAAGGGCCTTGTTGATTATGATGCTTTTGTGTACAAGGCATTGTGTGTGTGTGTGTGTGTGTGTGTGTGTGTGTGTGTGTGTGTAGTTGTGTATGTGGGTTTTTGTGCAGATTATACATTGTATAATGACAATAAAGCTGTTTATGATTCTTCTGATTTTGAATAGCCTCACGGGAGACATTTTCTGTATACATACATCCCTCCTTCTGAAAGTGTCAGGATTGATGCTAATGTTATATTTATGCTAATGCTATATTTATGCTAATGTTATATTTATGCTAATTGGGCCCTCTGTGTCAGAATTCCTCAGTTTTCCATGGACAGAATAGCCATTAATCAATTTCTGGACTTCTGTGTTTGAACCGCGGTGGCAGCAGACGCCCCTCACCCCATCGTGGTTACAATTTTTGCTATAACCCGGGTCACAAAAGAATCTGGAGAATCCTCACGTGTTTAAATGGGGACATTCAGTCGGGCCAATCCTCTTCATCAAATGGACTTTTTTGTCTCTGTTTTGCTGGATTTTAACAGGTTTTGGTCGTATCCGTCAAATCCCGTGAGTCAAACCTGGACATGGAGACAAACGACTTCTGGGACTCGTGGACTTAAACAGAATCTTTGTCATACGGATCCCAACCCGTTTTTATGCTGACCAGTGGGATGGCGGGGGGAACACAAACCCGGCGGTGACCAGATGTCGCTGGTAGGAAGTGGAACATTGATGAAGAAGAAAGGCTCATAGAAATATGCAGGAAAGTGGACTGATGTCATCCTTTCGTCGTGACATCGGTGTTTTAACATATTGATTTTCACGCTTTTACATGCCAATTTTCACGTTACAACTTTATAAGTTTCACGTTTTTATGTGATGATTCACACTTCATAATCAATTATTACGTGACATTTTTCCAATCCTGGTCATGTTTTCCCACGCTAAGTCTCCGATGTAGTCGATTGACTCTGTAGCCACAGTTGACCCGCCTCCTCCTCAAAGTCACATGACTTAACATGAATGAACGTCAAACTTGTTGTGGTGTCGGTTTTCTGTCCAAGACACTCCAAGAATGTATAACTATCCATAATTACCTAATCCGACAGGCTGAATCTTGAAAGACCACCGTGGAGGAGAAAAAGTAGGACGTAGTCTGAAACCGCTGTTACGATGAATGGAAAGCTTTTCTCACTTCTGATGAACGATAGAGTTTCCTGAATCACGATGTCCAGCCTCAACGAGTCCGCCTTCTGCGGTACCGCTGCCCCAGCCAAGTCGCTACCGATCCCATAACCATCGCCTATTAGGTATTTCAGACGCGTGTCTCGCTTGTGTAACAGCCGCATGATGAAGGCAGCGGAGCCAAACGCATACTTCTCTACATTTCTAACAGTTCACCGCACATTACCAGGCACCGGCACCAAAAGCCCAGTCTGTTCATCCCATCAGCCACTCCAGCTCACGTATTCCGAGCTCTCTTGGTCCACTTCCACGCACACACCGGCGGTGCCAGCGCCATTACCAACTTAAACAATGACCCGCCCTTGTTCGCTAACAGTCCGCCATTGGAGCTGATTAATCTTTAAAGGTCACTGAATAGAAGTGTAACGTTGCTCCGATGCACCTGTCAGCGGCTCGGGGAGGGTAAAAGGAGATCGGGCCTGCTGGGCTTCAGCGCCTGCTGCATTCCTCAGCTGGTTAGTCATCGCCCATATTGTGGGTTGCGGCGCTGAGAGTGCATGTGACCTAGAATCTAAGGAGATAGGAGGGACCAGCACCTCCACGTCTACCACCTCTTGGCGGTCATGGTGATCCTCCACGGGTGAAGCACAAGCCACCGGACTCCTTCTAGTGATGTTTTTCGATCCGGGAGAGAAGAGGTCCGCTTGCTTCTCGTTGGACCCCTACAGGTTCTTTACTCTGCTGAGCCGCTCCCCGTTGGTTCCTCGAAGCGTTCACGTTAAACTCGTTCTCAGAAACTCTGAGAACTTTCCTCAGGCTTTGTTGGTTCGCCAATATTTAACTTGAACTCAGCAACCGATAATGACATTTGTCCCGCGCCAAAATTGCGTTATTAGTATTTTTGTGGGAACTTCACACATTCTTAGGAAATTCCTAAGTCCTTGAGTTTTTTCTGATAATCAATTTTCTAATTGATTAGCAGGATTAATTTCTTCCGCCCAGGAGTTTTATGTTTTCACTCCTGGGAGATTGTCATAAAATTATACCCAAAGGTAGATTTTGTACATCCTAGAGGTGATTCAATTTTTGGTAAACGTGATTTGTCTCGCAGCATTTCAATTAAATTAAATTTATTGATGCATTTGATGTCTTTGATGTTTCTTTGGCTATGGACAAGGGGCTGCTTCCAAATTTCCTTTGATTCCCTTGATGTTCTTTAACTGGAGTCTCAGTTTCAAGAGTTCCTTTGATGTTCCTTTGAGGAGCGGAGCTGGGGCCCAGTGGGTTGAACAGAGACGCTGAAGTGGACGGCGCAGGAGACGAGCGACTACCGAGTATTTGAGAGAATACAAAGAGAGTTTTTTGGCGTTGTCGGTAGATTTAGAGGCTGGCAATAACTCATTCATTAATGGAGAAACTTGCATGAATGTTTCCTGTATCTTAGGGGGCTGCTGTGCCCTTTTTCTGGATCCTGTTGTGATCCGCCAGAAACGGAGATTCATTCCATGATTCCCTCATGTGCATTCATGGAATACTGAATCACCCTCTCACTGTTTTTCTCCTTCTCTGCCTCTGATTGGCTTGGCGTGATGATGTTTCACACTTTCTATGAATACAAATGCCGACCCTCCAGAAGCTGGTGTTGCAATTTTCATAAAATGAATCCCTCTCCAGGATTGACCTCAAAACGTAAGTCAAGTCAGCTCTGTGTGGCGTCGAATCGCAACACGAGGTTATCTCAGAGCTCTATCCATAAAAAGTACATCTGGACTCCAAGCTTCATTCTACAGAGACCCAGCCATTTCCACATGAACGAGCCCTTGGCAACAGCGACTGCCTTTGAACAGGCAGAAACATCAAGCAGATCCCTTGGCAGTCTAAACCCATAGCAGCCTAACCAATAGTTATTCTAATCCAGCTTTAATTAGAATGAAAAACTGAAGTTATAGGCCTACTCTTAGATGGAGTGACGGCGTCTGTCCATCGGGCCGAGACCAGAAGACGGTTCCACGGCAGAGGAGCCTGATTTGAACAGAAGGCCTCGAATGACTGACTGTTCTACTTTTGGAGACTCTAGGGATTACAAGTAACCCCGCGTCCCGAGAGCGTCACGTTCTACTTGGATAGTAGGAATTAACGAGCTCTTTAAGGTACGTTGGTGCCCGGCCATTAAGGCCTTTGTGTGTGAGGAGGGGGACTGTTCTTGATTTTTCAGTGTAGAGAAGCTAATTTAGGGCTTATGATGTCTTATTAGCTCTAGCCAGCGCACGTTCAGCAGCATCTGGGTCAGCAAGGGGGACTTTAGAGACCTTATAATAGGGCATGGCAAACGTCCCGCCTGGAAGCAGTAACCAATGCCTGGGTGTGTTTTTCCGCACCTCTGTGGCCCCACCTCATGTGTGGATATTACATTTCCAGGCCTGATAACGACGCGCGGTTAAAAGAACAATTAACAATGGCGGATTATCAGGTTTTGTTTGTGCTTCATAAAGTGCTGCAGCAACCAGCAGAGACCGACGTTCCTTCTCCCGCGTCGCTCGGCTTCAGCGTCGTTGATGCTGAAAAATGACACCGCCAACAGATTCACTCATTTTACCGAGACGTCAAACATCACCGGCCACATGACATCCCCCAACTCCTGTCGGCGGGGGTTTGAATAACGTTTGTAGTCGCCGCCTTTGTGCACGTCCACAAATCAGGACCGTTTCCTTCTGTATTGTTGTTGGAGGGTCAATTTTGGAATCCATTTTTTTTTTCTCATGGCCGATACTTAATAAGGCGAGGGAACGAGTTACTGACTCAATTTTTCAAGGTTACCAGGGGGGTCTCCGTACGACAGGAAAAAAAGAAGGGCAGATAAATATGACGAGTGTACGTCTTCACTCGCCCACTGAGCCTGAAATAAGGAATGTGTTGGCGCATCAGTTAGCGAGCGTTTTTGTAAAAAACAGCGAATCACTAGTATGTGTGTGTGTGTGACTGTTGCATTCATGGCATTGTGCAGCTGTGTGCCGCAATGTGGGTGTACTGGGGGGTGGGGGGGGAATGGTTTTTGATTGACGGCGAAGAAGCGGATGCCTGGCTGTGTCTGTGGTCGAGGCCGGCTGTGGGAGGTGGAGGGTGTTAAGTCATAAGTATGAGGCATATGTCAGAGATCAGTGCTGGACTGTGGAGATCACTGAGACGGGAGGGGAGGGCGAGGGGGGGGGGGCAGTCCAAGTAAAGAGAGACAGAGATTACCGGGGGCTTGATGCCTTGACCACAGGCAGAATAACCACTCATCACATCAGTCTTAATGCGTCTTTCGTCACAATCAGTAGATACACATGCCCGATTCCCTCAGAGGCCTCATACAAAGCCGCCCCCCCCCCCCTCATGTTGGAGGGATCGCTTCCCCTGAGAGATGAAGTTTTCACTCCTTTGTTTCCGGAATAAGAGCCCGGCTCTTGAACCTCTTTAAGCTCCGAAGTGTTTGCATCAATTAAAAGAAAAACAGTGGCGAGGCTTAAAGTTGTCTGACTTTGATGTGCAATGACATCATTCTCTACAGTTCAGTGACTTTTGCCCCCCCCCCCCCAAGAAACTGTCCACTTGTGTCAGTATGTGTTAAGGAATACATCTCATTATGGAATACGACTTTTCTCAGTAGCCGTGATTAATTCCTCTTCCTCTGTTTCCCCTCTGACTGGTGGTGATCCCCAGGGCTCCACCCTTGGCCCCATACTCTTTACCATATACATGCTGCCACTGGGTTCAATTACATTTTTTAGTAAGAAAAAGAGACTCAAAATGAGCTCAACCAAACAGTTGAGAAGTACATTAAAAGGGTTGAATACATATTCGGCAAAAGTTTTCGTACTCGGCTCTACATTTGAGTGAGAGTAACATTGGATTATCTAAATTCAGGGGCCAAAAGCCTTCAAAGAATTTCCTGCTTGTGTCATGAAGCAGCAATCCTGAAGCCGAGGGACTCGGACAGCTGTTACCGCGAACTGAATGTCGTTAAAGTTGTTCTTCTGAACTTGTATAGCAGAGATTTAGGAGCAACAGCAGCTGGTGGTAAAGGTCAGAAGTATCATTGTGGTCACAGCTTCAGTGGTCATAATAATATGAGTGATAGATGTGTTATTATTATTATTAATATTATTTGTGGCCTGGGGGGATGAGGTAGCATTAGCAGGCATCCTTTAAAGGTGCAATGTGTAAAATTTAGTGACATCTAATGGTTCCAGATGGCAGCTTTCATTGTACCACAGCTCACCCCTCCCTATCGCAAAAATCTTCAAGTGTCAAAAAAGATGTTTTTTTCTGTAAAGCTATATGTGGATGATATTGAATTATTTGTTCCACATTGTGGTAGTGTTGAACGTCATGGAGGGGGGAGGGCCCAGATTTGGACTAATACTAACTCATATTTATGGTTTCAATTATTATCTAACACAAGAAAAACGGAGGGAGAAGGAAAGGTCGCCATCAAAAAAGAGAAAGCATAGAAACCCAACTCGTGAAACTATTCGGAGGTAAATTGCGGGGTCTGTAGTCCCGCCCCAGGGATTCAACAAGAACAACTAGTAGCTGATAAGCTAGCAACAAAACCACAGTGATGATTATTATTTTGAATTTATTCAAACAGAGCCGACACACTGCACCTTTAATGGAGCCTTTGAAAAGCCATTTTATCAGGTTTATATTCACGGTAATACCGAGAAAACGTGAACGCAAGAAAGGAAAAAAGCTTATTAATCAATCTACATGTTGATATAAAATAATAAAATGGTGTTATATGTCCTGTAATCTTCTACCAGCAGTTTAGCTGGATGTACATTTACAAGAACTAAGCCTCAATACGAACAATTTCCAGGTTTGATGGGAATGAAGCTGGTCTGGGAAAAAGTAAAGGAAGGGGAAAACCAAAACACGAGCTATGGAGGAGGCGTGTTCAGATTTCAATTAAAAATGGTAGAGAGAAGGTTGAAGCAATGTGGGTGGTGATGAGAGGGGATAATGAAGGGGTGGGCGTGAGTTAGCAAGATCGATGGAGAGAGGAAGAAGGGGGGTAGGGGGGTGGGGAACCTGATAGGAACATACTACGGAGGGTTTACCGGGTCTAAGAAGGCTTCACAGGTGATTAGTGGCGTTACGGAGGTGTGACCTGGCAACTCAACCCAGGCTAATTCAATTTGCCACAAATTCCTGCTGCTCTTTGCTTTTCCAACTCCACAACAAGGCCCAAGCTTTCGCCCCAGACATCAAGAAAAGACCCAGATCCCCTGCGTTGTACAAGCGATCCGCCTGATTGAACTCCTCAAATTAGAGGTGAAGTTATGTTCGTAAAATAATCCCCCTAGGGTGTAAAAATATGAAGTAGAAGATTAAATTATGGGCAAAATATGATCTAAACAAGATAGATTTCCTCTGGGCGATTTATATACACAAAATTTGAACTAAATCGGACCAATGATTGAGAAATTATGGTCCGAAAACTTTCTGAGATAAAGCTCCCCCTAGTGTTGGAAATGTACAACCGACCTCTCCCAAAATCAATGCAGTTCTTCCTCAGACTAAGGTCTATGAGACTATTAAATTTGAAAATGACACATGAAACAATTTTTGACTTATGTCCTGAAAACAGTGTCTTTCGGAGTCTTTCATCCAAAAGGCTTCCCCTAGTGGGTAATTTATGAACTACTAGAGTGAAATACAATATTTGCGAGATAGATCTCCTCAAGCCGATTCATATGCAGCAAATTTGGACTAAATCGGACCAATGGATGAGAAATTATTGACCAGAAACTTTTGGAGAGAAAGCTACTCCTGTATCAACAGTCCTTTCCCAAAAATCACTCCAGTTCTTCCTCAGACTCAGGTCCATATGAGCATAAAATATGAAAACGAACCATGATATAGTTTTTCCAGGTATCGCATAAACACGAAGGATCTTCGGCGGCAGACTGACGGACTTTTCAGGGATATTGATATGAAGCGGCGCTGACAGAACGCACGCTCAGCAAAAATCCGTCTTTCTGAATAAGTAATTCCGCGTGGCGTCGCTGGCCTGATAGAACGCCTTCCTTTGGTTCGCTGAAGAAAGAGTATGGGAGTATCTGCGATAAGAGCGGTTGTTCCATTGTGTGCCGCGGCCTCCCCGCCTCACACTGACCGTGTTATCAGGTTGAGCGGCGTGCCTCGCTAAGCTGTGTGCATGTGATGCATGGCTAAGCAGCGTTCCTCCCCCCAACCCGAGTGCTTCGTGGGGCAGAGATAGTAGGAAAGCAACACATCCCGACTGCCAGCGCCGAGGTAAAGAGGATTGAGAGTGGGGAGAAACACCAGGGACGTGTTGTTTAAGTGGAATGAAGAGTCCTTTGTTGCAGATAAGATCCTTCGGTTTCCCTGAACAGCGCCGCCAAAGCGGTTTGAGGGCAATGAGCGTACCGCGTTTACATGCAGTCCCTGCATGTAAACGCCGTTTCTGAAAGTCTCTGTTTGAGTTGTATCCGCGAATCCCAGCCTCGTTTTTTTCTTTTCTTATTTCATCAGTGGGGTTGCTTGTACAACGCCGTGGATTGGGGACATTGCGGGGATATACCCTTGCTGTCGGGGACAACAGCGAAGGCCTAGTTCTTATTTTGTGTCAGCCACCTGATGAGCAGGTAATCGCTCTGAGTCTACTTTGCCTTTCACTGAAATTGAGACGGTTAAATTCAGCAGGTTCTGATGTTTCTGAAGAATCCTCTCAGTTCCACCCTCGTCTTCGTGCAGACAGGTTGGGGTATGGTGTCTCTCGTGACATACTGGTCTTCGGCGTGATGTCAGGCCGAGCGCACACACACACACACACACACCCTCTATCAGTAGAGAAGAATTAACAAGCATCACTAGAAAGAGAAAACTTCGCTTGGGGATCACAGGCAGCAGCTAATTGCTAGGCTACATGAAGCACATGGCGCCAAGAATCCATATCTACGCCGCTGTGAGGAGGTCCAATGTGACCCGGGAGAAAACGAGATGTAGAAAGCATGCCGGCGGCCAAGGAGCCGTTGTCTGAGGTACGATCACGGCCTCTAACTAGCGCTGGTGTTACATGTGCTGCGTTGCTAGGTTTTTTTTTGCGAGACTGTGGTGACACTCTGATGTTTTGTGAGTCTTTGGATAATTGCTTCTGACAAGAACAAATCGCATCCGAGTTTGGTTGAGCACAGTTCGGTTGACTGAACCGGTTTTTAACACGACCCAGCTGCAGCACGAATATTCAAAAGAGTAAGGGGCCGAGGGCGGAACCCTGGGGGACACCACATGTGTAAAGGGGCCACCGAAAAGGCGGCATTAAACGTAGCTATTGAGAACATCGTATTCCATAAGTAGAATCTGTCATATTTGAAGAATGTGACGACTTAAACAGAATAATGTAACTTGATGCACAAAAATAAAGTCCAAAAAGTATCAAATACTTTTCTTAAACCATGTTTTACTAAAAAGGTCGATGTAATTGTTGCGATTGTGTCCCTCGTGTGTTTCTACTGTAACGCCGGGAATGTCCCCATTATGGGACAAATAAGGTTTATCTTAATCTAATTTTTTTTAATTTTCTTTGCGAGAGCATTAAAGGGTTAATCCGCAGAGGAAACGAGATATTCTGACTGACCCCAGGTATAAATACTGACTTCCATCTCCAGTCCTGCATGCATCCCATAAACGAAAGGCTAGTTCCTGATTCAGCATCATAAAACAATAAAAAAAAACACTGTTTCCGGATCAAAAGCACCGACTGAACCGAACCACCATAGAAAACAGGAAGCTGAGCCGAAGTCCACAATAGAGCTTTATTTAGTCATTGATCAAAATTACAATTTTTGTATCTCTGCAAGCTACTGTAACAAACTCAAAATCAGAAAAATAAAAAAAAAGAAAAGAGAAGAAAGAGGAACACCTCTATTTACACCAAGGTTTCAGATGTACATCAAATCACCTGCACCTCTTAAAATTGGGGCAAATGCAAATAAGACATGAGGCGGCTTCGACGTGTCGCCGCGCCGACGGCGGCAAACGCGGTCGGCGGCTACGTCAACGTCGAGAAGCATTGTGTGCACGTCAAAATAGAAAACTTCGATCCCACTCAGTGCTTTGAATTTTAATGACGATACAGATTTGATCCGACTTATCCGAACATTAAGAGGCATTGGCTGATGCTCCTCAGTGCTTTTGGGAAATTAAAAATAGGGGGCGGGGGGAAGGGTGGGGAGACATTTCACATATTCTAAACAAGGAAGAAAAAAAAAGAAGAAGATCCAAAACAGCATCCAGCCCGTACAAAAAAAAAGAAAAAACACCCCTAAAGTAATTATTACAGGGTATTACAAACTCAAGGGTCGATCATAGCTGAGAAAACAAGACAAATTTTCAAATCTGGGTAAATTGTAAATTTTATTGGAAAACAAATATACAACTTGGAATGGATTATTTTGAGGCATGACTAGAAGTCACTCAAAAAACAAAAATAGAAGTAAAAGTAGTGAGTAAAACATTAAAAACCATTTTTTTTCTATTAGTCATTTTTCTGGTATATAGAACAGCAGATACAAAAAGAGTTTGTACGAGTACCTACGAGATACACCCGTGTCATTTTTTTGCAGTAGTGCAATGCTGAGATTTCCATATATACTTTGTCCATAGTCCATGCAGAGTTTAAACTCCTCTACATTGTTTCCATGCCAACAGTGTTGTCAAAATAACCAGCTGACAGGTTTCCAATGTTACCATGCGGTGGGGCCCCAAGCACACAAGACGGGAACGATTCCAAGTTCTCCGGATCCCAGGGGCCTCCGCAGGCGGTCTGGCTGCGTTAACCGTTCTGTCGTCACGCCAAAACACCATGACAGCGAAAGAAAGGGACATGGGGGACAAGAGCCTATGCCGTTTACATGCAGTTCCTTTTTGACAGCGGATGGGGCTAGGACAAGGGGGTATTAAGATTTTACAGATAAATTACACAAAAGAAGGCAAATTATATATGAAATCTGTACAAGGCCTTCACTTTGCCGTCATCATTTGTACGAATTCTGCAGGGAGAGAAGGAGAGAGAAGAGGAAAAGACGTGCCGTCGCTCAGTATCAGACAAACCACATGTGACGTTCGTGCAATATAGAGGTGCACCCATCGCTCCGCGCCGGGAAAAAACACAAAACTCGCAATTTACGATACAAGTAGGGACAAAATTAAGCTGTGGAGGAATGTTTGGCACGGCGAACTCAAAACAAATTTTAAAAAACAGCCCGAGAAACATGGTAAGTTTCAAGAAGCTAACGCTAGCAGAGCGACTAAAGCTAGTGGTAGCTCTGAGCCAACCAGAGGCCGGGTCCATATAAATATTTATGCTGTTAATTATGAGTTTTTAAAACCTAAGGACAAAAAAAGCTGCGGTGGAACAACAAACTTTATTAAACACTTCATAATTACTCGGGGAACGAGTTTCAAGAAGCTAACTGTGGCAGAGCGGCTAAAGCTAGCGACAGCACATAGCCGGTATGTAAGATATAATGGCGTGAACGAGGCTGACAAAGTTCTATTTTCACTTTGGAATGTCGTACAACCGGTTCAAGTTATGCCCCTCGATGAAAATCCATCCATTTCAACAGGTCAGAACAGGAACAGGATGCCAACCAGCCTTACTACCACTGTAATCCTTCAAAATAAGAGCACTTAAAACGTATTATGCTAAAGAAAGAATTTGGGAATCGACCTAAATCTTTATCGGCCAGTCAGGCTTTACAAAAATCGAAAAGAACTGCAATCGGTGCACCTCTAATAAACTCATCGTTAAACGGTCAGGCGGTGGAACAAGCCGATTAAAAATGAAATATCGTCTACCAACCTTCATAATTGACCTGTCCGTCTCCGTCAATGTCTGCTTCCCTGATCATTTCGTCCACTTCCTCGTCAGTCAGCTTCTCCCCGAGGTTCGTCATCACGTGGCGCAGCTCAGCGGCGCTGATGTATCCGTTACCGTCCTGAAAAACGCAGAGCCATTAAGTTCATTTGAGAAAAAACAACAACAAACAACTGCCGCTCCACGCAGACGTGTTTTCTCGCGTGACTGGAAGACATTCACCTTATCAAAGACACGGAATGCTTCTCTGATCTCCTCCTCGCTGTCCGTGTCCTTCATCTTCCTCGCCATCATCGTCAGAAACTCGGGGAAGTCTATCGTTCCATTTCCTGATGAAACATTAGTGAAGGAGGGACAATTAGTGTGTGTGTGTGTGTGTGTGTGTGTGTGCGTGCGTGCGTGTGTGTGCGTCTTTAAATCCCCACTCCTCACCATCGGCGTCCACTTCGTTGATCATATCCTGCAGCTCCGCCTCCGTGGGGTTCTGGCCGAGAGAACGCATGACCGTTCCCAGCTCTTTCGTGGTGATGGTGCCGTCTCCATCCTTGTCGAAGAGCGAAAACGCCTCCTTGAACTCTGGTTGGAGGACAAAGAGGAAGGTGGTCTTGACTTGGGGCATAGATGTCCCGCCCATCACATGATCGCAACAAGCCCGCAGCAGCTCAGGTAAATGCAGCCAACCCTCCTGACGTCATCAAAGTTCATGTTTCACTACTAAACACGCTACCGCATACCGGTGAGCTTCTCTGTTTTGACTTGCTACTACAGTCGTTTTTGGCTAAACAAGGACGGCAGCCGCCGCGGCGAGACGACATCATCATCCCGAGAGGTGCGGCGGAGCGGGGAGGGATGAGGAAGGATGACAAACTCATTAAGTGGGATGACACCCGTGGTTAATGTGTACTGGCATGCAGCAGCTTGTCAGCGGTCTTACTACAACCTGCCCCGCCATTCACGAGGTCAAACGCGCGTGACGCAACCTTTTAGCCGAGCTAAGGCCTGCAGTCGTCTTCGTCAGCTGAAGGAAAAAAAACACAGGGGTTCCCTAACCTCAGATACAGGATATGTGAAAGTTAATTATTGCTTTCACCAACAAGAAGCTGAGGAAATGTCCCTGTTCCACTTTCCTACAAGACTCTCCTTATTAAGGAATCATTAATAAGCTGCTATAACCTGTAGATATAAAGGGTATTAGATAACCGATGCTTGCCAAATAGTGAGCCCACTTATCTGCACTGCTGACTGGATATTGCCAAATAGTGATCCACATTGATTAACTTAAGAGCTGTGTAATAAGCTATTTATAAATCATTAACTAATGACTTACTGTTTACAGTTTAATTTGTTAACTTTTTTATTAACCACTATAAAGTGGTACCAACTTCAAATATGATGAGTATGAGGTGAAACCCCAAAAAACCCGGACGAATCAAGTAGGGGATCCTGTCAGGAACCAACAGCTGTACAATATCTATTAGATTATTATGAAATATCACCTCAATGCAAGAACATTAAACCAAAGCCGCAACTGGACATGTTCTCCAAGCATTCTCCTCACACACGTCAGGAACAAACCGCCATAGACTTTAACAACCCTTCTAGATTACATCATTTACGACATTGCGACCGGGAAAATGCAAAGTTTTCCAGGAAGGATCCCCTCCTCGCTCCAGAAACGACGAGCTACAGCCTTTTCATTCATTCCGGTTTTATGACCTGCAGCCTGCCCAGTGGAATACCTTATAAGGCAAAAGCATTAATCCACCGCAAGGGAGGCCAGGATCCATAACGTGGGCAAGTTTGCAGGACATGAGAAAAGTAGCAGTAGCTCAAGGCAGCCAAGTCTTACCGGCAATCTGTTCTTCTGTAAGCTGATCAGCCTGGAAAATACAAAAAGAGGCGGTTAGTGGCGTACCTTAAATGTGAAACAGCACACAGATGGTAGCTGGACGTCCCGTTAATCTGAAATGCGACAAACATCTTCCTACAGCAGGACGTGAATCCGATAATATCTGCCGGTTCTGGAAGCCGCCGTCCAAACGCTTGAGTTCCCATTAGCAAACAAGCAGAACTATGAAGGAATCAAAGAAAAACTGGGGGTTCCTCACTGCAGTATTCCCCTCAGTCCAGCATGGAACCCTACAAATATTACATGTTAGCATTTTGAAGGTTTGATGGCGGCGACGTTGACACAAACGACGGCCAATGTTAGCTAGTTACCGTCACATGACCAGCTCAGTTACACGGCGGCAGCGAACGCCGCTAGCAGAGCGGCTAACGCTCATAGCCGCGGCGTTGGCTGGAAAGTTGTCAAAACGGTTGACTCACTGAATTTGTCAAGCAGATGAATGGATGGTTGTCAGCGGAGGATTAGGTATTCAGATACTTTACGTCAATTAAAGTATAAATACCAAACTTAAAATGTCTGGCATTCAAAAAAGATTATTACGTAAATGTATGAAAGTGTTCTAAAAATGTCCCCGAAGTTTCAAAAGCACTCTTTAGGCAGTGAAAGGGTCCATGGCTGGGTTTTACTATTATAGGATGTTTGGGGTCATTATTGCTGTAGGTGTTAACGGTTGAGGTAATCCAACTACTTTATGCGATGTTGAGACGTTTAATCTAAAACCCCCCCTATTTTATAGCTTAGCTCTAAAAGTCTGAAGATCAACCCGTTTTTTTTTTAATTTTTCTGACACTTTTGCACTTAATTCAAGATAGTTCAATTATTTAACTGAAGAATTTTCTCCTGGGAATACTTTTTAACCACACTTTGGGGATATCACAAACTAATCTGGAAAGTAATTGGTAATTAGAGCCGTCAAGAAAAATGGAGCGGACTAAATGGACATAATGGATTTTCCTCACAGTACTCGAGTACTGTAGGTAAATACTGCCAAAAAACATATTCTAGTTATGACATATAAAAGGTATTTAGGTTTCCAGGTATATCACGTGGGCAAATATTGCAAATAATTAATATTGCATGAATAATTACACTAGGAAAACGTGTATCTTGAAAAGTAAGTAGGGTAGAAAACAGAATATTTCCCTCTGGGATGAAGTGGAATATAAGTATAACTATATCATAGTAAGTTCAAATACCTCGGATTTGTGCTTTAGGTCAGTATGAGAGTAGAAGTACTTAGTTACTGTGCAGCACTGGTCTGGTTTTTTCAGCATGATGTTAACATCACCTCAGTCTAACCAGCTCTCCGAAGACGAAGACGAGAAGCTGCCACTGACTCTTTTAGAAGCACCTCGGTGCTCGGGCTTCAGCCACGCCGTTAACGGCGTGACGTTTGCTTTGGTCCTTCATTTTTGTCTTAAAATGCATACCTGAGATCAGCTGCAAACGTCATCCTCAAAGGATGCTCACCTGTAAGAGTTGCATCGCAAAATCCGTCAAAAAGAAAACACCAGAGCACATGCAGAAAAGTTTGAATGAACACCTAGAACTTGTCAAATACGTTGACAAGTAAACGCTCGACGCCGGGTATCGAACTCATGTCGTCCCGCACGCAGGTGGAGCGCCGCATCCGCCGATCTGGCACGATGACGTCACCGCTCTAAAATAAGGTGTTTTTTTCGTTTTTTGTTTTTTTTAAACACCTTTGACAGGATGGCGAAGCTTTATTTTGAAGGATATCGTATAATAGGCGCGTGTTATTGGAATATTATCCTTACGTTTGCTTTTTGTGCCCCGGGAAAAAAAAATATAATCCTGTGTTTTTGCTCTTACCATTTGGATGTAGGTGTAGCGGCTGGTTCCCGACAAAATCCGTTACAAACCAAGTCCAACGCGACACCTTCGCTAACTGACGATCTCTCTGAGCATATTGTGGAAGTGGAAACAGAACGCGCCTTTAAAGGATGTCCGTAACTCCTCCTCCGTCAAGTATCAATCCGCCAGCTTCCCCTTCTTCCCCCGAAACTAACTCGATTAAATCGCCTCTGCGTGAAAAACTAGCCAAGCGGCACAGCAAAGAATAAACTAAAACACCAAAATGAGGGTTTTGTGGAAGGTTTGTGTTTGAAGCTGCATATTACATTGGATATAGGTGAGGGTCTATATTGTGGCGTATGAATACTTTCTGCTACGCCGCGATGGGGCGAGAGACGTCACTGAAGGAAATCGCGCTCTCTGATTGGTGCGTTTGTACCTGCAATGCGTCACTCCCATGGTCTGCGCTGCCGCTGCATCTGCTCCATAAGACATCCCAGTCAACGCACAGCGTACATACAAATGGATCATCTTCACCGAAACACGCCAACATAGTTTTTATAGGGCATGGCTTGCTTCTGTAGTGATCCCATCGTGCTTATTTCCTACTACGTTTTTCTTTTTTACGTTTTACTACATCACTCGTGTTCTCATACACATATTTTTAAAGGGACTGGTTGTCATGGTTCCGATAGGTCCAGTGAATGTCCTCCTGCCTGCCGTGTTCTATCATGCATGATAAGATGCAGTGTCTGGGCTGAGGCGTTCCTGTGTCAGAGTTTGACCATGAGCACCCTTACACCGATCAACCACAACATTACAACTAGAGACGGGCACAGTCGGAATACATAGATCGTCTTGCTACCATGGCATCTGTGAGGTGGGGGGATACATTAAACAGTAAGGGAACATTTTGTCCTGAAGTTGATCCGCCAAGAATAGTCGAGTTTAAGGGTGTAAGCGACTGCAACAGGGGTCAAACTGTGATGGCTGGGCATCTTGTAGGGTGCTCCCAGTCCGCAGCGGTGAACTGGTTACAGGGTCAGGGGCGCCCAAGGCTTATTGATACATGAGTGGAATGAAGGCCAGCCCCTGTGGGCCCATCCCACAGAAGAGCTGCTGTAGCACAAATAGCCTAAAAGAGTTTATTCTGGTTCTGATAGAAAAAGTGCCAGAACACACAGTCCATAGAAAAAAAGGTGGGATCTATACAAAAGGAGGTTTTAATGTTAAGGCCGATCGGTTCAACTGTGTGCTATGGATGCGGGGTTGTTCTCTCTGAGCGCGGATCTCAAGGTCTAACTGGGTTACCGGTGTGGATGGGAATATCTAATAGCCTGATTGCTTATGCCTGAATGCTCTCCTGCGTACCAGCGGCCACCTGTCTCCGGCCTGATCCCACATGCAGAAGACCCCGAGAAGGAAGAGGGCGGACATGAGGAATGTGTAAGAAAACCACTGAGAGAATGTGGTGGAATATCCATAACTGGAAAAAAAAAAAACCCCCATCCTCTTACTCCTAATTCAACGGACTCTCTAACTGTTAGACGTGGCTCCAAGCAGAGAGAGCAGCGACTTCACGAAAGACCGACATCTCACACATAAGACGTGAGGAGTGATGAAACAAACGGTTTCCCCGCGATACTGCCTGCACCATGTGATGTGCTGAGCAGCTTTAGGAGCCGCCATGTATTTTTCCCAGCCTACCTAATCTGGAGAACATTGGATTCTTTTCATTTAAGTCTGTTTCCCTGCAACAGGGTTGTTTTCTTTCTTGACACCGTACGGTTTGTATAATTTCAAAGGTGGCAGCACAAAGGCCTTTCACAAGAAGTAGATAAGCTGAAGCATGTGTGAACGACTGTCGTATGTGGAGGTTTATTAATTCCGCTTTTTGCCTTTCTAAGATAAGATTGAAATGGGAAATTAGATGCTACGATGTAATCACTTTAACCGCTGAACCACACTTCCTCTTGGTTTTCACAGATTTGAACAGATTATGGCGATTAGTTCCAATGAAGCGCCTGTTGGGTCATATATTTATAAATCTGAATATTTTTACTTCCCGACCCAATTTATAAAGCCACATGGTATCCACTGGGCTCCCAGAGGGCGGAACAGAGACGCTGAAGTGGAGGGCACAGGAGACAAGCGGCTACATCGAGGCTGGCAGTAACTCAGACATTAATGGAGAAACCAGCATTAATTCTTCCTAAACCTATGTTACCGTTGTGCCTTGGCGGAGGTTTCCGTTCTCTCAGTGCTTTTTATAGTCTTTTGTATTAATATCGTTAAGTTATCTCTGCAGTCGTACATTTTTTACTAGCAATTACACCCTACAATCAAACCACCGTGATTCCCATTATGTTCCCCCTCCTTCTTATCAGATCTGTAAATATGTAACTTCCTGACATAATGGCACCTTATCGGAACCAGCCCAACCCTGAACTTCTTTACAAAACGCAGCAGGAGTCAAAGGTCATTTTGCATCAGCTGACACACGCCAACTGTCCTTTAACATCACTCTTGTTCGTCGAAGTTAGCGTTGTTAGCGTTAGCATTGTTACCCTCATGGGGGTCAGTTCGGTTATTGGCGAGTTGCGGTCTGTGGTCGCGTTTAGCGCTGGCGTTTTATTTTAACTTATTGTAATAATAATAATAATAATAAATTTTATTTAAAACACAGTTTACATTTGGATCAAATCCCAAACTGCTACAAGGTAAAAGCAGTTAAAAGCATCAATAAAATAAAAATAAAAATAATAATAATATAAAAATACTAGCAAAAAAGCGGCAATGTTAATTAAAAGTCATGGGTTCTTCAAAAAAAAGGACATTTTTAAGTCCATTTTTAGAAGTCTGTGGAGCCCTCACATGGTCAGGGAAGGCATTCCACAGACGAGGGGCTGCAGAATGAATCGCCCGATCACCCATGGTGCTGAGCTTAGCCCGGGGGAGGAGGAGGGCGGTTTGAGTGTAATAGCTTATAAAGCATTCTTCGAGCAAAAGCTTATAGAAAATGCTAATTTGTGTGTCTAAGTGGCTTCTGGGTAAAGTGCTGCTGACAAATATGAGAAGATGTTTACCTGGGTAATTGAATGACTCTGACACCATTATTAATAGATGAAGCTTTGTAATGCACCTGCTGGTAACTTGCCAAGGGAGTGGATCCCCTTTCATGTGAGCGAATGAATGGGAGCTCGCCGTGCATCGCGGGCGCCGAGCCGCCATTGGTCCAAAGACCATGTTTGCGCACATGCAGGCCGGCGTTTAATTGCTTTCGATCGTGTTTGAACATACATGTGTGTGTGTGTGCGTAAGGGATATGCGCCTCGGTGAAAATGCCGCTGTAAACACGCGCTGACGGTAAATACGACAAGGGAAGGGGGCTTCTTCATGTGCGCATGCATTTTTTATGACCTCCAGGCAATTTCAGCTCCATCTACCAAACCTCTGAGAAGAATTCCTGATTACAAGCATTGCATCCCCGGCCCTGCGCCTGCCAAAGGTTGCGGGCCAGTCAATGGACAGAGTTGACAATCTACAGCAAATCACTCCCAGAAGGCATGAATAGTTTTTACAGCCATGCAATAAGGGCGATGGCTCAATACGGTCCAACGACCGGCGGCTCATGAAGTATTCATGCCCTTGACTTCCCTAAAAGTACTCATGGCACGCTATAAAAATATTCCACTAGGAGTGAAAGCCGTCCATTTGAGATCCTTTCACTTAAGTGAATGCATGTGTTATGAGAAAATGTACTGAAAGTATTTAAAGGGAAAACCATTGTGCAGTTAAATGGCCCTCTCCCAGTGTTTTTGTATGATGGGATGTTATTGAGTCGGCCTTTGCTGGTTTTTACTGCAGTAGTTGTTCAGGGTTGAGGTGATTTAATGACATTAAATGCTGCCGGTTAGTTTAATCTACTGTCAAACATCATCGTAGCCTGTCCTGAGAGAATCCTCATCTCCCCCTGCTGCATTCATGTGTTAGCTGTGTGTTGCTGTTGGAAATGTTAACGTTGGAGATGACATAACTATGTTATATGCTGTTCATAGCTTGTTTATGTCATGGCTGCCCCGTGAGAACTACAAAACTCTAAAATTACATTTTTCATGAGAACATCCTGTTTTCATCTCTGTGATATTTTCCAGATAATCACCTCTGCCAAGGATGTCACGTTTTCACACCCCTGCGCTTGTTTGTCTGTCTGTCTGTCTGTCTGTCTGTCTGTTTGTTTGTTTGTGGGACGGATTTGCCTTATTAAATAGTGGGGGCTCTGTTTCAAGAGTTCCTTCGATCCCTTTGATGTTTCTTTAGGGGTGGAGCTGGGGCCTTCGTTTCAATTGTTCCTTTGATACCTTTGGTATTTTTGGAGTTTGGAGCTGGGGGCTCGATGGGCTGAGCAGAGACGCTGAAGTGGAAAACGTAAGAGACGACCAGTGGGTGCTCAATTTCAAGAGTTCCTTCGATCCCTTTGATGTTCCTTTGGAGGTGGAGCTGTGGGCTAAGTTTCAAGAATTCTTTTGATTCCTTTGATATTTCTTTGGGTTTGGAGCTGGGGGCTCTGTGGGCTGAACAGAGACGGTGAAGTGGAAGGCGTGGGAGACACCCAGCTACAGAGTATTTGAGAGATAGTCAGAGAGTTTGTAGGGGTTGTCAGTAGATTTAGAGGCTGGCAATAACTCAGACATTAATGGAGAAATGTGCATGAATGTTTCCAGTACCTAGGGTTCTGTTGGGCCTTGGCTGAAGTTTAGGTTCTTTGAGTGCCTTTTCTTATTTAATTGGTTTATATAGAAGTGTTTTATATACTTTTCATCACCAATAAAAAATCTACACAAATTAAATTAATTATCACAAAATCAAAAAGTATACTACCTAATGAACTGTATGTACTATGTAATATGGAAAGTAATTAAGTACACTGGAATGTATTGGAAAGTAACTGTAATATGGAAAGTAACTGACTTCCAGCCGTCAGAGAAACAGACCGGAGTAGAAGAACGTAGAGTAGAGTGTAGAAGAATAGAATAGAATTAAAAGGACATAATTAGTCAATGTAAAGTACAAGCAGTAATGTGTTTAGTGTAGTACTTGAGTAAATGGACTTAGTTACTGTTCGCCCGCATCAGCTGGCTGCACACGAGGCATTCGGGCCAAAGTGCCACCTATCAGAAAGGATCACTTGACCAGAATGACATCATGAAGTATAAAACAATAAATGATCAGACATCAAAGAGGAGTGTCATTCTTTGGGCGGCTATTCCCCTCCTGACAGATGCAAATCCAATTCAGATGAGGGCTGAAAGTGATGTCGTTTTTAACATTCACCAAGCGTTCTATCCCCCTGAACGGTTTCTCTCTCTGATGGGACCGACACCACATCATCACCCGTCTCTAAAAATGCACATTTCAGTTGTTTTATTTGACGGGATCTGAGGGATAAAAACCACTTACTGGCTGTCAAATAGAATCCTTGCTATTGATCTCCTCTCTCTCTCTCTCTCTCTCTCTCTCTCTCCCTCTGACTCAATCTATCTCCATATCTCTCTCTCTCCCTCCTTCGCTCTCCCCCCTCGCTGGCTTGCCTCCAGGTTGTCTGCTGCAGTCAGTGTGGAGCTGTAGTTCAAACACTGCAGACTTCAGCAGCACGGGAAACCTGGAACCTTCCAGAAGTGTAGTACGGCAAAGTTCCCTCGACGAGGTGATCTCATCCTCGGTCGCTGCCGCTCACCGCTGGCTCTACATTTCTCTATCACAAGTGCCGGGGACTCTGCCTGGATTTTTAGTCTTTCCAGAAGTTTCCTGCTGTGACTCCGGTGTGACGACTTGTGACATAATCTCAGTTTACTCTTTTCTACTTATTCTATAGAATCTGATACCAATAGAATCAAAGGTACCGAGGTTATTTAAGTCGTTCTAGCAGACCGGCGCTAGGCCCTAGCTGGAGCACGGGCCTCTCTGTCTCTGAAGGGTCAAGGATCTGCAGGGCTGCCCCGTCCCGTGCCCCGCCCCCTGCAGGGGGCAGCAGACTCCACTTTATGCAGTGGGGACTTCTGGAGCAGATTGAAGCAACTACCTACATGGTAGCCAAATTGATTTGTGTCAGTTGGTGGCTGATAAAGAATGTTGGACAATGTGGACAATGTGGACAATGTGTTGACGGTGGTTGGTGCTACTTTTCACTTCAAATTTAGACACTGCATTTATGACCGAGCAGCTCCTCACAGCAGGAACACGGGTAACCTGTTCAAAACATTTACTAACAACCCACCACGAAACTCGTAAGGAGGCTGGAGAGACGCCAGAGGGCCCCCGTTGGCCTCCTGCATCGCCTTCTTTCCATCAAAGGATATCACAGGAGTGTTTACTGAGAACGATCCACTCTGAGTCTTGGATCTGCCCGAGGTTTCTGCCTGTTAAAAGGCAGTTTTTTTCTCGTCACTGTTGCCAAGTGGTCGCTCACGGAAGAATTTGTTGGTTCTCTGTAAGATAATTACACAAAGAGTTTGGTCTAGAGCTGCTCTTTCTTTCTTTTTATTCTTATATATGCAACAACATTGTTCCAGGAAGTGATGATCTGTTAAAAACAAAATAAATCTTTAAATAGAGCATTATTGATTTAAATGTTTCATCATTTTATTATTTCTATATTGAATGTTATTCATATTTATCCCTAATGTCCAGACACCTGTGTACATGATGACTGTGTGGCTGTGTTTGTGCTTTAAGGCCCGCCTTTCTGTGACTCACCTGTGACCCCTGCTGGCCGGAGAGGAGAACTGATGGAACACTGGAATTTAATGAGGTGAGGAGAGGAATGACGTTAATAATTATCTCTGCCAAAGTGACTTGGAGGGAATTGGTGTCACTTTTGTGTGTGTGTGTGTGTGTGTGTGTGTGTGTGTGTGTGTGTGTGTGTAAGCAGGATAAATACAATTCATACAGAAGAAGGTCTGTCAGTGGTCCATTATTAAAACTTCCTATGTCGGTTTATAGTCCTGACATGAAGGCCTCTCGATCTCAGTTTGGATTTAAAGGGACAGTACCCCCTTTCCTGGCCACAGGAAGTGAGTCTCCGTTGACAAACGTCATTTACAAGTTTTATGGCGCGATCAATCGTCTCAGCACTTCGGGGTGCTCAGACCGCGAAGAGTCCGAGCACCAAAGACTTTCTAACAGATGAAGTATCTCAGTATTCCCTGATTGAAATAACACGACACATTGAAAAAGTGAAACTTTTAATGATTTACAACATATTTACACCTTTTAGTATAGTGGCAGTTTAGCCACCGGTTGAAACACTGGTTGAATTGCCTGGGACAAAATGCGACAAAAGAATCTTTATAAAAATGTTATCAGTTGATTTTGAATGGGAGAGGGTGAGAATAGAACCGACGGATCACCAGTAGACGGTAGAACCATGTAAACCTGAACGCAGCTGAACAGGAAGTACCGACGGTCAGTTATCCCGGTCGGAGCCGGAGCAGCCGTCAGTGTTGCGTTCCAAGACGCTGCTGGCCTGGTATCAACTGGATCCCAGAGACCCGTGCGATTCATCACCATCTCTACGCCGCTTGGGTTCCGCTGAATCAGACTCTGGCTGAAAAAAAAACCCTAACTCAGACTTGGCAGGTCGTTGGGTCGCTCAGCAGATGGGATTGGAAACATTAACAGTCACTAAGCTTTGATTAGTCGTTGGAATATAAATAACAGTTCTTTATCTCGTACGAAACATGTCCGATCGCCTCAAACGTGTTTATTTTTCGTCTGTTGGTGTCTTTGTAAGGGACGGACACGCGGGCGGCTTCGGTCCGTGCTATCGGAGGCGTTGCCTCGGCGCGACGTTGTCCAAGACCCGCGGGCTGCAGTGGGTGTTGTAGTGTAAGGCGGGGTCAGCGTAGTTGAACGGCGGAGGGTTGCGCTGCTCCTGGATGAAGTCTGGCAGCAAGTGGGGGAGGCTGGAAGAAAACAACAACAACAACAAACAAAAAAAACAACGGTGAATCAGAATGAGGAGCAAATCAACGCGATCGAACTTTTCAAGATGCTGAAAAGCGCCGGTCTGTAAATAAAACCCGCGATGTATGTAATGTCTGCTTAATGAACTCACTCTCCGTTCACTTTCTTCCTGCAGCAGAAGAAGAAGCCCAGTGCCGCCAGAAGGAGCAGCAGAAGCAGAGGAATGCCGATGCCCAAAACCAAGCCAAGAATGAGGTTGAGCTGCGATTCGTCCTTCCGGTCCCTCTCTGCAAAAGGTCACGTCAAAACAGGTGATGACATCATCACCAAAAAAAACTCTCCACACGCCACAGAATGGTTTTAACCATCCATGAGGTGGTTTGGTGGTAACTGTGACGTAGATCATCGTTCTTGATTAATCTCTTAACGTTTAGAGTTTTGAATTCTTGGTTCACTGTAGAAGCGCCGGAAAATAAAATGAATATCGGAATCCCGTTATATCGTGATGAGTTTTGTGTTTTTACGCGAAGATTTTCATGGAATAAGGGGATAGACTATTTTCACAAAGATTTTCTATTTGTGACGTAAAAACGTGAAAGTTGTGAAAATTATCTATAAGTTATATATATATATATTATATTTAATTTTATAATAATTATCACGTTATAAAGTGAAAAATTATCACTTTAAAACGTGAAAAGGATCTGTCACATTATAACAGGAATATCATAAAATGTAAAAGCTATCACGTTATGCGTGAAAATTATATTTTCACGTTATGAAGTCATAGTTTTCATGGAAAAACATGAAACTTATCACTTTATCATGTGAAAATTTTCTATCGCATTATAACGTTGAAATTTTCATATAAAATATATTTTTACTTATCACGTTTTTGCGTGAAAACTATGCATCAAATCAAATGTGAAACTTAACACGATATAACGTGAAAATTATCTCGTTATGCGTGAAAATTATATTTTCACGTTGTAGCGTGAAAATTATATTTTCACGTTATAGCGTGAAAATGATCTTTCACATTATAACGTCATAGTTTTCATGGAAAAACATGAAACTTATCACGTTATCATGTGGAAAAGATTGCGTTAAAACGTGAATATTATCACGTTATAACGTGAAAAAGATCGCGTTAAAACGTGAATATTATCACGTTATAACGTGAAAATGATCGCGTTATAACGTCGTTATTATTGAATTTTCTGGCATGACATCAAAGCGGTTCTGTAGTTATGAGACTAGTAGCGCAGAGATAAAATGTGTCCAGAGTAATCATTACTATCATGCTAATTAAAAAACTCACCTAACACACAGGACTGGGTTTGGTCCACATCGGTACCGTTACAAACACACCTGTAGCCCCCGTAGGTGTTGGTGCAGTGGGCGGGATGGATACATGTCACCTCCTTCGTCTTGCACTCATCCAGATCTGTAGGTGTGGACGGTTCAATAACAGGGGGAAAAAAGATTGGTGGTCTTACCAGCAGGTTTACCACCACTAATGCTACAGCCATAACATTATAACCAATGACAGGCGAGGTCGTAGGAACACTGATCACATATTGGTACCTCCTAAAGCGGTCTAAGGAAAGACAACTAGCGAACTGGCGACAGCGTCTCGAGCAGAATTTAGTCTAAAAGGATTAGTATCTTACCATCGACTTCTATGCCAGTGATGTCATAGTGGCTCCTAACTCGGGCCAGGTAGTCTCTGATGTACCAGTGGGGCGTGTCGCTCGACACGTTGATGCGATATTCAGCTGCGTCCGGGCTGGAGGCGTGTGCCGGGTCTTTCTCACTGGCATTGTAGAATTTGTTCTGGAAGCCCATGGACAGAATGTCCACCAACTGACAAACAGATTGAAATAAATCGTCAGTTTGGACCAGAAACTTCGCTAAATGTTATTGTTGCGCTTCATAATTAATATATCTCCGGAAAAGTCCTTCTTGTTAAGACTATAACTCAAAATCTGTATCATGGGTCATTTTCAGATTTAATACTGACATTGACCTTGGTGCGAGGAAGAACTGGATTGATTTCGGAATATTTGAGTTTTAGATTTCCGACACTAGGGGGAGTTTTATCCATGAGCGTTTTCGGGCCATAGTCTCTCAATTGTAGAACCGATTTCGTACACATCTGGTTGGTAAGTATAAACTCAAGGACATTTATCTATATTTGTTTTCTTTCACTTTTATAGTTTATATTTTTTATTCACTAGGAGGAACTTTTATTTTTTTATTTATTTACAAAAAAAACACTATTTTAGGACATAATGTCCCTAATCATTGGTCCGATTTAGTCCATATTTAGTGCATATGAATCCATTCCAGGAGATATATCTTGTAAATATCACATTTTACTCTAGTAGTTCATATTTTACTCACTAGGGGGAGCATTTTTGAAAAACACTGTTTTCTAGACATAACTCAGAACCTATTTCATAGATCGTTCTCAAATTTGATACCCACTTAGTCCTCAGTGTGAGGAAGAACCGGATTGATTTTGGTAAAGGTGCAAATCTGTTACATACGAATCAAATCGGGGAGATCTATATTGTTTTTATCATATTCTACTGATATTTTAATGTTAAGGTCATTTTTTTACTCACTAGGGGAAACATTTTTCTACAAATACTATGGACATAACTATTGAATTGAAGTTGTTCAAGCAGGGCGACTGGGGGGCTTTTCTGGGGATGTACCCTAGTATAGTTATATTTCCAGTCATCACACACACACACACACAGACACACACACACACACACACACACACACACACCTGTTGGAGTCCATCAGATTGGCTTTTCCTCCAGCCCACAGAGACGTTGAACACATTAAACCCTGCGGACACAGAATAGTCAACAGGTTTGTGAGGACAGTCCTTCCACATACTCTTCCTCCCTAACCCCGGAGGAAGAGCAAAGCCGTAAAACAAGGCTCAAATGTCCGAGATGGATGAATGGATGCGGGAAGTCTCACCTGGAGGATTGGCAGAGTCTCCTGCAGAGAAACACATCAGAGCAAAGGTGACACAATTGATTTCATTATTCTTGCACTTATAAATAGCAACCGCCGATTTCATGACTCATTCATCCGGTCGGGTTTTTTATTTTTTACATGGGAAGAATATTGGAACCCTCTGCTTCACTGGAGAGAGCAATCGTGTGTTTTTATCAAAAAGTATTAATTAAAGGAATCGTCATCACATTTAGTCTTTATTCAAATGTAGTGGAACGTTAAATTGTTTTTGCTAACAAGGACAAATCATGTTTCAAAACTTATATTTTACTTTTTGAACGTTAAAATAATTTGAAAAAATACATGTATTTGTGGGTAAAGTTCTCAATTACCAATAATATGAATAAAAAAAGGAAATTGGCAGTTATTCACTTCAGAACTGGATTCCCGTTAGAATTTTTTGTTTTTTTAATGTAGAACGTTCGTAAGTATTCAATCATCCAGCAACAAAATTGGGAGAAGAAATCCATTATAGATGGTTATTTTCTGGTTTTACACTCTTCTGCACTTTAGAAATTACTTTGTTTAACTTGCTCTTTTGTCTTTTTTTCCATTTTAGATTTATTTCAGTCATGTTTACGTTACGTTACAAATTCATCTATTCTTTTTCTGTTTTTTAAAAAAAAACTGTTTTAGTACCCAAACTAATAAAATAAAAACTTTTTTTTTTTTTTTGAATGAATAATATTATTTTAAGTTCAGCTGGTATTTTTTAACCCAAAGCAAATTGAACACGACTGTCGAAAAAGTTGACAAACCGCTGAGGGGATAAATCCAGGTTCATACTGTGAAATAGTCCAGGTTCATACTGTGAAATAGTCCAGGTTCATACAGTGAAGAAGTCCAGGTTCATAGAGTAAAGAAGTCCAGGTTCACACAGTGAAAAGTCCAGGTTCATACAGTAAAAAAGTCCAGGTTCACACAGTGAAAAGTCCAGGTTCACACAGTAAAAAAGTCCAGGTTCACACAGTGAAAACTCCAGGTTCATACAGTAAAAAAGTCCAGGTTCATACAGTATAAGTCCAGGTTCACACAGTGAAACAGTCCAGGTTCATACACTGAAACAGTCCAGGGTCATACAGTAAAAAAGTCCAGGTTCATACAGTGAAACAGTCCAGGTTCATACAGTAAAGAAGTCCAGGTTCACACAGTGAAACAGTCCAGGTTCATACAGTATAAGTCCAGGTTAATACTGTGAAACAGTCCAGGTTCATTTTCACCATCAGACACGTTCCTTGAGAAACTTTCAGGCTCCTGGAACATTTCTGAGTAGATGCAGAGTTTCTCGTAATGACGTCACAGTTTTAAAGATGTGTAAGAGACTGTTGGAGGTCATACAGAGAGACAGAGACGAACGATGAGTCGTGAGTGCAGCGGATAAAGCCCTTCTTTGCTGAGTAGAGGTAATACTTTGAGGACGTACCACAACCGTCGGTGTCTCTGGTGTTCTGGTACCTACAGAAGCAGTCGACGGAGCCGGGCTGGTTCTTACACTCAAATTTAGCATTTGGACAGGTGGACAGCTCGTCACACTCATCTATGTCTGCGAAGGAGACAAACACAGTCAGCATTAACCCTCCACAGGCGGTAGTAGTGTCGCTGGTGAACCGGGGCGGTCCGAACCGGTGCAGTTGTAGCCGTCTCCGGTGAAGCCGGGTTTACACGTGCAGGTGTAGTTCTGTTTGGTGCTGTGGCAGTGGGCGTTCCCGTGGCAGGGGAACGGGAAAGGAGGGCTGCACATGTCTGAGACAGAATAAAGAGAACGACAGGAATGAGGCGAACGGTGTCGTATGGAGTCATGGTTCTGGAGTAATGGATCCGCTACGGACCGTGCTCAAAACACTTGTATCCCTTCGTCCCCCCGGACACGGCGTTATCCGGACACTCTCCACAGGTGAACTGGCTGGGCCCTGGTTCTGACCGGCACCGAACCCCCTCAAAACACGGTTTGCCTCGACAGACATCTGCAATGTTCCCACAGAACTTTCCACTGAATCCGTTTGGACACAGACATCCCACCACCTGGGTAAACAGGACAACAACAACGTAGGAATGTTAAACAGAACAAAGTAGCTTAAAGAGAAGTTATCAAAAAAAAAGTTTTTATCATCCTTCTGAGAAAGTCTAAATGTGTTTGTGCATTTATCTCCAAATAATAGGGTTTTTCTTGAGAGAGCTCCCCCTAGTGTTGGAAATATAAAACCGACCTTTCCCTAAATCAATTCAGTCCTTCCTCACACTAAGATCTATGTGGGTATAAAATTGGAAAATGATCCATGTCATAGTTTTTGAGTTATGTGTGGAAAATAATGTTTTTTGTTAAAAACAAAAAAACAGACTCCCCTAGTGGTTAAAGTATGAACTATTAGAGTAAATCACGATGTAGACAAGATAGAGTTTCGAAGCGGTTGAGAAATTATGACCTGACAATTTTAGAGAAAAAAGCCCCCATTAGTGTTGGAAGTTTACGACCCACCTTACATCAAATCATCCCAGTTCTTCCTCTCACTGAGTGGGTAGAGAAAAATGTTTGATGAAATAGTTTCTGAGTCGTCGTTTGAGGATGAATATAAGATGACATCTGCTCAGAGTACCGATACGGTGCGATTCGTACGTCAGACGATGACTACGATTCAGAGTCACTGTTGCCATGGATAGACAGACGGACCAGAACTCCGAAGCTCACCTGGAACTTCCCCTTCCGCTGGTTGTCTACGACACTGTCATACTGACAGCTCCCTCCATTGAGGCAGTTGCAGACTCGCAGGATTGGGCTGAAGAGGGAGCTGCTGAGCTCATCGCTGACTTTGAAGGTCAGCTGAACAGGCTGTGTGCCGAGGGGGGTCCATGTCAGGAGGCCATCATCTGGGTCGGGGGAAGCACAAGGGTCATACTTTCATATACACTTTTTAGAAATAGGGGTACAGTAGGATTCCATTTCTGTACCCCAAGGTACAATCTACAGTCAATAAAAGGTAGGAGTATGTGCCATTTCTTCTAGATGTTAAGGTACAATATCAGGAGACAGTAGGGATAGTCGGGATATTCTAAATAGTTTGCATTTATCACATTTTTCTGTGGGTCCATGAATCCACGTGACAGATCCAATCACTGCACTCTCTGAAATGTCACATCGAAATGACTAGAATGCTCATCATCATCATCCCACTGGCTAATGTCAACAGTAACGTCATCCGTATCATTGATGGTGGACGGGTTCTCTCTTTCATGTGAAACCCGTGTCGGGAATGTGTGCGAGTGTCTCACTGCGGCCGATGGACGCCCGCGGAGGCCTGGGGTAGAGCAGCCAATAGGTGATGGGATCTCCATTTGGGTCCTGAGCGACAACCTGGATGTTGACAGTAGAGTTGACCTTGCAGCGAATGACGGTGGGTTCTGTCACGATGGGAGGCAGGTTACCTTAGAGAAGACAGTCCAACCGCATTAGATGAGGACAGGAGGTTAGAATAAATCATTTGAAGCTTTTATAAAGTCACCTTACCGTGGCTCAGAGCCAGGTTTCTATAGCGCTCCTTGGCTTCAAGAGCCTTCAGACCCAGGTCGTAGCTCCCGGTTGCCAGAGTGTCGTGGATGCACTGCGTACAGCCTTCACAGTATCTTCTCAGGTCCTCCACGTCAGCAGGACTGACGGTTTCCAGCAGGTCCTCCGAGGAGACGGACCCCAGTGGGACCAGCGGTGGTGGGGAGAACAACAGGCTCTCTGGGAGTGGAACTGCCCCTAGAAAAAAAAACAAACACCAGTTCTGAGGTAGGTATTCTGTGCTTGTGAAAATAATAAAAGGTAATATTTTGAAAATGTAGTCGTAGTTTTACCGGAATAAGGTCGGAATTTTACGAGAAAAAAGTCGTAAATTTTTACGAGACAAATACGTATGTAATTATAACTTTCTGAGAAAAAAGTCGTAACTTCACAAGAAAAAAACGCTGTAATTTTTACGAGAAAAAGGCTCATTGATGCTACTGTTAGCTACTGTAGCACCAATTAGTGAAAAGCTTAATGCTGCTCCTGATAGGTGTCCTAACACGATGCATCAAAGAGATGTTTTGGCGGCAAAAGGGGAACATACACGACATTCTGAAGGTGGTTATAATATTATTTCCGATCGGTGTACAAGGAATGACTTGTTATAACACATGGCTGTAGGTAGCATGCTAGCCAGTCAGACTTAGAAATGGATCCTGATCTGGTTAACATCACGCCCACATTAGGTCTGTGTTATATTTAAGTATATTCTATAAATGTTTATGGCTTTACGTTTATGTTTTACGATTCGATTATCTTACATTGCTTTACAAACGTGATTGAATAGTAGAAATATATGCATTTTCACGGTTCACTCACAGGAAACGCCAAACGTGTGCAGTCTCTCCTCTGTGGGGGGGTTGAGGTCCGGTGCTTGGAGGAGCATGCCGTTGGACATGAGGAAATCATCTGACCTGTTGTTGCTCCACAGACCCATCAGACCCAGAGTGCGGTTGTAGAAGGCCTGGGGAACCTCCACCATGGCCGCCAGCTGATTATAGCCCACAACCCGCCACACCCCCACATGGAGACCACCAGCATACACCACTGCACAGTGATTCAGTGACAAACAGCGCACAGCAAAGTCCCTCTCACCCATGTGCACAACACCTGAAGGACAGTGAGGACATTAGTCACGTGATCTGCCTCTGCATCGTGTCGTCTCCCACAGAATCGTTAAAGGTTAAATCGTTAAAGGTGCATTCCAGGGGAGTATGATGGACTTTACCAACTGTGACAGGGACTTCCACGTCATTCACAAAAACCTGCAGCCGGTCTCCTTCCTCCGCACATCTCCATTCAATCTGAGCACAAGATACGGAGAGAAGATTGAAGTTGTACTTACAAATCAGACTTATCACCAGAGCTTATAGAGGCTATTTGTGTCCCAAGAGACTTATTTTCCGGAATATTTCCTCCGAGACAGACAAACTCCTCGTTAAACGCACACATTTCTACAGTCACCTTCTACACACAAACATCCTGACCTTTCCAATGGCCTGGTAGAAGGCCGCTATCCGCACCACCACCGGAACCTCGAGGACGGTTGCTCTGCTGACCCTCTTTGAGTCGACGTGAAGTCTGTCGGTCTGTCCCTGCAGGGTGAAGATATTGGAGCCTGTGTTGGAGGAAAGACGCACCACCACAAACTCTCCCAGGGCCCTGAAGGAGTAGTCGATCCCATCAAAAGTGATGAAATGGAGACCGCCGTACACCATCCCTGCAAGGGACACAGGAGATGTTTGTAGCCAGGGGTGGAACTAAGGGCTTGTTCATGGGGTGGCAAGAGAGTCGCATGGAAACGTTGAGGGGTGGCATTGTATATTTTATATTAATATATATGGATAGATGTATACTAACAGGGGGGGGGGGGGTAATGAAAAACTTGGGCCCTATGTCCCCCTGCTAGATCCGCCCCTGTTTGTAGCATCAGACAGACAGGAACCATTCCTCACCTAAACCCTTAGTTGCCTTCTTGGCTGGGGTGTGGCCATCGGGACTGCCCAGGCTGTAAGCCTGGCAACGGTCCAGTGGCCTCTTGTTGAGGTAAAGGTGGCACAGAGGAGAGTCAATACAACACCACTGAAATGGCAGGAGATCATCATCTGGTGAAAAAGGTTTGATAAGTACTTAGGAGGGTTTACAAATGGCCGTGGAAACTTAAGTGCTCACATACTCAGACAGTATCATTCTCATCCTTACATCGTATTGACTCACATTGAGATCCGAATGATGGCAGCAGCTCAGAACAAACCTTCTTTGGTCAACTCAATCATTTAAACTTGTGTAGAGTTATAGTATTGTTATGCATTGATATTTTATGCACCAGTACACCGTAACTAAAGAGTTTTTAGTTCCTTTATCATGTTATGAGCCACTTCTTGTAGGTAGAATATGTTGTTTGTTGACCAGGACAACTCGTCTAACCCAAGGAAACTCCTGGTTAAGAAAAAATATATATCTAAAAAACGGAAAATGTTCTTGTTGAACAACCTGGAGACTAAATAGCTAACGATAGCATTTCGCCAACCAGTGCAGCACAGGACCTCCTTCACACGGGTTCTTTTGACAGTTATTTAGTTTTGCTTCATTGGGGGAGTAGCTTCAACAACATTCTCCACTGCATTGTTTTAACTCTTGTCTACCTAAAAAGGAGGTAGGTAGTACCTCTACCTCGTTAGTAAGATTTCCTGTAATTCATCACATGAGCATTAGCTGGCTAGCTACCAATACATTAGGAGTCATTTCCAACAAGCATCATAACACAGTCCCAGATCAAAGCAACGACTTTGGCTAACAGCATAAAGCTGTGACTAATCGATGTCTGAGACTAGAGCAAACGCTCAGAAAACGCAGACCTCCGCCAAGACACAACAATACCCAAGATTTAGGAAAAATTTATGCAGATTTCTCCATTGATGTCTGAGTTATAGCCAGCCTCTAAATCTACTGACAACTCCACAAAACGTCTCTGAATATCTCTCAAATACACTACAGCCAGTCGTAGCTTGAACCCTCCACTTCAGCGTCTCTGTTCAGCCCTTTGAGCCCCCAGCTCCGACCCCAAAGAAACATCAAAGGAATCAAAGTAACAAGGGCAGCAGTAGCCAAATTGTGACGTCACTAATACAAAGACATTTTATCTCTAGGATATGCCAAAACCTACCTACCTAAAACTAGTTTTTTCTGTAACCTTGCTCACAGACAAACAAACAAACAAACAAACAAACAAACAAACATACAAACAAACAGACAGACACGCAGGAGTGAAAACTTAACTTCCTTGCGGGAGGTAAAAATAAGGACTTAATAATAATTGTACGATAAGCTTTACTTTACTCACTTTTAGCGCTTTGAGATTTGATCCAAATGTAAAGTTTGTTATAAATTCAATGTATTATTATTATTATTATTATTACTTTAAATTCTGGATATGCCAAAATACCAAAAGAATATTTTTACCGATATGCTTCTGCGTGCTCTGTCCGGAGAAGTAGCGCTCATTGTAGCCAGCCAGCAAAGGTCCGTCCGGTTCATACGCACACCTCTTCCCGGCGCCGTGTCTATTAGACAGGATGGATTGGAAGGTGTGTCCCCCCGAACCCCCCCAACGTTGACCCCTCAGCTTCCTCACCCTCAAATCCAGATGGGTGGTACCCTGCAAGAATGAGAGGTCCTCCACAGCCTGGTTACGGGTACAGGGACATGAAAACAGGCCATCGGTCCACTCAGCAGGCTCAGGCTCCCTCATCGCCCACCTCTGGCACATAATACGAGGATCCATGTCTGACGACTGCGTTCCAGACAAATCGTACGCCAGCTGACCTAACTCGCCCGTGGTCCCTATCATCTGCTGAGGCCTGTATCTGCCCGCAGGCCCGTAAAGGTTTCCTGGGGGGACGGTTGCCTCCTTGTGATACGAGTTTCCGTCTTTGTAGCCGATAAGAGCATTGTGGTGCAGCCGCTGGCCTGGACCCCACTGCATCTCCCAATATCGCAGAAGGGCAAACGAGCGTACTCCATCTGTGGTCAGGATACACTGGAAAGTGTTTGTCTGAAAAGAAACACACCAGAAACCTGTTTTGGTTATAAAGCACACTTAAAAAGAAAAACACATATAAACTTCTAAATGACCGTTTTACACAAAGTTCTCCGTAGGCATTTTCATCCTTTTCACAAAATCTACCAACATCTGTCCTTCTACATTCCTGACCATGAATGAAACCTGTCCATCACCTCCTCATCTTCTCTGTTCCCTTCTCCTCCCTCCTCTCCCTATCTTCATACTCATCACTCTTTCTTACCCTCTCTTCACATACTCCTCCTTCGGGATCACTCCGACACGATCTTTTTCTCCCATCCACACCATGATGAAACAGTTTAGAATCTCCTCCAATGCTTCTTGTCTGGCTGCCTTTCCACCCGGTCTCATGGACACACAATATAGCTACCTTACTTTCTCTCTACCTTTAACCCTGCCATCATGCCAACATTTAAAGTTCCTACTCTGACCCCACCATGTCTGCTTTTTCCTCCTCTCACACAGAGATCCAGTTTGGAAATTTTCCGTTTCAGTGTTCTGTATACGGATTTGGCACTGGTTTTACATTGGATGCCCTTCCTGACCCGAACCTTAATCCCTTTTATCCAGGTTTGGAACCAGCACTGGAACTAAACTGGTTATTTTCTCACTGTTACTTATTATTTATGTATAAAAGTGGTCAATTGGACAATTGGACAAAGGAACTACTGTTAATAAGAGTTGTTTGTTGCTATGTTGGTCAGCAGGTCGTATTACTGTCAACTGCTGGACAAAAGAGCCACAAGGTGGCACCAAAGTCAAACAAATTAATCTCCTAGGACTTAATACTTGCTGTTTTTAAACTAAGTTAAAGTGTTCATATTTCACATGAATGCAGTGTAGGAAAAGTTTTGCAAGCAAATAGTTAATAGTTACACATCCTACTCCGGCATTCCCTTCACACCTACTGGAGTTTCTGCTTGATACATATGAAACAATAATAATGATTAGAGAAGAAGTAAATCTGGTATTAAGTCATTATCTGGATGATAAAAATGATCCAGATAGGGATGAGTTGAAAGACTTTTGTTCAGAAAAGAGGAAAAATAGTTTTCATTGATTTCAGAAATGAAATTTACATCCATGCTTTTTCGGCTAGTTTCAAGATTTGACGTGATAAATGATGTTTTCACCTCTGAGAAGTTGATTTTCTGATAGAAGACAGGCATCACGTGGTCCCATGTGATTTTAAGGATCCAGGATGGGCTGAAGGCAGGATTGCTTTTCAGCT
Organism: Lophius americanus; assembly: GCA_037951165.1. NCBI lineage: Eukaryota > Metazoa > Chordata > Actinopteri > Lophiiformes > Lophiidae > Lophius > Lophius americanus. The sequence continues at coordinate 288,274 of JBBDHG010000476.1, forward strand.
CCTCAAACTTTGTCACTTCCTCAGCCGTACGATTAAAGACTATCTGGGAGTAGACGTCGGACATATCACTCACATGGTATTCCTAGAAGAAGAAAAAATGAAGCACAGTTTGCAGCATAAAGTGATTATTAATCATAGATTGTGACATAGCAGCCATTTTTTTGTTGACTTATAATAAAGCCATGTCTCATTTTGACAGCAGCCTGGCTCCATGATGACTGGTGACAACTAACCTGATAGAAGAGCTGCCCATCTCCAAGTGTGAGGTCAGCATCATCCCAAAAGACCGCCAGCAGCGACACGTTCATGTCGTCAGGGAAACCACTGGCTGGAGGAGAAGGTAAGAGGTACTGCTCATTCTCAGCCACGGATTGAAACTGGACGAAGCCGTTATCAGAAAACTGAGAGGGGAGAAGATGAAGGAAGATATGAGACATAAAAGCAAACAGATTGATTATAATTTGTCTTAAAATCACACCTTTGTGGATAATATGGTGATACTTAAAGTACTGGGAACTACTGCAATGCACTTTTACCGGGGTGAATTGTCAAAGCATTTAAGTAGTTTGAATTATGAGTTATAATATGACACTCCCTTCAGCCATAACATTATAACCAGTGGCAGGTGACGCCCTAAAAACAGGGTCAAATCGTCTCCTTAACTGCAGGACCGTTGATGGGCAGCGAACCGGTGTTGTCCAAATCCCACAGAAGAATTATAATGTAATGGCTGATAGACGTACAGTCCACCATTTTTACTTCACCTACCATATTTAAAACACTTACGTCGTACTACATTTATATATTTAAAGCGGACAGTTAATATCCAAACGTTTAACAATCATTTCAAAATAAGAATAATGAGGAATTGTTCATTCTTGTTTGAGATACGTCGTCATAATCTCGTCCTGCGGATAAATTCACTTAAAAACTCACATACAATCTGTCGTACAAAACTCCCAGAAATGGGAAACCCATGGGTGGAGTGATGTACGGGGAGTTTCCGTCTTTTGCGTCCATTTTTATTCCATTATCGCCAACCTCTGCTCCAAAAGGGTAAAGGCGGCTCTCTATTGGGGGAAGCACAGACAATGAAGTAACTTTATGAAAAATAACTTATTTAGCATATTAGCTTTTTTTTAAAAAAACGTTCGGTCAGTAACTTCAACCGGCTGTGACGTCAGTCTGATCTAAAGTTTGCCCGGTCTTCCTATTTTTATGCCGGGCGATCGCTGCCCTCTTTGCTAATTCCAGATGGCGCAAATTAGCAAGCTCAGCAAAACACTGCGCTGGATAGTAATAACATTTAACTTAAAGTTAAAAAAAACAACTAAAGGAGGGATTAAGGATTTCACACATAGATGGAAGATCATGGATAAAAACTATGATGTGTGAAAACAGCCCATAGTAGAAAGAGAGAAGCTAAATATTCCTATATTGTGATAAAATGTTATTGAAATAAGCAAAAAAAACAAAAATATGAGGTAAGGAAATTTTGCTTCTTGGCCAAAATTCCTAAAACAAGCGTTTAAATCTAGCCAGTTAAACACAGTAATTGGCCTTAAAACTATACGACGCTGTGGTCCCTTACAGCGAGGGTATGTCCCCAAAAAGCCCCCCCATCCTCTGCATTGAACAACCGTTTCCCTTGATTTAACGCAATAATGTTTACAAAGCAGGGTTTTTTTGTTTTTTTGAAAATGATCCAGGAAATTGTCTTTGAGTTAACCAAAATTGCGGACGTGGCAGCAGACGTGATGATGATTCCATAAAACCGCCACTTTTCATATAAAGGAGGAAAAGAATCTTGTTTTCTCTACTGGGGAAATTATGCAAACCATCGCTGTACCTTGTTACTGGTTCAAACCAGCTCGGTATCAGGTGGAACTGAATATCTTACCAAGAAAAAAATCTTAAAACTCTTAAAATCAGATTATTTCTCTGACTGCATTGAAAACGTTTTTTTTTTTTGCAGTGTGTAAATGTTTCGCGTTAGCACTCGTCACTCAGGAAGCTAGCTAAAGTAGCTGTAAATGAAAGACAATGGTGGATTAGATATCATGTGTGACTTTTGAATCCATTTCAGTTGTTCACTACATTTTTAGAACAGAGTTCTACAGGAACCTGGTATTTTCCAAATATCGCTAGCTTAATGGTAGACAGGAGCCAAATAATGGAAACTAAATATTTGCCATATGTATTATATAAAGATTTCTCCAATCTCTGTTTTGATAAAATTTGCCTTTTCAACCACCTCCAAATGCGCTGAAACCAGAACTGCTAATATTAAAACCACTTTTTCTCTCATCAGTTTTAAGTCGCAAAAAACTCAATACAGTCAAAATGAGTTAAGTACTTTGACGAATGAATAAAAAAGAACACACACAAAGCCACACAAAACACACAAACAAAGACATCCAGGTATGACAGGATTAAAAAAAAGAACATATAGCTAACCCTTCCGGTTCGTCATTCTGCAGACTGTGCTGTTTTGGGGGCAGGTACAGCTGTAAGACCCGGGCAGGTTGGTACAGGACGTCTGTCCAGGACATGTCATGGGTGACACACACTCATCTAAGTCCACACATCCGTCTTCTCCATGACCGTTGTCTTTGGTAGCATTCCAGCCCTGATCGCAAGAGCACTTGAAACCGCCTACATGGTTGGAGCAGGTGGCAGCATGGTGACACCGTCCAATAGCCTGCTCGCACTCATCCAGGTCTACGCACTCTGACCCAATACTTAGAAAGCCAGAATTACATACACATGCAAACGACCCTGGTGTGTTACGGCAGCGTGCTTTGGGATGGCAAGATCTGGTCAGGGTGACACACTCGTCCACGTCTTTGCACCACGAGTTATTTCCTGTGAAGCCCGGATGGCAGTGACATGAGAACGAGCCGGGGCTGTTCCAGCAGCGAGCCAATGAGTGGCAGGGGGAACTCTCACATTCATTGATGTCAACGCAGTTCTGATTCTCTTCACGATACCCCAGTGGACACGAGCAGTTGTGAGTTCCCGGCAGGTTGGTGCACACCTGGTCAAAGCGACAGGTGTCGTTGTCCTGGCATTCGTCAATATCGCCGCAACCTTGGCTAATAGGTTTGTAACCAGGGGAACATTGACAGAAGAAGGACCCCGCTGTGTTGTTACATATTGAGTGCTCAGGGCAAGAGTTGCCATCTGGGTTTTGACACTCATCTACATCCTGACACTCTGTACCATTCTGGATAAACCCTTCATTACAGGGGCAACGATACGACCCGGGTATGTTTTTGCATGTAGAATGGGGTCGACACACTGAAGAGTTGAGGGCAGGTGAGCATTCATCTACATCCATGCAGTTTGTCCCATTATTCCAGAATCCTGTGAAGCATTCACAGTAGTATGAGCCAATGGCATTCATACAAATGCCGTTGGTGCAAAGTCCCCCCAGCTCCTTGTCACTGCATTCATCGTGGTCCACACACAAGTTGTTAATGCTTGAAAATCCAATATAGCAACTACACAAGAAGCTTCCATTGGTGTTGATGCATGAGCTATACTCAGGACAGGAAGTGTTGACGAGACACTCATTGACATCCCCGCACTCTGTGTGGTTTCCTTGATAACCTTCCCAACAATCACAGACATAAGATCCAACTGTGTTTAGGCAGGATGAGAAGCTGGGGCAGTTGATGAGTCCGAGGGAGCACTCGTCAATGTCAGAACACGTAGACTTATTGCCTGAGAAGCCTAAGTCACAGATACATTTGTAGCTCCCAACCGTGTTGGAACAGGAACTGTTGTCAGGGCAGGTGAGGTTCCCAATCAAACATTCATCAACGTCCTGGCAGTTTGTCCCGTTGCCTTGAAAGCCTTCCCAGCAGTCACAGAAGTAGGAGCCGTTAGTGTTGAGGCATTGAGAAAAGGAAGGGCAGATTTGGTTTTGTGACTGGTCGCATTCGTCTCTGTCCCAGCATTCGGTGCCACTTCCTTCGTAACCGCCTTCGCACTGGCAGTAGAAGGAACCCCGGTGTTGGTGGCACTTGGCGAGTGGGTGACAGGCACTGCTTGAATTCCGGCAGGCGTCTTCACTCATGCATGTGCCCTGGTTGTACACCACATCCAAGATACACAAACATGTGTAGGAACCGGGGGTGTTGACACAAGTCATATTCCTGCCACATGTTGAGCCCAATCGACATTCATCCACATCCTCACAAGCAAAGCCATCGCCCTGGTATCCATCCTGGCACTGGCAGATGTAGGAGCCATTTGTATTTCGGCATAGAGCCTGGGCACTGCAGTTGTGTGATAGAGTGGAGTTCTGCTCACATTCATTCACGTCTTGGCAGTCATAGCCACTGTCCTCCATGCCAGTCGGACAAGTGCAGTAGAAAGATCCAGGCGTGTTTGTGCATCTGGCAATTGGATGGCATCCTCCATTTAGGACTTGGCACTCATCAAAGTCTATAATTTATCCAAAATGGGACAGTGTCAGGGAAACAGCCCCAAATACTAGCTAAAAGGAGGTTCTACACAAGGGGATAGAACAACAACTGGTGCGATGGATTTTTATAACGAGGAATTACTACTCACCAGAGCAGCTCGTCCCGTCACCCGTGAAGCCCCTCAGGCAGAAGCAGGAGTGGCTTCCGATTGTGTTGACACACTGGGCAAACTCACTGCACTCCTGCAGCTCTGCCTCACACTCGTTCACATCTATAAAGGAAGTAGACAATTAGGGAGGGATAAAGGAACAGAGTCATGTTTAGGAGACTCACCCACAAGTAGAATGCACTTTTTATTTTATATCTGTAGGCTCTTCTCTAAGTCATTTATTAAGAGCACCAACTGTAGTCCTTGAACACTTTTAACTCATCATATCAATCCAGAGAAATCTTGCAAACCTCCGTCAAGGATCAGAACCTCCCTCTGAACCTACTTTGTTTCTGTCCTCTCATATTCTCGTCATGTGTTCAGCACGTAGTTTGACTGGGGATGAATTCTCCACGCTTCTATAATCAGAGCGGGGCATTTTGTTTAAGGATGTACGCAGTGTCTGTTTAAGAATTGGACTTAAACAGACATTGTTGCCTTATTTTGTTTGTTTGTTTGTTTGTGAGAAGGATTATAGAAAAACTATGGAACGGATTTGCATGGAATTTGATCCAGAGGTGAGTTCTAGCATATCGTTCATTTGATTAAAGTTTAGTGACGTTACGTGTATCGCACCATTCAAAATCAAAGTAATGAAAATATTAAGACCTTTGGGGCTTCTTTTTCCCTAAATCCCGGGTAATATTGTACCCTGGCGAAGGTTTTATCTCTCCGATGGATTTTCTAGTTTCTATTTTATTTTATTTTTCCAATTCTGCAAAACAGATGACGTCAACAAAACTGTAGTTTTATTTCTTGCTAAACTTTCATGCAAATCGGTCCATCTGTTTTTCCGTAATCTTGTTCACAGACATACGAAAACATGCTCCTCCCTTGACGAAGGACATTAGACATTATTTCAGAAAGTAGAATTGTACGTGGAAACTTTGGAGAACCATTGTCTGGGGGGCTTCTCGGCTCAGTCCTGGTTTGGGGGGGGGTCAGCCCCTAATGAGAATGTGACATGGGTCAATCCTACAAAATCAAGGACTATGTTTGAATATATGATATTTTTACACAAAAGGACTTTTATATTAACTTTATTTGTATAGCACTTATATAAACCAAGTCACAAAGTGCTTCACAAGCTACACAAGACTAAAAACAATCAAAATAAAAAATATACAGATAAAATATAAAGCAGCAGACAATAAAACAACACAAGCAATTAAAACACAAATCATTCAATCATGAATGGATGGCTGAATGGACACACTGGAAAAAGAATATATATAATACATAAGGGTACAAGGTGCTTTTAGACTGTAATAAGTTTTAAAATATAATGGAACAAGTAAAAGTTTGCCTGGTAAAAGTTCTTAAAATAAGATTAAGATTAAAAAAATCATGAAATGAGCTTTGAAATCTAATATAACTATTTAAATAACTATATTTAACTAATATTAGGATGTTTTTTGTCTCAGAATCAGCCATTAATACTTAAACTGTTGTGTTTTTTACCCTTATTTTTTGCGATATCACTTTTCTTTGTTTTGTTTTTATTGTAATACGTGTATTTTTGCACATTCTCTTAGTATCTTCTGACCCACCTGAGGAAGATTCATAAAGTTCCTATCTATCTAGCAGTGTCTCTGTTTCGACCATTATGACTTTGAAATAAGATAAGAGAGAAATATTTCTGATTTCTTTCTATCAGAACCAACACTCACTTTTTCAGCAATTTGCGCTACGTTAGCTGTTCAGTGAGATCGGACACGAGATAGCCTTAACTCCCCGTACGCATCAATCAGCCTTTGGCGCCAAGGCGCTAACTGTAGACTGGGAACAGCGAAGAAGTCCTGCAGTTCTGGAGATGCTCTGACTCCGTCATCTAGTCCTCAAAGTTTGGATCGTGTCAAAGTCGTTCAAATCCTCATGCTTGCCAAATTTCACTGCTTCCAAAACTCTAGGTGGGTTTACGCGGGACAATTTTTCCTATCCGGATGAAACCTGTCCAAATTGCGATGTCGGTCTACCGTTTACACGACCTGTGATCTTTTTCGACCCGTTGTTTACGTGCATCGACTCATCTAATCGGAAACCGCTTTCAGACTCGCGCAGACGATCCACGCTCCAGTTCATACGGTGGCGATAATACCTACGATGAGCTGGGCGCCCACCGCCAACAAGCGCCCAGAAGAAGAATACGAAAAAAGAGGTCGTGGACAGGGAGACTTTTATTCCATCTTATCGTCCAACTATGTGAAACTCTTTCAAAGTTGCGATGAGTAAATGACTCTCCGATGTAGAACGGTTCTGTTTTGAAGTCGCCGTATTTGAAATGTGTCGCAGCGCTGTAAGAACTCAACCGGAACATGACGTCACAACGCTGTGCGTGAACAGTTTCAGAAACAGTGTTCACATGCAGCGACTGATTATCGGAAAGACTTTCATGAAAGGACGTATACTACTTCCTTACAAAGGAATGAAATCTCATTAGGAAAGGGCCTTTTCTTTCAGAAAGGGCTGTTCACATGCAACATTTTCTTTACGATTAAGCGTCTGATCCGAATCTATTCGGAATAAGGCGGTCCATGTAAACCCACCTGTTGACTTCAGGACATAATATTCACTTTCTGAAGCAGAAATGTCAATGAACAACCGCTGAATGTCAAGAATGCAAGAATGAGGAAGAAAGTTCATTTCAAAACTTCCAAAAATAACTATACCGACAAAAAGGAAGTCTGATGTAACACAATAATAAAAAATATTTTAGAAATGGCCCCCATATTAAAGGGATGTGCCGCAGGCATCAAACGCAGATAAAGTGCTTTTCTATGTATTCAATACAAAATAAAAAACTTTTAAAGGGTCAGGTTTATATTTAACTTTCCAAATTTTTGCAAAGACCGCTAAGATAAGATAAGATAAGATAAGATAAGATAAGATAAGATAAGATCTTATACTGTCTACATAGAGTAGCTATCATGTGAATTCTTGCTTTGAACGAGGAAACGTCTTGAGCTCAGGCGATCATGAACTGAAGTCCAGTTATAAAGACTGTTACTAAATTACCGAGGTGCATTGCTTTCATGCCAAAAAAAACAATCCTGTATCACATTATAACATCTTCATCTTCATGTTTTTACATGAAGCCTTATCCAAATGTATTGCGTTATAAATTAAATGTATTATTATTATTATTATTACTGTTTATCTTTTGCATTTTGGTTGGTTAAGAATCGAAAAGACGAACATGTAAAAACATCGTGTAAGAGAATGAAATTATCATGTAAGAATTTTTGAAATGATCACTTTATAACATGAGAGTTATCATGTAAAAACATGAAAAGGATCCCATTATAATGTAAAAACATTCTTGTTGGCGAATCAGGTACTTCTTGGATTTACCTGATCCGTTTGTTAAATCAAGAATACAAATATAATTAATATCGTATTAACTGTATAATATCTAGTGCAGTTGATAGATTGCTGTTTATAACAGATCAGGTTAATCACAGCTAGAACATCAGACTGAGCGGCAGTTTTGTTTTACATCATGATTGATTCATTTGAAACGCACAACAAATCATCTGATGTGGTCATGTGATTTCACGGTTAGCCACACATGATGGATTCGTTTAAAAATAACAATACAAATAACAATAAGTGTGTTTTACCTAAACATTTTGTTGCATTAAGAGTGTAGCCTTCTCTGCAGACACAGGCGAATGACCCTGGGGTGTTGTTACACTCGGTTTCATTTTCAGGACAAACGTTTTCCCTCTGGCACTCATCTATGTCCGAGCAGGTCAGGCCGTCGCCCACATAACCCAGGTCACACACGCACTGGTATCCAGCAGGTGAAAGGTGACACAGGCCCTGACTGTGGCAGGCGGGGTCACACATCGGATCGGGTCGAATGCAAGTGTCATTGAATGCCAGGGTGCCGTTCAAACAAGAGCAGACGTGGGCCCCCGGGGAGTTGATGCACTTTGAGAAGGATGGGCAACTGGTATTAGAGAGAGTGCACTCATTCAGGTCCACACAGGTGGAGCCGTCACCTTCGAACCCGAGCTGACAGGAGCAAAAGAAGTCCCCGATCAAGTTGTTGCAATGTGCTCGTGGGTGGCAAGCTCCCTCCACTGAGCACTCGTCTGTATCTTCACACTCGGTGCCGTTCGCTGAAAAACCTCGCTTGCAGGTGCAAGTGTGGGACCCGATGGTGTTCATGCATGTGGCGTTGACGTGACAAGGGTTTTCCTTACACTCATCCGTATCAACGCAGTCAACGTTGCTGGCAGGGCGGTAGTAACCGGCAAGGCAGGGGCACTCGAATGACCCGTCAAGATTCTTGCATTCTTCATTCACACCGCATTGATTGTCCAGTTCCACACACTCATCTATATCCTGGCAAAGAGTTTGGTTAATTAAGATGAAGCCCGGCTCACACAGGCAAGTGAAGGAACCCTGGTTGTTGACACATTTTGCTTTGTTTCGGCAACCACCGTTGCCCACCAGACACTCGTTCACGTCACTGCATCGGATCAGCCCGTCGCCAGAATAGCCCAATTGGCAGCTGCAGTTATATGAGCCTGGAAGGTTTGTGCAGAAAGCATCGGAGTGGCACTGCCTAGCCAGCGAGCACTCGTCCACGTCCTCGCAGGTGAAACCGTCCCCACGGAACCCCGCGGAACATTGGCACGAGAAGGAACCCGGTACGTTTGTGCAGGCTGAGAAGGGACTGCAGTGGCCGACCGCACACTCGTCCACATCTAGACACTCGGAGTTATTAAAGTTATAGCCACTGCCGCAGTCACAGAAATATGAGCCGTCAGTGTTGACACAGGACGTGATGGAGGGGCAGATGTTGGATGTTTCACACTCATCGATGTCTTCGCACAGTCGTCCATCGCCGGCAAAACCGTCCGCACAAGAGCACTCGTAACCCCCCAGTCTGTTGATACAAACAGCACTGGGATGGCACTGGTTCCCCTGTCTGCATTCATTTATGTCTGCGCACGTCCGTCCGTTTCCGACAAAACCGCTGTTGCAGGTGCAACGATATGACCCCACAGTGTTTATACAGTCCGCGAAGAGACTGCAGATGTTGCTCGCACATTCATCAATGTCCACACAGCTCTGCTCATTGCTTTGAAATCCATTGCTGCAAGTACAGCGGTAGGTGCCGGGCAGATTTTTGCAGCCTTTGTGGCCAACTGTGGACGAACACACCTGAGGAGTCTCAGAGCATTCATCGATGTCGAGACACAGGTAGTTCCCGTTACCCTTATAGCCAGCGTTACAGGTACATACGTATGACCCGAGGTTGTTGATGCAGGTAGCGTTCCAATGGCAGGTCTTTTGGTTGGAGCATTCATTTTCATCAGCGCACCGAAAGCCGTCCCCGCTGAAGCCAACTTTACACCGGCACTCTCGCCCACCATCGTAGTTAGCACAGAGTGCATAGGCATGGCAACCCCCGTTGTCTGTTCGGCACTCATCAATGTCCTGGCAGTTCGTACCATCTCCAACATACCCACTGAGGCAGGCACAGCTGTAGCTGCCCGGGGTGTTTTTGCAATCGGCCTTTAGGTCACAGCCATGCAGCCCACTGAGGCATTCGTCAATGTCACTGCACAGCAAACCATCACCCTGGAAGCCGATGCCGCACGCACAGAGGAAGCTGTCTTTGACCTTCAGACACTCGGCCTCGGAGTGACACTTCCTACCCGCTGCCTCGCAGTCCTTTAGGTCAGTGACTGAAACAAATAAAAAGGTTGACAAACAGAGAGTGTGATTATGCGTTTACTCGACTCTGTACAGTTTAAAACAGCCACAGCAGCTTTATGTGAGATACCTGCACAGCAGTGTTCAACCACCGCCAACAGACTTATCAGCCGGAGGAGCGGAATTCTGTGAAGGCAAAGAAAAGAAGATTTAAGAAGACACCCTTTTCCCAGACATATCTCAAAAAGATCGTAGAACTTAAGGCGAGAATGAACTGGGTTTGTTTTGACTGGTTGTATATTTCTGACACTAGTTTGAGCTTCATCTCCAAAGGTTTTCGGGCCATAATCTCTCAACCGTCGATCCGATTTAGTCCAAATTAGGTGCATATGAATGGACTGAAGTAGATCGGTCTAGCTTGTATCACATTTTACTCATACTTTACTCTAATAGTTCAATAGTTCAACAGTATATGAATATATATTTGAAGATGTAGTGGCCATAAATCACACAGGAACATGTCCAGGGTGTAAATTTACAATTACTACTACTACGGCAAACACTGATTAACATGGTATTAGGTTAATGTTTCTCTCATAAGCCATTGTTGTAATTAGGGTAAGGTTTTTAATGACAGCGCTGCCCTAGCTTGAGTGAAAGTTTCAGGCTCCAACTACTGCCTGCTAAAAGTTTGCAAACCTTTTTACTGCAACTCCTTCCTCTACTTGGCTTTTTTTATAACTTAAATAGAGACACAGCTTTTTTTGTACTTGTCTCTAGGAGTGGTGGATACTTGGCATTGTGGGTGCCAAATACACCCGCTTCATTCTAGGGGCATCTAGACTTTCAAGGTTCCGGCGTGGAGCTCAGATCTTGCCGTTATCTAGATCCTGTCCAATCATTTCATCGTGCCCTAGATCCTCAATGGATCTTTGTCCCGGTTTGCAGGTCAGTTCTGATTAGCTCACTTTACAAAACCTCCACCAGTCCTCATCTCAAGTAAATATCAGTGCCTTCAACAAACTCTAAACCCTTCCTCCATGTCTGAGCCTCACATTGGGCCCGGTTTCACCACTAAACATGAACAATATCCAAATGTTTTTCCACTGATCTATGTTCTTGTCTCTGTGGAGTTTCGGTGTCGCAAACAGAAACAAAATACCCAAAGAGGAAACAAGACAAAGGTAGTAACGCCAAGCTGATGTCCTGAGGAAGATGCCTCGTGGGCTTCAGACCAGAATCTCAGAAAAATCATCTTCAATGAACACTTTTATCTTAAAATCCAGGACCTTTTCAGAAAAAAGGGGTTGTGAAATGATTGCGGCGTTGTGATTGGGCAAAAATGTGAGAGTGTCTGGATCCAGTGTCAAACCAGAATACTCTCGGGGGGGTTCATCGTACTTTCAAGCAAATCTAAAAATCCGAATATGGCAAAGCTATAACGCCTGGCCCCTGATTGGTTCGTCAAGATGACGACATTTCTCACGTAGCTCCTCATTAACCCTTTAATTAATGTTAATATATCCTCACACAGAGAAAAATGTATTTATTAATTCATTTAATGCATTAGACAACATCAATCTTCCACAAAATGACAAATAATCTGGTCGATGTTTTTTAAACAGTTTAAAAAAATTGATTTACTAAAATCATGATACAATTTTGTATTACATGGAAAAAAGTGTAAATAATTTTAATTAGATTAGATTAGCTTGTTTTTAGAAAAACGTTTTAGACTTTTTTTTTTGGTTGAATGAAGTTACATAATTGTCTTTAGTGAGTCCTCGCATGTTTTAAATATGCTAAAAAAGATCCTGCGTAATTCAATAGGACTTTCTGCATAGAGTCTAATGCCTCCTCCTTGGTGCCCCCTTTGACCTGTGGTGTCCCCCAGGGCTACATCCTCGGCCCCTTACTCTTTAGCATATACATGCAGCCACTGGATCATAGTATAAAGCGGTTCAGTCACATTTTTCAACAGGAAATAGAGACTCAAAATATGCTCAACCAAACAGTTGAGCAGGGTATTAAAGGGTTATTAAACAAATAAAAACAAAATCCATGAACTGAGAATGAAAAAGCCTCAAAATCTAACCACCTAATAAAAAACTTTAAAAAAAACATAAAGTTACCTGATACTTTCTCCTCTAGACTTTTCCAAAGGAAGAAAGATTTTTTTTTTAAAGTTAGTGTTGCCAGCAGGTGGTGCTATTAGCTATTACAGTGACGGTATGTTGAAGTTTGAATCATTTCAGGGCGGGAGTGAAGACTTGAGGTTTGTGGCAAAGACAGCAGAGTAACGATAACAACTTCCTGTTTCACGGCGAATAATTCAGAAAAAAATTCAAATTACTCATGAGTGATTTATTGATTTTGTGCCCAGAAACTTCTCAAGTACAATCGGTGCGGCCGAGGAAAGAGTTTGTTGTAATACAATTCATAAAAATGCACCAAATTTACTCAAAAATAAAAATTAAAAAAGAAAAATGGCCGACCTACTGTTGAGTTCAGGTCATGGCTCGGAATTGTAAAACTTGATATCATCACAGATGTACAAAATATCACACCAGTGGGTGAAACAAAGGCTGCCTGAGCTGCTACTTTGACATTTCTTAGGGGGCGCTGTGCTGCCATTTTTTTTTTCACAACCAATCCTGTAACCTAAAAAGACTTTTTACCGCCTTATATGACAGTATCTGATAAAAACTCACAATATTCTCATTAATGCCTCATCAAGACCTTACAGCTTTAAAGATCCAACTTTAAACCAACAGCTTAAACCATGAAATGTTATTGGGTTTACATTACTTAATTTACCTGTTCTTATCCAACAGGTAAAAGTTAAAGTAAACAGTTTTCATAGTAATAATAATAATAATAATGCATTTAATTTATAACGCACTTTACATTTGGATCAAATCTCAAAGTGCTACAAAGTAAAAGCAGATAAAACCATCAATAAAAAATAAAATAATAACTATATTAAAACCTGACCAAAAAGCAGCAATGTTAATTAAAGTTATAGGTTCTGCTAAAAAGGAACGTTTTAAGTCCTTTTTTAAATGTCTCAGTCGTCTGTGGAGCCCTCAGATGGTCAGGGAGGGCGTTCCACAGACGAGGGGCAGCAGAACAGTGAATAGTGAACCACCGACGTTCACCACGCCGCCACGGCGCCACCATTGGACCAATCTGAGCTCAATATGGTCACAGATTAGGGAGAGTTTGCAAAAAAAAAAATATATATATATATATATTATTTCCTGTTGCCACTAGGTGGCAAAATGCTTCAAATTCTAAACACCTGTTGTTCTCTGTAGGACCAACATTCCCACAGAGTTCCATTGGATTCCTTCAGCCTTGTTGATTTATGGCTGCTTAGAAACACAAACACACACAAACACACACACACACACACACACACACACACACACACACAGACATGGTTCTGATAACGTCCTCCGGCTCTAGTTGATGGAGGTCATTAAGAATGCTTCCTCAGCTGATTGTTTATCTGATATTGGACCCGGCTCACCAGCAGGTTCGGGTTTAAAAGCTGTTTTTCTGTTCTGCAGTCCAGCTGCATTATGAGAACGACGACAACGATCCCTTTTGTTCTGATTAAGTTACATCCAATGACAGAAGTTCTCCCCAGGCCATCCGGGGGGATATTGTCCTCGTCTGAGGAAAGGCTCTGGGTGGACAGAAGACCTGTCCGTCATATCATGTTCTTCATCATCTGCATCACTTACAGCCTTCAAGACACATTTTTATTTGTCGTTTAATTAGTTGTGACATTAAAATGAAAGAGAGGAAGTCCGTGAAACATGAACCCCTCCAGCCCTAAGACAGATATCCTTATAACGCTCGTAAAAAAGCAGTCAAAGAAGTTATTTGACACAAATAGTGTGATAATTTTTTTCTGTTGTTTAATAATACAGGTATTAATAAAACATATAGATAAGATATTAAAAATACAGTTTATATCCGACCAGCAGGGGGCAGAGGCTTCAATCAACAGAAAGCGTAATTTTATCACTGCAAGACGGACCTTAACTGTGACCCGTCTCACCTGAAGGCCCAGAACCGGGCTTCTATGTAGTTTCTGCTATTTTTTTTTTTACTGTTGTAGAGTGTAATTATAGCTCCCTCTGGTGGATGTATGTGGTATTTTGCAGCCAAAATCCCTCTCTAGGGCCGAAATCCTATTAAAATGAATTAATGTCCTACCCCCCCAAAAAAAACATGTTCTGAAAATGTTCTGAAACATTTATTTTACTTATCCGAATGTTTACTGCATCATATGAAAGTGATAACTCCGGTGGTGTGCAGCGACAAAAGCACTGCAACTCAAGAAAACACATACAAATATATAAAGCACAAGGATATAAAGAAAACAGCTTCATCAAGTTGAAAACACACTCTTGCTGCAAAAGCCACAACAAATTAAGAAAAACCATCTGCAAAAGCCACAGCATATAAAGAAAAAAACATCTGTTAAAGCCACAACACAACACAATAAGAAAAACGAGTTGAAAAAGCCACAACACATTGAGAAAAAATGTCTGCAGAAGCCACAATACTAAAAGAAAATATCTGCAAAAGCCACCACACATTAAGAAAAAACATACGCAAAAGCCACAATACAACATATTAAGAAAAAAACATCTGCAAAAGCCACAACACATTCAGAAAAAAAATCTGCAAAAGCCACAACACATTAAGAAAAAAAATCTGCAAAAGCCACAACACCTAAAGAAAAACCATCTGCAAAAGCCACAACACGACAGAAGCGTTTATGAAGGATACTTATAAACTGATGAGGCACGTTTTTAGTGATTAAAACAGATATAAAACCCAAACATTTCATGATGTTTGATTAGCCCTATTAATCAATGCTACATATTAGCATTGAAGAGATTATATTTCTCCTTCTAGTCTTTCCAGTTCATGTTCTTACAGAATTTCAATATTTTAATGAATCATTTCTTACCTTTGCTGTGATTTTTTTTAAAGCATTTTGAACGTGACCCAGTGTGTGACATCGTGATCGGACTTTATTAGTTAATATTTCTTGGTTTTAATGTCACTACTCGCAGTTTAAAATGTGATAACATTGTATATACCATTTAATTTAATTTTCTGTATTTGTACATTGTGTTGTTTTTACGTGTTAATTATAAGTTGCTAAAGAGACGCCTGATATTTCCTTTGTTAAAAAAAGGTTAAATAAAGTTCATGGGATTTGACTGCTGCAAATTTCTCGATGGGATTAATGAAGTATTTATCAAACAAAATGATCGTATTATACGCACGAGTTTTAAGATCAACCACAACCACAACCACAATCACTTTGAATGAGCGTCATGTTGATACTTAGAAAAGTAAGGGGCTGACCCCCATGACGCATTGACTCATTCTAATTAGTCTAATTAGGGTCAGGCTTGCATGAAATGGATTCGTGATAACTCCACTGATGAATCTTGGTAACTATTAAAAGCCACCAAATGGTATAAAAAACAAAATGACTTCACAAAGTTTGTACTTACTGCATATTTTTCGGTCTCCAGGTGGTTTTTGAGTCATTTGTTTGGTAGAAGGTCCAAACGCCACTTCTCCGGATCCTTCTCTCCATCTTAATCCACAGATCGGAACGTCAGTCATCAAGCGGTGTCTTCCGTTTCCCTTCTCTCCCACCTCTGCCTTGATTCCTGATTCCTTCCCAAACGTTGCTGGTGACAATGGCGCCCCTCCACATATCACTGCCCTGACATCTTAAACCTCTGGGAAGGGGAACACCCATATTGTCCCGCTATGTGTCGGCTGTCAGACAATAGACGGACCCGTCCCTGAAGACTTTCTTTGTCTTCTTCACTGTAAACATGAATGGAGGACTCCAAAATAACTCTCGTTGTCCTCTTCACCAGGGGTACGACAGTTATTCCATTTACCGAATAATGTGACTTAACTTTCACGTTATTCATTATTTTATTCACTTAGATTTATTTTCGATACTAACAGGTAGTAACGCGGGTTCCTTCTCGCGTCGCCGTCTCACGGATCCGCCGTTCAGCGATGGAGCTACAGGAAGGCCGGTGGGTAAAGGTAAAGGAACATGACGCCATTTTTAAGCCGCGTGGGGTTATTTTACCGTCCGTCTGAAATATCAGTGTGAGTAAAAGACGATTGTTATAAAACATGCGGATCATATAGAAACCAATGTTACCAGTTTACCAACTTTATGTAATAAGAATAATCCTTCCTTTATTCATCACATGTCAAACAGAACGTACGTACAATACGACGCACTGGAATCTATCACTGCATGTAACCCATCCCTGAGGGAGCAGTGGGCGGAGCTTGTGAAGCGCCCGATGTCCAGCTAATAACTTTTGTTCAGAGTTCGGCGCTGCCTATGTCACTACCGCTGAAAGGTCAATGATCGTTGTGTGTCGTCATCAGTCGACAGATTTGTTTAAACTAGCTAACACGGGTTAGCTAACAACTAGGAAATGTTTCAACAGCTAATATTCATGTATTGACTATTCCAACTTCTGAGACGGAGAGGACAAAGTATTTTACAGCTCGCTAAAGATCGCAGGACGAGGTGAAAATTGAAGCGCGTTAGAAAGGCAGTAGCGTTCACCCGTGCATTGCTCGCCACGCTACGTCCAGCACCGATGGCGCATTTCCTGTTACCTCCTTGTTGGAGACGCATCAGGACACAATTTATCGATATGAAGTCCGAGTGATCGGATCAAAATGCGTCTTAATAATAATAAAAATAATAATGATACATTTAATTTATAATGCACTTTACATTTGGATCAAATCTCAAAGTGCTACAGAGTAAAAGCAGATAAAAGCATGAATAAAAAAATTAAATAATAACTATATAAAAACATGACCAAAAAGCAGCAATGTTAATTAAAGTTATAGGTTCTGCTAAAAAGGAAAGTTTTAAGTCCTTTTTTTTTTAAATGTGTCAGTCGTCTGTGGAGCCCTCAGATGGTCAGGGAGGGCATTCCACAGACGAGGGGCAGCAGAACAGAAGGCCCGATCACCCGTGGTGCTGAGCTTAGTCTTGTTGGTCGTTTACGCTTGTATTGAGCGCCGTCTCCCGCCGTCCACTCGTGATCCGCTCGCCAAGAATGGATTTGAAAACCAAGTCTAAACAGGGTCATTGCTCTGGTTTTAACTCTGTAGGTAGAGCAGAACCACCCAGGATCAGGAAATTGTGGTCTGATCCCAGCCTTCGGTGCAACCTGACATGGGGTCATTGGTCATTGAGTATATGTTTAATGACTTTTTTCCAAGTTATTCCACTTCATTCACATCAATAAATAGATGTCAAAAGAATGGATCTTATGACAGGAAGCGTTCCGGAACAATCTGTTCTGGTCAGATATCTAAGTCAGGGCTTTGTGGGATTTCCCCCGCTGGGAAACATGAGTTAGGTCTTGCAGGAGGCGCTTTTTCTTCTAGATACCTATAAGGTGGGATACCTGTAATTAAAATGTGCTGCAGGAAAGTTTGCAAATTGTAGGATAAGGAAAAAATGGAAGTAATAACTGTTCTCCATATTTCACGAAGAAGTCTCTCGCTCAGTGATCTTCTGGGTGGGAACGCTGGCGACACGCAGGGAGAACACCCTGCCCTGCCGTCCAAATCCATTTCCTGATCAACAGATATTGACCCAACAACTACTTTATTGTCATTTTACCCCCAACAACCGCTGTGCGGCGCAGAATGAGAGATCATATCTGAGGCGTCTCCGCAGAGCTCTGAGTACCAAACGTAATAAATACCCAAATGGTCACGAACATATGAAACCAGCGAGCGCTGCAAACGTATAGGAACAAAGTTAAATTGAGCAGAACAGGTATGGTCTGATGAACCAGGGAAAATGTATTTGCAGCAAAAGCAGAAGCAGCAGAATCAAGCGGTACCGTCGGTCCTGATATAAATATAACTGAAAAAAAAAAAAAAGATAATGACATAATCATTCAGGTGGAGTGAGTGTGTGTGTGTGTGTGTGTGTGTGTGTGTGGTGATGTCAGCAAACCATGGCTGTGAGAAAGGGGTTTGCAAGCTTCAGAAGGGAGGGGGGGGGGGGAGGGAGGAGGGAAGGGGAGGAGGGAAGGGGAGGAGACAGAGCAGCAGAGGAGGGCTGTTACTGGAAGTAGGTGGCTAAACTGGTCCAGCTTGCCTTTTCCAGGACGTGATGAGGAAATAAGCGAAAGAGGCAAACTGCAGCAAAACCCGGAGGAGAAACGTTCACCATGAAGGAACAGAACTGTTGTGCAGTAGAACACGCCTCCTGAAGTCCGAGTCCAGGGGGCAAATTTTCCTGAAAAGTGTCTTTTGTTATCGTGTTTCTTTACGTTTTCTTTATCGGTTTCCTTAAAGTTTTTTTTTTTTTTTTTCTATTTTATTTCTAGTCGATGAAAATTTGTTTCTCCCCAATCACTTAGTCAACAGTCCTATAACAGCATTCTAATAAAACATAGTATAATATTCTTATATTCCTATATTATATTCTTATAGTTGACTAAATCCTTTGGCTTAAGTGTGTGAAAGTAAAAAAAAATAACGCCTGAATACACATTTTGACATTTTTGTCAAATGCCTTTCTCTGCTGGCCTAGAAACTGTAGTATAATTATATAATCATAATTTAACAAACATTTTAATTGAGGCTACATGTAAATTTAATCATTTATTCCCATCACTCTATTGATGCTAATAAGTTTAATTTCACCGCTTCTCTACCTGCTGCTTTCCGCACCGGAAAGCAGCAGGTAGAGAAGCGGTGAAATTAAACTTATATAAATTAGAGTTTTGTTTTATCCAATCAGATTTCCGGACTGCTGTCTCCGGGTAGAAAAGGATCGACACTGGGGCGTCCAGAAATTCAAGTTTATCCCTCTTCTGTTAAAACAAATGGGAGGATTTTTTTAAACTTTCGTATTTTTTTAATATATCGGTTTGAAAATTCGTCACGTCGTTATTTGAGGCACCGGATGATTCTAGTTTGCCTACATCTACGTCAGGTTTGCGGAAAGCGGTTGATTCTAAAATGCTCTACCTCTCCCAGCAGACTATTTTCCGCCTTAAAACTAAACGGAGGTAGAAATAGTAGAAATAGCACCAGGTAGCACCAGGTACCCCCAGACAGTCAGCAATGGCCCCCCCATCTCAATGCAAAGGGACCTTTTACTGAACCTGAAAGGCGGCAGTGTCCGATACGACCGCGCCATTAAGCTCTTTTTAAAGAAAGAAAGGATCATAAAATTAACAGCTGTGGTGAGTCTAATGCTTTTTGCTGGATCTTAAATAGCTGCTGCTAATGTTTGCTTACGATTGTTGCTGATTTTATACTTTGAATGATGTCCAGATTCAGTGGTCTAGCACTGCCACTGTGCCTTTGGGCACATATGTTTATGCACAGCAGCTCGGCCGCAGTCTGTGAGGAAATCCGGTTGAATCCTGATTTTGCTCCTTATATTTTATGGCATTTTTTCTGACGCACCTGACGCAAGGCAAACATGAACCAAAATGTGCAACAAAGAAACAATCAGACGCTGAAAGTTGAATTTACTTTTTGTCTTAAAGTGTAGATCCAGTTTCCAGGACAGGAAGTGTTTTTTTTCGACAAATGGGGGTGAGGTTAACTTAGATTAACAAATTAGATTGTCCGCCATTGTCTTTGCTGTTCTGCCTGTAAAAATGTGAAGCCTCGTTTCGTCGCATTTAAACAGCGTCGCATTAAAACGGCGGTGGCGGTTTCTAAAAATAACACTTGCAACTTGTTTTCTGACCCTGAGCCGACGTTCGGCCCTTATAATCCCTCGGTTTAGTGTTTTTTTTTTGTGTGTTTATAACCTCTCCCTCCGTTTAGTCTTGGTGTGTTTTCAGTTGTTCTTCGCTGCCCCCCCTCTCTGTCTGGCTCTCTTGGGTTTCTCTTGGGTTTTGTCCTCCTCTGATTGTCCACCTGTCTCGCCTACTTCTACGTCCGTGTCTTGATTTGTTTATTCCTGCTCCCCGGTGTATTTAATCCGTGCTCCGATTACCTCCTGTGCCACTTCGTCACTAATATCCGTGACACATGTAACTAGACGCATTCTTAGTCTTTCCTCCCAGTCAGATATTTCCTGGTTTATTATGTTTTTTGGGCTCTGTCTATCACTTGGATTTGCCCATGAGGTTTTCTTCTGACTTTGTTCACCGGCTTGGATTGTTTATTATATCACTCTACGTCTGGATCCGGGTCCAAACTCACTTGTGTTTTCACTTCCTCAGTCCAGAGTCCAGCTTTTTCCTAGAAACTTGAATTCATCTCATTTGTTTTGCGCGTCTGTTGAGTATCGTTGTAAAGGAGAAAGTTTGTCTCCACAGCACATTTTCAAAAGTAGCAGTCAGAACTTTTTGGTCGGTTAAGATAAATTCCCCTTCCCAGTCACTGACAAAATCAGTTTTTGTTTCTGTATTAGAAAAGGTTTTAGTTCCGCTCTGCTTCCAGTTTTGCCGGCTGACAGTTAGACAGTTAGAAATCACACACTGGCTCCGGCCGGTTCTGGACCTGCCCTGGTGGTGGAAGAAGGGTACGATGGACAAATTCTGATCTGAATCAGCCACAACTGTCACTAGAGACGTCCTTCAAAGAGTGAGTTTTGCTCTCACACCTTTATTACATGGTTATAAACCAAAGTAAAGCTGAAGTACAATCTCCAAGTACACTTTATGTAGTACGTACACTAATACTAATGCAAATATCAAAATACTCTCTAGTTCACTATTACACAACTTGTTCTGGCTAGCTTGGCCCACCTTTCGATTACACAAATTGTACTTTTAAGTATACTTTAAGTGTAAGATGAGCTTTGAGAACACAAGTGTTTTATAATCTAAGTTGTATTTTGTACTGATACTACAATAATAGTGTATCCTTTACTAATTACATCTAGTCATACGCAGTTCAACACTGTGAAACTATTTATCTGCATTTGACCCCTCTCTGAGAGACAGTGGGTCGCCCCATTGAAGCCCTCATGGAGGATGTTTGTGTTCAGGGTCTTGCTCAAGGACCCTATGTTATGCAAACTGCTGGAACTGAACCGCTGACCTGCCAGTCCTCCAGATGGGATGTGAAGTACAAGTTTAGTCAAAACGTACTTATTCGCTTAGTATATCTGTGGAAAGTACATAAAATGTTAATAAGTACACTCCCTGATTGTTCAGTTTAAGAGAACTATACTAACAGAGCATTTGAATAAAGATTTTTCTGGGGTTTTTTCTCCTTTTAATCCGTCCTGTCCAACAACCTCGACGTTCAGTCTGCAGGTCTGGGTGCCTCACGGTGCCGGACAGATTTTGCTCTGCAAAGGAGGAGCGAGGTTTGTAGACAAAGGAGAGACAGGGGAGAGAACAGACAGGTTTGTCGGGACAAGGGAGAGAGAGAGAGAGAGAGAGAGAGAGAGAGAGAACAACGGCAATAACAGAAAAACAACAACCAAACCAAAAATCCCAGCAGTGATTTTAATGACATCACGATTCTAATCTTGACGTTATAACCGTGTTAGTCTGTGTGTGTGTGTGTGTGTGTGTGTGTGTGTGTGTGTGTGTGTGAGTCAGATGTGTATATGTGTGCATGTGTGTGCATGAAAGATTGTCACTGGATGTGGTTTAAAGTGGGGGGTCATCATAACGCCACACCGACCCCCAGTGGTAGGCAGGCAGGTACCTAAACCACCAGAGCATCCCATAACCCAACAGACCCGGAAAGGTCTAAAGTTGCATGCCCCAGTGGGAACCGTCGCACCCATCCCAAGGGAGAGCCAGCTCGGGGGCCATGACGATCCCACAGAAGGACTGGAGATGGTGAATGAAGCTCCAAGACCCCGCACACCCAATAACTGCCCGGACCCCCAACACAAGGACCCCCACGCAACGGAGAAGACAGAGCTTTCCATACAACCACCCCAAAGGGAACCAAGGCCAACCACTGCGGGCGATAGAGGAAGATCCCCCCCCCACCATGAAACCCTGAACTGACAATGAGTCACAGACTGACTGACGCAATTAACCACAAAATGTGGACGAGAGGAATTTCTTATATTTTATGGTTAATATTAATCTGGAAGTGGGCAATTCCGGGGTAATTTTAGGTTGCCATCAGGACAGAAGTCAATATTTTCCTGGTTAATCCACTTTACCAATTTGTTGCTCGACGTCTAGTAAGCTCTAGAATGTGAGGACGGTCTAACATAAGAAACATAAAAGCAAAAATGAAATGACAAAAGACGTGATAAAACATATTCCATTTATTAAGAACCGATCACGTAGAAAAGTCCAAGAAGTAACAAATCTTAGAAAGTAGTCATCAAAACATTAAGTTTCAATCCATATTAACAAGCTTCTGAAGGGCACAAGTAACAAAACCCCCCCACCCACCCCCCCAAAAAAAACGCTTGGATGAGCTGGGCTACAGACCTGAGGCTTGATTAGAGCGGTGGTCCATCCAGACTGGATAGGGATCACAAATTTGAAGCTCACACAAGAGAAAGAGTTTCAGTCCTTGAGCTAGACGCTCCGTTGGGTACATTGTTAAAGCATTGGGAAAGGAATAAAACATATGTGTACGCTCTGTGTGTGTATGTTATGACATAGTCATTACTAATGAAAGACAACACGGAATGTGTTTCTTCCAACTTCCTCAATGGAAATTTCAGTACCTTGCCAACCTTTGAGTGTTTCAGCACGATTACCGCTGTCACTCTCAACTATGACTAGCACGTATGTACAGCTCTGCTAATATATCAGTAAACAGTATGACAGGTAAAAAGTATTTCCAAAGCTACAAGAAATAAACCCTGATAACATCTATTCCGCTGTGTTTTCAAAGTCCTTCCATCTATTTGCCCCCATTTCTTTTTTTTTTAACGACATAACAGCGAAACTATTGATTACTATGAAGTATGTAGACAGTGAATCGAGCTTCACCTGAGGAAAACAAAGAAAGAATGTTCTACATTCTCATGTTCGGAGCGATATCCTTGACTCCGGCGCCATCGGCTTGTTGTTTGATGACGTCATCGTGACCGAAGGGTTCCTCCGCACGAAGGTTTCAGAAGGCCTCATCATCAGTCGACTCAGTTTCACCGACCAGTGTGGAGAATGTCCGCTGATGCCCACCAGAAGATGGAAGAAGCACCAGTCAGTGACGGGGGGAGATGGCGGTTGGGGTGGTGCTTCCAAATTGTTAATGTCAAGCAAAGACCAATGGCAGCTTACCAAGTTGTAGAAAGCGGTCTCGGCGATATCCGTACTAAAGAAGTTACTAATCCATTATCATCTGTACGGCCTACAAACGACACCCATGTCAGGTAACGTATCGTACATTACTACTAAGTCAACCGATGTAATAACCCAAGCATCCCCCCTGAGGCTTACCAGGCCAGAACGGGTGAAGCCGATAATCTCACTTCACAAGGCAAAACATAACCAGTGTACTCCTATCAGCCTTAATAGAGCTTTCTGCTACTCCCTAAAGTCACATTGCCGAGTTGCTTTGATCCAGTCAGCCAAAGTTGGATAGTGGCCTTCAGAGGACATACTGTTGGTTGAATAAGGATTGGGTTGATTTCTAAGAGGCTGGGTGATGCTGCCAATGCCTTGTCTCAATGGATCCATGCCAGCCCCGTTGCTCATAGAACGAGGAAGCAAGTTGGTGTAAGTATTTTCTTGGCATTCCCTTGGGCTGTCCCCGGTTGTAGCCCGGGTGTCTTGTCCAATTGTGACATCGGGCTCCTGCTTCAGCTGCATACCCGTCTGAGACCGTCCCCCCATGAGGCCATTCAGATAATCTTCTCCTTCAATTCCCTCTAGGAATGGGAAAGAGCCCAGCCCATGTGAAACCCTTCCACCTGCTGGTACTGACCCATTAAAGGTGCTCTGGATTTGATTGAAATTTGGCCATACAGTCTGGAGACCAGAGTTCTGGCTGGCTGAATGGTTCTGGACATTGGTCTTGGAGGCATGCTCTTCCCTTGGGTGCTGCAACTGGAAGAGAGAATGGGACTCGGATTGGTTCATCCCAGAGGCCTGGGGGGCTGCATCCAAACACTGCAAGTCCCTCATGGAGAGCTGGGGAAGTGTGTTATTCTCAAACTTGCGCTCCACTCTTTGGGGATAACCAGGTCCGTGTTTGGGTTGATTTTGCCTTCTGCTGTTGGTTATCGGTAGATTGCCCATGGCACTAGATGGGTTTATGGTGACTGTTTCCATTGCCAGAGCAGGGTTGGGAATGGCCCATGAATGGCTGACCGGTAAAGCAGAAGCCCCTGATAGGGTCTGTGTGTGTTGGTAGGGCTGGTTGTACGCTTGGTGTTGTTGCATCGCAGCTGCGGGTTGTTGCCCCAGGTACATGTTGCTGAGGTCTGGAAAACATATACTGACTGTTAGTGTTGCAGTAAAGAAAAATGATCCTGTTGTGGGCAGACATGTTGTATTTTGCCTAAAATGTAATCATTGCTATTTGAAGGGGAATCAAGTTTAGTCAGTTACCTTTTCGCATGTGAGTCAATGTACTCTGTGGTACCGCCTTCGGCCTGTTCATAGCCAGAGAAGCAAAAGAACCACCTAAAAAAAGGCCAGAAACTTTTCATAAATAAAAAGGAAAAGCTCATATTGGTAGAATCACAGGAGGTTGCGTGTCTCTTGTGTGTTGCTGTATTTCAGTCATTTCTTACCGGACAATCCTGATATCCTCATCAAGTTCTCTCTTTTGCGCTTCTTCTCATTGCAGCCATAAGGATCTGTGGCAAAAACACAACATGTTCACATATGTCACCTCGGCCTAAGTGAGCCAAACACGGAGGAAGGGTGACATTTTGTCAGCAGGTGAGTTCACACGGACTCATTGGTTTCCGAATAATCTCTGGTGAGCGGTTGCCCGGCGGCGCTACTAAAGATCGCGATGCCGGCATTGAATGATGATCTAGAGTTTATTTTCAACGCAAACTCTCAACACTTAAATGTGGAAGTGAGAAAGATTTAACTCCACAAACGAGTCCAGAAGCCGTCAGGAGCCGTGATGGACCGACGCTGGAAATCTTTGGAGACAGATTAAAACGATAAATGCAACAAAAAACCCAAAGCGGGTCAGACCCACCGACTTCATACTTTATTGAGCATGAATGTAGTGATTTAACGTTTGCTAACGTCATAATAATGAAACGTTAGTCAGAGTAAAACCACTCAGAGGTACCGACAACGCCCTTTTCCTCTCTCCCTCCCTCGTGTCTCCAGAAGGTTTTAGGGTAAAACCTGAGTGATTTTTATCAAGCTGATTGTTCATTAAAAGCATCGTAATAACAATAAAGAAGTTCTGATAGATCTCATCATCTATTGGTCGCTTTTGCGCTCGTCACATAGCGGTTGACGGCTCTTCCGATTGACGTTTCGCCGCATGGAAACACCGTTTCCCGATTAGATCACTGATCGTGTTAACGGTCAAACGGGAATATTCTGTCAGGATGATTTCCTTTTTGAAAGGAGAAGAGAGTCCGTGTTAAACCAGAAAAGACGCGATCGCTGCTCACCTTTGTCATCAGGCAGATATCTGAAATCCATCGCTTCGCTGACTTCCTCATCGGAAGGTCGGCGCAACTGCATGTGCACGGTGACCGACTCCATGATGGAGGGGTTGTAGTAGGGCGGAGTCTTGAAGACGATGGCAACTTGGCGATGAACATCGGCCTGGGAGAAGGAGCCTTTGGCTTCCCAGCCGTCGGTGGAGAAGAATCGCACCTCGATGTCATCTGGAGGAAGCGAGGATGGTAGGAAGACATGCAGGGGAAACGGAACAGACGTGTAAAGAGATGGCTTCTGCTTTTCAGGGGGGGGAAAACTAAATGGATTCATGGATAAATGGATTGAATAAAGATGGAGGGAAAAATGAAAGATGAAAAAACTGTAAAATGCGTTAAATAATAAGAATCCAGTTGAAGTTAGTGGACCGGGCGTACCTTTCTGTACTTTGTCACACAGCAGGAAGATCTCATCCCCTCCCTTAACGCTGCCGCTGTTCCTGTTGACCCGACAGATCCTAAGCTCAGCTGTGTTTGGAGCCCCTGGTGACGTGGAGACAAGGTTCAAGAAATCTGATGAAGCAGACAACTAAGATAAGATGTATTTGACGGTTTGACTTAATGCGGTATTATAACGATCCAGCAGCAGTGGATCAGTGCAACATGTTCGACATTAGCTTCAGTTGAACCAACACGTTCGGTTGACAACTGGAGCCTCACCAGCTGACCACGACTTATGCCTGCCGTCACAAGAGGAAGTGCTCCATGGTAACGGTGTTGTGTGAGGGCGTGTGTGTTTAAAGAACTTCCTCTTTCTCAACTTGTGTGAG
>JBBDHG010000476.1:320000-382500 GCA_037951165.1 Lophius americanus
ATGTCTTTGACGTTTATCTTGTATATTGTGTCTTTAATCTCTTTCTAGAACTGCTTCTGTCACTTTACAAACGTTGGAGCCGCTGTAACGCCTGAATTTCCCCGCGGGGATTAATACATTTATTCTATTCTATTCAATTCTATTCTATTCTATTCTATTCTATTCTATTATGGTATGGATGTGTCGGAATACGGAAAGAGAAAAGGTTGTGTTACGAAACTTGAAGTGGCGCAACACCGCGAAAAGAAATACACTATAAGCATGCTGCCATTGTATTTAATACAAAATATAAAACAAAATGTGCAAATAAAAAAAAAGAATGACATAAAATAAAGAGCAAAACCATCAAATGTGTGGATGAAACTTAAACGTAGATAGTCAATAATTTCCTCTTGTTTGTTAAATCTGTAGGCCGTCGCCTAAACCTCAGCTATGGATCAACACTGACGCGTCACAGATAAGCTTCTTCACACGTCCTCAGCCCACACACACACACACACGCGCACACATCTACACACACGTTCACACATAAGCAGGTAAGCGTCACATATAGCACCCTCCACAGCGAGACACACACACACCCACCTTGCAGTCAGAGCTTGTATGGAGGCACACAGGGCTTTCACATCTACCCACTTTCTCCGCCTTCACGTCTTACTTTCTGTCTGTTGCGCTCGTGCCGAGGCCATCCCTGCCTACGGTCTGTCGCCGCTGTGACACTCTGCCAACGTCACTCGAGGGTGGAAAGCAGAGAGTGTGAGCGTTCTACTCGATGTGTGACTGCACGAGTGACCCCGGCGGTCCCTGACGTGAGTGAAAGTGGTGGGATAAGAGCGAATGTCGAATCCCCCGTGAGCCCCTCGTACACTTTTCATGCCACCGTCATAAAGGAACATAACATGTTCTTACAATAATTAACCATTTATGAGCAGCTGTAATAATTCAATCACTTATGTACAGAAATCTCCAAACAACAGATGTTATAGTGCTTTTCGCAAATCGTACATAAAACGCCGAGTCTCTTCTGTGGTTAAACTTCTGAGCCGACCTTCATGGATGAACTTCGACATTCGAGTCCTACATTTGTCCCTGTCATGGTCTGAATTTGCATGAGGGTTTTAAATGCTGCAGCTCTAAGATGTTCAACACTGATGATCCAAAATCAGAAGCAAGGAGATGGCAATGTCCGTTTTATTTATAGAGCACATTTGCAACTAAGAAAAGCAGTAAGAGAACGCAAACTTCCGCCAAGGCTCAACAGAACCCTAAGTTTACAAAAGATTTGCGCAGATTTCTCCATTAATGTCTGAGTTATTATCTAAATCTACCGACAACAACTCCAAAAAAACTCTCCGAGTATGGTTTTCAAATTCTGGGCGCATTCCACTTCAGCGTCTCCGTTCAGCACACGGGGCCCTCAACTCCAACCCCAAAGCAACGTCAAAGGAATCAAAGGATCAAAAGCAGAAACAGCCACATTGTGACATCGCTACCCACAAATCTACCCTGCAGTTTTTCCGTAATCCTTCTCACAAACAAACGGACTAACGCACAAGAGTGAAAACGTAACCAGCTGGGCGGCAAAAACAGATTCTCATTAAGCAGTAGTAAAAATTAAAAACCCAACCTCAATCAAAAGCCACACAGGTCAGGTGGGTTCCCGGCAATTCTTATAAAAGCAGGTAGGCTACTCCATAGTTACATCAAAGGTCCGGTCACCTCTAGTTTTGAGATTAGATGTGGGAACATCCAGGAAGCAGTGACCGGACGACCTCAGCGCCCTTGCCGGAGTTTGAACATGTAAAAGGTCTGCAAGATAGGGTGGCGCCAACCAGATTGAAACCTTGAAAAAAGTTAATAACATTTTTTAATCAACGCTGAAGTGGACGGGGAACCAGTTAATGGAGCGGACGACCGCACAGTCCTAGTTTCATACCGAGAATGGAACCAATCCACCAGTCCAGTGACTCCAAAACCACTAGCACTTAAAAAAGTTAATATTAATATCTGAAAGTTCCATCAAACAAAATAAAATAATAAAATGCATTGAGAGTTATCGCTCCTTAAAAGGGGGCATGTCCATATTTGAACAGTTTGTGCTTCATCTGAGACTTTTAGGCTCCTTCTGTCTTCCTTCCACAGTCCAGCAACATGCAACGTGCAACAAATTGCCTTGAGGCGTACAGTTCAAGGTCAAGGCCCGCAAACCAAATCCGACCCGTGGTACGATCATACAGACAATATTTAATTCCTATATTAACTGGTCCACTGGTATATGACGGGGAAACCACAGATACTACAAATCCCAGAATTCCGGGAACTTTACAATTTAGCTCTAATTTGTCCATTTTTTCCTATAATGTTGGTTTGTTCTGATTCTATAAGACGTCTTTGGTGCCGTTTTGTTCACATTACTGCATGAACGCCTGATTTAATTATGGCCCATTTACGTCTGTTGTTCAGCAAATATTGACCCTGTTGGCCCTCGGATTTAAACATCGTCTGATATTTGAGTTTGATATCCCTGCCTGAAGGCGTGAGCCTGAATGGTCGTTTTTTTCTCTATCGGATGAATCGGTAACTTGTCCGGGGTAAACCCAGCCCTCCTTCTGGGTCACTCAGCAATGCAGGATGGTGGCCGGGTCGATTGAATTGGGCTCAACCCGGGACGTTTAGCGACGCACCAGTATGCGCTATGGGAAGAAGACCCACATTCACACTAAGCTCCTCCCTCGTACTCCCCACTGCCTGTGTGCCCATCGCCGCCACAGCTACTGACCGCGTCTGCAGCTGCCTCTCGCCAGAACTGTGTCACGCACATTCATTCACCGCCACTGTTACCTCCTACTTCCTGCACCTGCCGAGCATCGGCCTCCTTCGATAACACGCTCCACTAACGCTCAGGCAGAAAGACAACCTCGCTGCTTCATAAATACGAGATATGGATCTGCTTTCAGGCATCTCGCTTCTACACCACGTCTCTGTCTGTGCCGCCGCTGGAGGCGGGCGACCTGCTGACCCAACAGAAACCCGATGTAGAGTTTACCCTACAACGTCAACAAAGACCATTTTGACCAAGAAGTTGCTTTTCGGTGTCAATGTCCTCGCCAAGAACAAAATGCTACGGAAAAAAAAACATCTCTTTGCATATTTCATATATTTTGGGGGTCATATATGAATTTAATATTTCTGTGAATTTACCGTGGAATGTTAAAAGGTGAGCTCAAGCATATTGTATCTTATATAATTAGACTTATAAAATAATGCCATGAATTTTATTTAATTTTTTTTTCACGAGAAATCATCAATTCAAAAATTGATCAGATTATAGCTCAACATTTTAGTAAAACATATTTAATAGAGAACTTTCCAAATTGTTTGGTTGAATCCAGTTACATAAATCTGTGAAGTACATCTCCACATGTTGTGATATTCAAAAAAACATCAAACTATTACGACTTTTTCAACAATCGTGGCAACCAAGGTTCCGCCTTGACATGTGGTGTCCCCCAGGGCTCCATCCTTGGCCCCTTACTCTTTAGCTCATACATGCTTTTTCACTGGGTCAGCTTCATTCAAATTTTTTAATAAGAGCTAAAGAGTCCAAATGTGCTCCACCAAACACTTCAGCAGGACATTAAAGGGTTAAATTACTGTAACCCCTAAAAGGTCACACTGTCCCCCTATGGCAACTTCTTGGGACATTATCTTAAAGGTCAAATAAAACATTATTAAATAGATTATGTTATTAAATGTTCAGACTGATAAAAGACTTATTGAATTAGAACTCATTCTGGATTTGATGCCTGCAAACGTCGGGACAGGGACGTGATTGACATTTTGTTGAATCATTAAATCTGAAAACACTCACGAATGAAAACACGACAGGAAGCATTCGGGAAGGTTCTAGGCGGGGTTCTGTCCCATTCATGCTTGTCCCATTTATGCCCGCCTCAAATCAAATGTGATGTTATGAGAGAAAAACAGTGTTTTTGTAAAAAAAAAATAAAAAAAAAATTCAAAAAGCCCAACATAGTGAGTTGAGAAAAAATGAAGTAATAGAGTAAAAGATGATATTTACAACACATGTCTTGTCGTGTCGATTCATATGTCCAAAATATGGACTAAATCCCACCAAAGGGTAGGAGGTTTTGTCTGAAAAACATAAAAATAAAAGAATCTCTCCATTGAAAGTACAATAAGAACTTTTGAGTTAATCGAAATTAAAATAGAAATTCTGGCCAAGAAGCTTTCGGTGATATGGCTCCAACTAATACAAAGTAGTAGTAGGAAATATAGAACCGATCTTTCTTAAAAATCGATCCAGTTCTTCCCCGCACCAAGGTCAATGTCGGTATATAATTTGATTACAGCGGTGATGATGATTCCTTAGTATCCTAGAATTAAATGAAAGTCAAACATAATTAAATAACGTTCACCTACAGTCCAAGTAGAACTTTGATTGCAACCAAGGCAACACCGTTAGCTGTGTGACCCGAAGCAACCAAATGTTTACCAGGAGCCACAGCACGCCATCAAAAGAGAGTCATAAAGGGAAAAAAATGATTACGTCACAAACAGACCCGACATCTCACACATGTAGGAGGTCAGGGAATCTGTTCACGTCTTGGGGTTTAAGGAGGTTGTGTCTGTGGGTGAGGGGAGTAGGAGCAGCAATGGGAGGGGGGGGGAGCGCAGGAAGTGGTTGAGTTTCGAAGCAGAAGTAAGCTCAAGAGAAATTTCAGCCAAAAACAAACCCGCATGCCCATCGCAGCCTCTCAATCATTAATCCTCGTCGGTGGCTCTCCTTTCGATAGCTGGCACTTCACTATACACAGCGAGCAGCGCGTCACGTGACCATTGCCGCCATCACAAAACTATGAACCTCCTCTGGCGGCTTCTGATGTGCGCCGAGAGCTTAGACGTGCAACAACAAACACAGGCTGAAATGTCTACCTGCAAATTCCATCCTCTCTAAAACATTTCTGCAGTTAGGAAATACACGAACAGGACGGCCCTTGAATGCATCATCATGGACACGCTATTTCATAGGGGTCAAATCCCAGGTCATCCAAGGGAGTTTTTTTTTTTTTGTACAGAATATGTATGCGGTGAGACAGATGGAAACAAGGTGGACATGGGACTGCACCAAGGATCAGCTCTGAACCCCTTATTATTTGCATTGTTGATGGACAGACTGACAGATGAGGTCAGGCTGGAGCTATGATGTTGGTGGAGGACATTGTGATCTGTAGTGAGAGATGGAAGCAGGTGGGGGAAACCTGGAGCGGTGGAGGTGTGCGTTTGAAAGAAGAGGAATGAAAGTCAGTGGCGGCGAGACAGAATACAAGTGTGTGAATGAAAGGGAGGCAGGAGGAACGTTGAGGATGAAGGAGTAGTGGTGGAGAAGGTGCAGGAGTTTGAGTACTTAGGGTCAACTGCTCAGAGCAACGGGGAGAGTGGAAAAGAGGTGAAGAAGTAAGTGCAGGCAGGGTGGAGTGGATGGAGAGGAGTGTCAGGAGTTATCTGTGACAAAAGATGAGCAGCAGGAGTGAAGGGAAAGTTTTCCAAGATGGTGGTGAGGGCAGATCTAGTGGATGGTTTAGAGACGGTGGTTCTGACCAGAAGACAGGAGGCAGAGATGAAGATGTTCAGATGTTCTCTGGGAGTGAGGAGGAAGGACAGGATTAGGAAGGAGACATCAGAGGGACAGTCCAGGTGAGACGTCTTGGAGACAAAGTCAGAGAGGACAGATTGAGATGTTCTGACCCGTGAAGAAGAGGAGGGATAGTGGATCTACTGGTAGGAGGATGCTGGAGATGGAGCTGCCAGGCAGGAAAAAAATGGGAAGACCAAAGAGGAGGTTTTTGGATGTGGTGAGAGAGGACATGCAGTTGGTTGGTATCTTCAGATTCATCTTCAGAGGACAAGGCAAAATGGATCGAGGCGATCCGCTGTGGCGACCCCTAGAGGGATCCACCCAAAGACGAAGGTTTAAGTCTGTGTATTTCTGCTTTTCTCTACCAGTTGGTGGTTAATCTTTCCTCACATGTTCGAGAGACTTTCCTCACTTGATTTCTCAAAGTGTGTCTCTCGTAGTTTTCTGTACTTGACTCCTTGTTGACCGTCACTGATTTTGTAAAGCGTTGCCTGAACTTTGCGTCACCTTGTGTTCTGAACTGAACTCTGACCGGTTCCGGACATCGTCTCTGCTTTAAGTAGCTTTTTTTTAAATCAGGATTGTTTGACACCTGATATACGTGGAAAAGATGTGACGAAAAATGGACGCAGGTTAATGGCGTCCTGCGGTTTCACACTCCAACAGTAGGTGGGGGTAATTCTTAAACACCAGAGTTATAACGAAGAAAAATGAGACAAAGCGTCGGACGATCACTTTGCATTGATGAATAATTTTTTGGATCGCCTGTGGGCCTTAACGATTAACGATTAACGACATAGTTAATAATTAAATCAGTCTCCTACACTGATGCTGGGACGTGTCAACCTGCAGTAAATCCTGACCCTGCCTGGATTCATACGTGAAACATAAACTTGACCAACGTCGACTTCAACACCAATCTGATGAGAAAACCTCTCATCCACCCCCTCGTTTACATTCCCTCCTTTTATCACCATCTCTAAGCGCCGGGGAACCCCCGCGGTCCGCCCTAACTCCCCCCCCCCCTCTTAATGAATCCTGCATTCCCAGCTCTCACGTGGCATCCTGCGCTCTGCTGAATTGAGCAACTGTGACCAAGAATGGGGAAGTAGCTCGACGCCTGTTTGTACACGAGAGCTGCTGTGCGTCTGCAGCGGAGGGCTGCAGGACCAGAGCAAGCAGCGCAGACGGACCGCGAGGGCGGATTAAGACCCCCGTCATGTGCCCCCAAGAATGGGGCCAAGCAGTTATCTCAAACAACAATCATTTTTTTCAGTGCTGTGAATAAGGACGAGTCCTCCAGTACTCCACTCGGATGCATTTCAACAACTACGACTGAGAAGTGGCATTATTATATATTAAATTAGAAACAGCTACCAGCTACATCATTAAACTAGTTTCAGGAAATAAAAAATCTTTCAGATTCTTGAATCGACGTACAACTCCAACAGACTCTCCTGAGTATCTTTTAGATACTCTGTAGCCAGTCGTCTCCTGCGACTTCCACTTCAGTGTCTTTGTTCAGCCCTTTAAGCTCCCAACTCCACCCTCAACGAAACATCAAAGGAATCAAAGGCAGCAATAGCCATATTGTGACGTCACTACTCAAAACTGCTTATTGTCTTACCTCTGCCAGGGATGTTATGTTTTCGCTCTTGTGCATTTGTTTGTTTGTTTGTGGGCAGGATTACCGAAAAACTAAAGGACGGATTTGCGTGACATTTTACCCAAAAGTAGGTTTTGGCATATCCTAAAACTGAACTTATTATGTTTGTTAAATGTTATGTGTTTCGCAGTATTTATAGTGAAATAGAATATAATAAGTGCAATTAAATGTATTATTATTATTATTATTAATAAAATAGTAAGTAATTTGGAGTTTTGGCGTCACAATGTTGTTGTTGCTGCCTTTGATTCCTTTGATGTTTCTTTGAAGGTGGAGCTTGGGGCTAAGTTTCAAGAGTTCCTTTGATTCCTTTGATGTTTCGTAGGGTTTGGAGCTTAGGGCTCAGTGGGCTGAACAGAGATGCCGAAGTGGAAGGAGCAGGAGACGAGCGGCTGCCGTGTATTTGAGAGATACTCAGAGAGTTTGTTGGAGTTGTCGGTGGATTTGGAGGCCGGCAATAACTCCGACATTAATGGAGAAGTCTGCGTGACTCTTTCCTGAACCTAAGGTTCTGTTGTGCCTTGGCAGAATTGTGCGCTCTCCGAGTGCTATTTCCTAGTTTTGTTTTTGCAAAAACACATAACATCACCAAAATTATATCCCTTCTAAGCCAAAATCTACCTCTGGATAAAACAAAAGAAGAAAAAGTCGTTTTTCCTTCTCACAAACTAAGAAACCAGCAAACAGACAAACAGGAGGGAAAACATCGCCTCCTTTCTTGGCAGAATTAATAACGCATGTCAGTGGTATGACATCCTGCCCCAGTTTCAGATTATTTTTCTTTAGATGTTTGTTTCAAACTACAGGACAAGATGAAGGTATAATTACTGCCTTTCATTTACTCTCACAGCAGAAAAGGTTTCTAAATGGAGCAGGATGTCGCTGCTGTCTGTCTGCGGCGGTCGCTGCGCTGCAGCAGATGGAAACAGGAACAGAGAGAACACGAAGCCCGCCAGGGGGGACGACTCACCACTGAAGGGGTTGATTCCTCTGGTCATCCTCTGCACAATCGCGTCTTTCACTTCCCTCCTCCGCACACACTGGATACCCAGATTCTGGAAACTGAAAATAAAGATATGTTAAACATGGTTTTGTCGAACTTATCACGTGGCCACCTGCTGGTTGTCAGAAACCCAACACCTGAGCGGTGGATGAAGCCAGGTAGGGAGCTGCTGCCCAGAGCCGTGACGTGTGAAGCAGTCATGTGACTCCTCGGGTTTTTATTGATTTCTTGATGTATGACTGACTGACAGTTTGAATTAATCTCACCTTACAGTGGGTTCGATAAAAACACTAAAACATTTGTGATCTATGTCCCGCTGAAAATACCTGTCAGCACTTTCCCACACAGTCATCCTCAGCTATTAGTCACACAGTTACGTCACAGAGGCACTACAGCCACATCATTACATCACCAACGTACTACAGCCATATCATTACATCACACGGGCACTACGGCCACATTATTACATCATATACGTAATACAGCCACATTATTACATCACAGATGTACTACAGCCACGTGATTACATCACAGCAACACCAAAGCCACATCTTTCCATCACAGAGGCACTACGGTCACGCGATTACAACAGAGAGGCACTACAGCCACATCATTACATCACAGGGGCACTACGGTCACGCGATTACAACAGAGAGGCACTACAGCCACATCATTACATCACAGACGTACTAAAGCCACGTGATTACAACAGAGAGGAACTACAGCCACATCATTACATCACAGAGGCACTAAAGCCACATCCTTACATCAGATAGGCACTACGTTCAAATTATTACAGAATAAAGGCACTACAATTATGTCATGATGTCACAGATGTCCTCTCACAGAGACACTACAGCCACGTGATTACATCACAGAGGCACTACAGCCACGTGATTACATCACAGAGGCACTACATCCACATCATTACATCACAGAGGCACTACATCCACATCATTACATCACAGAGACACTACAGCCACGTGATTACATCACAGAGGCACTACATCCACATCATTACATCACAGAGACACTACAGCCACGTGATTACATCACAGAGGCACTACATCCACATCATTACATCACAGAGACACTACAGCCACATCATTACACCACAGACATACTACAGCCAAATCGTTATTTCACGGAAACACTAAAGCCACATCCTCACATCACAGAGGCACTACATCCACATCATTACAACATAAAGGCACTACAATTATGTCAGGATGTCACAGAGGCACTAAAGCCACATCACTATTTCATAGAAACGCTACAGCCAAACCATTTCATCACTGAACAGAACCCCTTCATTATGGCACAGAGGAACTCGAGCCGTATCATTCCAACGCAGAGACACTAGAGCAAAGTATTATTATCACACATCCACCTCTTGTTCCCTCTATTTTGAAATCCTGCTGAAACAAACTTTCTCCCGTTACGCCGCGGCCTCTGAGGAGACGTAACATCCTGTCACCGTTCGACTTCCAGTCAAAGCCGTTTGTGGCACATAGGGTCAATTAAAGGGACAGATTTCACACACAAACGGTTGAACGGGGACAAGTTGTCTTCCCGAAGATACAAACACTGTTCCAGCTTGTGAAACAGAAGGTTGTTGGGTCACTGCTTAAGTAATCCCCAGGAAATGCATGTAACTCTAATGTCTTCAAAGGTGACCAAAGTCTGTGTGTGTGCGTGTGTGTGTGTGTGTGTGTGTGTTGTAATTACCATTGCTAATGTTGTACATGCGTCATTAGATGCGTTGACAACTTTCATGTGGCCATAAATGAAGGATTAAAGGCGTCAATGCGGTTGTTTATGGACGTTTTCTAACCCCGGTGAGAATCTCACGACGATCATCAATGCAAAAGTCCAAATCCGTGTTCGTCATCGTGCTGAATGTCATGGCGGCGATGGTTACTGGTGCAGGAAACTGGTTCCGTACGCAGCAGCATTATTATTGGATGTGCTCGCAGTCGGCTCATTAGACTTAAATACTTTATTACTCCCAATCTGGGAAATTTACTAATGGGTCTGAGCAACTTAGGACGTCTAAAAAAGTTTTTAGCCTCTATTTCCCCAACGTTTGTCCCATTTAGTCTAAATTTGGTGCAGATAAATTGACTGGAGGAGGTCTATCCCATAAATGTCATATCTTACACCAGTAGTTCATATTTAACTCACTAGGGGGAACTTTTTTTTTTTTTCAAGAAAAATACTGTTTTCTAGACATAACTCAAAAACTGTTTCATGGATCATTTTCAAATTTTATACAGACTTTGACCTGAGTGTGAGGAAGAACTGGATTGATTTTGATAAAGCTTGGAGCTTTTCGGGGAGCTTGATCCCCAAAAGTTTTCAAGCTGATTTTGTCCAAATTTGGTCAATATGAATCACCTCGAGGAGATCTATCTTACATATATCAATTTTTTACTTTAATAATTCATATTTTTTCTCACTAGGGGGAGCTGTTTGCGAAGAACGATGTTTCTCAGACATAACTTCCAAACCGTTAATCGAATTTAGTCCAAATTACGCATCAGTTATTCAGAACGTATTTATTTAATTTAACTCTGGTGTAACATCCGAGTCTCCTCACAGTATTCTCAGCCCTGACTTTTGAAGATCGAAATACTTCTAATGCTTTCAGAACCACGAGGTCCTTCTGAGGTTTGAGGACACCGTCTGTGACGGGTCATAATGTTTTTTGGACAGGCTCAACACAAAAAGCCGTCTGAATAAATAAATATATACATTGAGTATTTTAGTTCCATATGGATAGAATGTACTACAATGTAAGACGTTTTCCGCGTCTTGCTTGAATTACGTCACCGCTAACCGCTAAATCGCCCGTAGGCGTGTTTGTGAGCGGGAATGGATGGAAGATAAAATCTCAGCCCGGTTCCGGAAATGTCTATAAAAATGAGCCTTTAGTCTAACATTTCAATCTCTGTGTTTCAAAGTCAAGTATGTAGCGTTTGTGATATTTGCCGCGATCGGGTCGTTAAACATGAAAGCCCGACGAATTTTGAGCGGGACAAAAACAGGG
Source organism: Lophius americanus (assembly GCA_037951165.1). Taxonomy (NCBI): domain Eukaryota; kingdom Metazoa; phylum Chordata; class Actinopteri; order Lophiiformes; family Lophiidae; genus Lophius; species Lophius americanus. Next base: position 331,378 of record JBBDHG010000476.1, read on the forward strand.
AGGGCGGTGCCGGCGAGGAGAAACTCACGCGATCACTCTGCGGTCCGGGCCGAACTCCGCCTCATAGAAGCCGTCTTTGCAGTCCCTCCCCACCAGGTCGTGGGGATGCGGCCTGTACGGCTCGTTCTTGGTCACCAGGTAAACGCGAACCTTCCCTTTGCCGCTGTAGTTCAGGATCTGCGGAGGAAGAGGAGGCTGCATTACCCAGCATTCATACGTTTCCGCCTTACTTTCACGTCCTCCTGTGTGACGGGGGGAGAAGGTTCTGCGGACTGACCTGCAGGCTGGGGTAGGTCCGGTTGTTGTCGCTGCTGTTCTCGCCGGGGATGCTTCCAGCTGAGCGACCTTCGCACTTGTACCGGAATCGCATTCCTCTCTGCTTGGGCTGCTCGAAAATCTGGATCTCGGGCTCGGCCACTGGAGAGCGCCATGAAAAGATGAAGGGGATGAAGTGAGGAGGGAATGAAAGGTGAAGGGGATGAAGTACTGACGCACAAATTCAAACGGATTGAAACGCCACAGTGATGTCATCAAAAACAGGTGCGGTAAAAAACGGTCTGTAAACAGTTTGGTGGCTGCGTTAACGTTGACAGAAGTTTCCTCTCGTAGGATTCAGGAGATTTTCTGTCCAGCCGAGGCTGCAGGTTTCCTCACAGAGGCTTTTGGGTTTTCATCCAGTATCTGCTGGTGTTTGATGCAGTCCATGGAACCATGTCTTTAAAAAACATGTCCAGAACCTTTGGAAGAGAAACAGCCCCACAGCATCCACCACCTGTCTTCACAGTGGGTATGAGGTGCTTTTCTCTATGGCTCCCTTACTTACTCACATCAATTTGATGTTGGATGCCAACAAGCTGTACTTTAGACTCATCTGACCTCTGACCTCTGACGTGTTCCACTGTGGTGTTTGTCATACTGTCGGAGCTTTATCTTGTGTGTGGACGACAGCAGAGGCTTTTTTCTTGCTACCCGCCCAAACGGCTGGTGTCGGTGTCGGCGGCATCAGGCGGTGGTCAGGGAGAATTTCTGACCCCAAGATTCAGCTGACCTCTGACCCTTTCTAGCTGTAATCCTTGACGAGTCTTTTGCTAGTCGCACCATCCTCCTCCTGTGGGGTCAGTTTGCAGACACGTCCTCTTCCAGACTTCTTAATTCTTGACACGGACATTTCGAACTGTTGAGAGATGTTTGTGCAGCTCTACAACTTTTCTTTGCTCATCATTGCTGTGTTCTCTGGTCTTTCCCACGCAGAACATCGTAGAGCATTAGGCCTGTGCCGCTTCATATTCATTCCCCCAATCAAACAGGAAGTCCTCGAGAGTTCCTACTCAAACAGGTCAATCTAAAAAAATGTAGAATAGGGCTGGAAAAACTCTTCAGTTACCTTTTAATGACATGATTTCCTAAATTTCCTAATTTGAATTATTCTGCACCACGCCGTATAGGCTTTGGTAGTATATATATATATGTATATATATATAAGCTGTTTTGAAAGAACTTTTTATGCATTTGAGTTTTCCAAAACTCAGATGAAGTTGAAGTGTTTTTATGTTTTTTTTTTATAACACACACACTGCGATTGGGAAATGAAGAACCTGCAGAATATGGTCACGTGTGATTGTCTCTGCTCAAAGCTACACAGCCAAACCAGGATTGCTGGTTGGACATGCTTACATCTGACTGAACGAGGAAATGCGAATGAATGCTGGACATTATTGTTGGCCCATCTTTAACAGATATTGCCCCTGGATAAGACAAAATCAATCCATTGTTCCGCATCCCATGTCCTGGGCTCAACCTAAAATGAACCCTGGTACGCCTTCACTGATTTGTAGACAGGTCATGATTAAAATCCTGCAAAAAAAAGTTGGTGCCTCAAGAAGTTTTCAGCTCATGATGACGTCTGCCATGGATGAAGCTGCTGTAAATTCAACGACCTCATACGCCCGCGGACACACAAGTCTGATTCAGTGGGGGTTTTTTTGTTAAACCACACGTTCACACAGTGAGTTAGGCTGAAAACATTGACCATTTGCATGAAGCCCGGGGTGAGAGGAAGTGATCAGGGAAGTGTTTTTTGATTAACAATTACTGTGGACAGGAAAGTAGGCGCTGGCTGCACACACCAGCGCTGACGTAATCCCACATGAAACCAGTCTTGTTGCATTTCTGACATAATTAACAAACGTGTGCCAAAAAAAAGTGACTGCTCCTCCTCTGCTCCTTTACTTTGAAGATACTCTGGCACAGCATGTGGATGAAGATGCTCTGATGGAAGCCCGCACACACATTTAAAACGCCCAAAATGAACCCATTCACACCACAGACAAATGAGGAAGTGAAGAAACACACACACTGTTTGGATCTGAGAGCTCTGACTTGTGGAGACAGGCTCGTCATTCTGACACACAGCATGAAAATGGACTTACTGAAGTGGAGATCATCCTCCAGCAAGGAGGGCAGGAGACCTACGGAGGAAACTGGGACAAACAGGCGAATATTAGGAATGCAGAATTACAGTATTTCACTAAAAGACACCGGTCATCAATAATAATCACTCGGAGAAAAGAAGTGTCACTTCTGGGATCGAGACAGAGATCCGTCATAATGTTTTCACTGTACAGTGTAATAATTTAAACATAAACGCATAAAACGTGCAATGAGTCCATGCAGGTTTGACAGCAATGACGCACCTGACGTCTGACTTAACTTCTGATTGAACACGTGACCCCTCGTTAATAAAGTTGTTACTACTCACCGTCCATAACGTAGGTTTAGTTCCACAGAGGACCTCGAGCTGAGTGAGTGACAGAAGGAAAAGTCAGGTTTGTAAAGGAGACCAGCGGGGGAATTCCCCTTGGCCCCGCCCACTGCATGCGAACGGACCAATCAGAGGCGCGTGACGCACAGCAGCGCTTTAAAGGCTTGAGGACATGTTTGAACATGTGTTGTCGTGTTTTCAACCAGGAAGCTCCCGAACCTGAGAGAAAACGAGCACGAAATCCTCAGCATCTCCCGCCACAGGTGCACGGCCGAGAAACGCGTCAATGACTCTATTAGAAAGTTTTAAAGTTTTAATTGTTGTCGCATATTTCCTTACAGAATTTTAAAAAATAAATTAAAAAAAAGAGTATTTTGGTTTAAAAAAAAAGTGAAATAGGTGCATAAAATTCTTTAAATATATATTATAACCCAGTACGTGAGAGATTTGTACATAAGAGTCCTGGAAAAAATATTTCGAGCTAAAATTTTAGCTGTTACCATGGAAACAAAAAACAAATAAAATACACTTGTTCACAAAAGGTAAAAAAACACAATTCAGTAGCTGTAGTGTGTATAACGTTTTTATTAAAAAACTTCACTTCATCCATAGCAAGGGATACATACGAAAGTGTGAAATGTTACATGTGAACAAAAGGCTCTTTGTTTTCTTTGAACAATCACAGATAAAATCAAACCTGCGGCTACGCCGAGCTGATAAAAATAGATAGTTTTCAGATATCACAGTAAAGATGGTGGCCGCATTCCAATGAGATTTACTGGTCTTGCTCGTGCAATCATACCAACCCACAGATGGCTGAAATAGTTCACTATGTACTTATGAGGTTGTCAGTGTTTTTGTCTATAAAAGCAAATTTCACTTAATGCCTAGATAATATATACAGACTATGATGTTATGTAGGTAAAAATGACTGCTGTGATCTATCTATAAATATATATATATATACTGTTATTACACACAGGGACTGGCATGATATATATTTATATGTACATATATATATCAATGGATTCTTTTTTAAAGTCATTTTGTTACTACCACCATTTCCAGTGTGTGATTTAGGTGTCCCCTTATTTTTTTTAAGCAGTGTATAAGATTCAGTGAACTTAGCCTGGTGGAGGCTAGTTGTAACTAAACTCATCTACATCACACCATCATCCTTTGATTTGATCTTATTTCTCAGTTGATAGCTTAATGAGTAAAAAGAAGAATACTAGATCACATATTTGGACATATTTTGGATATTTGGAGTTTTGGACATTCATTTCAAAACAGCAAAAAAGAAATAAATACTGGGACAATTAAGAGTTCCTTATTAAAGTAGAGATGGAAACGGAAAGAACGATAAAATACATAAGAACGAGAATGAGGGCAACAAGAGCATTTCTCTGTAGACAAAAGTTATAACACCAACAACAGTTTGATTTTATTGAAACAATGCAATACTAAGATTCTGTGTCCCAGTATTTAAGTATAAAAAACCCCCAGAAAATCCACAGGATCCGTCACAGACGTATTTCACCTTTGAAAGAAATCCGGTTGTCCCGTTTAACTGCTATCCTTGTTACTAGACTGTTTTTTATTTAATTTAGAAAGGATAAGTTAAAATTACTTTGATATGCCTCTTATCTAGTGTAAAAAATGTGTTTCCTGAAGGCATCACGTCTTCAGGGTTGGACTGTTTGTAGAAAGACTGACGAGTAGAAAACAAAAAGGAAAAAAAAGTCAGATTCTGAGTTGTGACTGATGGTACCGGTTCTTAGGTGGCCCTCCTCCCCGTGTCCACGGATCATTAACCCACTCAGCGACGTGAGGACCTGCAGAGGAGCTTGACTAACTTGTCGGTCTTTTTAATTTTTATGACCAGTGAGATGCATTTTGTTCGGCTGACATTTCCAAACAAAGCCTTCAACGCGGAGGAAGAGGAAGTAACAGAAGCAGACGGACGCCGGTTTAGTTTTTAGGGGTTTAATGTGTACAGATTCATTTAAAGGAAGTGATAAACACATACAAAAATACCCTTTCAGTACATTTTAGAAACATCTAGATGACCTGTTCTGTTAAATGTTTCCAACAGCAAACATGAGTCGTCTGAAACGGAGCAGTGCAGAGACCTACCTGCTACGAATGCTATTAAAAAAAGATCACATGATACAAATATGCAAATATAAATTAAGTGTTAAGAAAACCCCCGATAACGATGACTTTACCTTTGAAAAACAGATCTCTGTACATTTTAGCGAGGGGGACAGATGCTGGAGCAAGAGCCTGTGTTCCAAAGAGGAGGGCGCCGCCGCGTCAGCACCAATTTGGACCGCTGTAGTCGCATCACATCCCAGCTTGGGAACAAAGATGGAGGACGGGGGCCCAACGCCCCCGCTAGTGGCCCCAAGAGACACCTTTTAAGAACCTCCACAGGAGGCGCTGAGGGTTAACACCCAGAATCAAGGGAATTCTGTCTCTCTCCACACACAACCGCCGCAGCATGCACGCTCACACACAGCCGACCACGTACGCATTCACGCACACACAAACCAGCACAACGTTTCAAACCTTTTCATGAAGCACCACAAACCCTTGTCCTCACTCGAGGGCATGGACGCAAACGCAACCAGGACCGCATCATCGGGAGGGAGCAGAACACGCCAGCACACCTGTGACTCAGGTACGTACGCGGGTACTGATGGCGATCCGTCCGGGACCTGAACGCACCGCGTGAGCAGAAAACTCCTCAACGTTTCCTTCTGATCCAAGACCGACACCGAGCCAGAGTCACCAATCGTTCCGATAGGTTTCACCAGTACCCATGCTGTAAAGCTTCTGATCCGTTCCACCCCCTCCAGGAAGTAAGTGTCCCCTGATGACGAGGATCTCTCCCTCTTTAAACTAGGCGTCTCTGACCGCCGTCAAACTCTGCGTCCAGCAGCTCGGGGTTTTCGTCCGGGGGGCCGTCTCGGTCCGATGAGTCGCGTTTGTGATTTGGGTCATGTCCAAACCGCCACTAAAGCCTCTCTTGAGCGCATCCAAGCCTTTACAGTGTTTACAGAAAGTATCAGGGGCAAGAAGACGATTCTTTAGACAATAGCAGGGGGAAACAAAAAATAATATTTTTTAAACTTTTTTTTTCTTTCTTTCTTTTTAGATAAAACTACAAGAGAATGGTCAAAAGATTTAAACAGCGATCTTTTGTTTTGTTTTTTCTTTTTTCTTTTAAGACAAAAGTTATGAACATCGACATTTACTGTACAGGAGGAAAACAAAAAACCAGCGTCGACCAAAGTGTGTGCGGCGGACGTTGATTGTTCCGCTTTCAAACACGTTGACTGGAAAAGAGGAGATGATGGAGAAAAAAAAAAAAAAAACGGCCGTCTCTCGTCCGTCACGTGAGAATCTTTTGACACCGACGAGTACGAGTGGGGCGCTCGCCGCCGTTCTGAGGAGGGGCCGACAACATCAGGTTTGACCAAATCACCTATCCAAAGGTAAATCTACAGTCTCCAGAGGTGGGAGTGGAGGAGGCCGTCGCGCCGCTGCACACATGACCTCTTTTCTGAGGCCGTCGGTGTGTGTGTGTGTGTGTGTATGTGTTTACACTGAGTTCGCTCGTGTGTTCAAGCAATGTGGATCCTTGCCTTCTCCGTCTCCTTCAGCCTCTTGGCCTGCTCCTCCAGGGAGGGGGAGTGGGGTCTCTTGGAGGCTGCTCCGTTCAGGGGGTCGGTCCCTCGGCTCACTAACGTGGGGATGGAGCTGCCGACCGGGGGCGCCGTGTGTTTGGATGACACGTGTTCTACGGGGAGAGAAGAGGGCGAACATTCGGTCACGGAGGACGCCTCAGAAAAACTAAAATCATGAATACATGAATGGACACATGAATGCTTGACTCACTTGAGCCGATGACAGGAATGGACATGCCCTTCTCTTCGGCGGCGGGTGGTGGTGCTTCGGGGGTGAGGGTGCCCTCGAATACCGGCGGCTTGGGTGGTGTGATGCTACGATAAACGAAAACAAGCGGGACAAAGTATAAACATTGGAAAATCAAGTGAAGCCGGTTCAAACGCTGTGATGATAATAATAATAATGAAACCCAGTTGTATAAAACTTTAAAAAAAAGAAAAAGGGTCACAAATGCGGATGCTGCTTGAAAACGTCGGATTCTTACTTGTGGCGGTTGAGCGCCAGCTTGATGGAATTCTTCACCACGCGGCAGCTGTTGCTGGCGGGGAGCGGGGACGAGGCGTCGGGCAGCTCCATGCTGGGAAGTCTCTGAAGAGCGAAGACGGATCGGATGAGCACATGTTTGGAACGTGGCTCAAAAACATCTCTAACACCCACAGACGTGGAAGAGAGAACCGACGGTCGGTTATAATACCAGCGCCGATACCTCACCTGAGTTCTTGAGGTATCTACGGTTGGAATGGGTTTGGCCTTGGAGCCAGGGAGGGGGACCTGGGGGTGAGAAGAGACGAGGTGTGAAAATACTGACTGTCTGAACGGCGCAAACGCCGACAGACAAGAAACACGTACTGTGTGCAATCCGTCTCCGTGCGAGCAGATGTCGAAGGACGGCGGGTACGGCTCTTTGAACGTCGAGTCGTGATTGGACACCGCCTGCGGCAACAACAGCCAAACGTTAAAACTATGACCAACTCTATTCTTCCCAACGGAGATTCTTTTGCCAGAGAGCTCAAAAATAACAGTAACGTCAAAACAACAGAACGAAAAGAACGGATTATTGATCTGAGGATGAGGAGTAAATGTAAAAAACGTATAAATTAAACCAGCGCCAACGTTAAGGCTGAACTAAAAACTATAATGGAAATAAAAAAAGAAGGTATTGACTGGAAGAGAAGTAGAATGGAGAAGTTATAAAAAGTATTACTGCACATGACTATAGTGAAAGTAATATAATATACATATAATTAACAGTAGAAGATATTAAATGTTACATTGAACATGAAGTCGATCATTTTATTTCTATGTAATGTAAAACGGGACCAGTTCAACCCACTAACTTTATATCCAGATTAGGACCGGACTCTTGAGAACTCACCTCGGGGTCTTTCTTGACGAGGTCCTCCTCCTTGGGAGAGTCCGGCCTCTTGGCTGGAGCTCCGTTCACAGAGTCCTCCAGGCCGTTGGGCTCATCCTTCGGGCTGCTGGCAGCATTAGGCGTCACGTCGGCGCTCGGCACTGTGGAGCTGCTGGTGGGTGGAGATGGAGGCCTTACTTTGACGGGAGGTTCTTCAGGGGGAAAAGAGCAGAACCGGATGATCAGGAGGATTTGTGACCCGTTTCAAATCTTTCGTTTAGCAATTTGCACCAGGAGCGTCTGTTGAAACTCTTCTTTAGATGTGGAGGTATGTGTCAGTGGAGATGTTACTCACTGGTGCCGATCACGGGGATGGACATACCCTGGTCTTGATCTGCAGCGTTAGGTGATGGAGAGCCCTCCACAAAAACCTGCTTGGGCGGGCTGACGCTGCAAGATAAAAAAGACGTGCAGTAATTAGTACAAATACTCAGTTTTCAGTTTTCTGACATCATGGTACTGAATTTATTCGTTATATATATAAAATACACGAGGAAAAAAAGTTTTATAGTAGAATATCTCAGGAAATAAAAACGAGAGCCACACCTGTCATCCGTGTCAGACACAATCTTTGGAGGTTTATTGCTCGGCGAGCTGAAGGGGGTCCCGGAGTCCGTGTCTCTGGAACTGTCCAAATGGCTGCTGTCCAGGGAGATTCGCTTAGAACTCCCGCCGTTGGAACTGCGGTTCAGCTCGGCTATGCTCTGCACAAACGACAGAGAGGAAGAGGGTTAACATCCCAAACGCCTGCTGGAGAGTGTTTCAGAGAACGTGGTGACACGGGAGGAGAGCATACCCTCTTCTTCTTCTGCACCAGTTCAGGTGGCAGGTACTGGTGGAGCTGCTTCTTCTTCACGTGTGTCGCTTCGATCTTCATCCCGTCCTTCAGCATGTTGATGTTGTTGGCTTGTCGGTACACTGCAGGGGAAACAAAGGCATTCATGACGTTTCCTGGTCAACGAGACTTCCTCATTCTTTCTGTTGACATGAAGATGGTGAGTCACAACTCATAAAAATATCTATTTAAAAAAAAAATGAACTCCATAAACATTATTTGATGAATTCATGTGTAAAGTTTGGGATGTCGTCTCCAGACAGAGAACGGTAACGGACATCCAGACCGACTACATCGCCCTGTTACGTCGGGGAGAGAAGAATGGAAGTAAGAGAGCATTAAAGCCACCTTCAGAACTACCACTGATCAGCCATAACATTAAAACCATCTGTCCTATTTCTTTTTTTTACCATAAACGCTCCTGTGACGAAGTTCGTGTTCTCAACTTTCTATGCGGACCATATATACGTTGGCAGCGGACAGAATTATTGTAAACGTTTTAGTTTGTTGTTCAGGATCAGGAGCCGTTACAGACTGAACAGTAAACCTCAGTAAAACCTCCTAAAAGTAGTGCTATGGTTTAAAATTGTAATAACCATTAAAACGTATTCGATTACTGTTAAATAATGTCCAACAACAAGCAAAGTGAGCAACTTCTCCCTGTGCAGAGAGAACTCTGATCCAAACTAGGAGATAATTAGGATTTAAAGCGCTGAGGAGACCAAACTGAAAATAAACATCTGCACAGGAAGATCTAGGCAGGGTTTTCTTCTCTTCAGTCCATCACACAGTCTACAACAAACACAAGTCAACAATGGACACAGTTGTGTTTGTTATGTCTTAAAAACTGAAGACTCGTTATGCAATCCATTGAAAAAGTGCAAAGAAACGTGTGAAGTAATGTCCTTCATACAGTACCATTCAACAGTTTGGTCCTGTTAAAGTCAAAGTTAAGGAAACGATTTCTGTGTTTCCATCGTTACTTTCTCAGTATATTTTAACACTACATGATAATCCTGATAACTATTACTACGAACGCCGACACAAGGGGGCGTGGACCTACCGGTGTCGGTGAAGGACTGGATGTCGTACGTCAGGTCGATGTTCACGCTCTCTGCGGTCTCCACTTTCTTGAAGATGATCCCAATGAACCACATGGACACAAAGTCATTCCTGTTACAGAAACATGGTTTATTTCATGCTTAGTTCAAGGTCAAAGGGCATAAATTACTTTCAGATTCCTCGGTGCCAAAACTCATTTCCTGAATCACTAACTGATGATGGATTCAGAAAAAGGTTTCGCGAGTGGGTAGCATGATTGATAAAAAACGGGACATACTCGCTGCGGTTCTCTTTGGAGCCCGGGAAGGACTGGGGGTTGACGTGAGCTAGTGTGATGTAATCATTCCTCTCGAGGTTTCCCACCAGGACGCGAATCTTTGACTCCACCAGACCGATCCTGAGGGAAAAACATCAAAAGTGTTCAGGTAAGATCAAAAATCCTGCGAGGACTTCTTTATGTACAGATCGGACCACAACCCGCTCTTTGAAACTCACCATTCTAAGTGGTTTTCTTCTGTGGATGCACTGGCAGTCAGGACGATGTAATGCCTGCACAACAAAACACAAAAGCAAAAACAACTCATCAGGAATAAGTCGACATGATAACGGCGACTACGGTCAAAAAGCTTTCTTTCCTACGGTGAAGATTGTCGGCCAAATCGGTTCATGTCACACAAACCCATTTTACTGTTTTTTAAATGTGATTGATCTTTTACTTTCAAATATATAAAGGTTGTGTGGGAGACAATTTTATCTGATAAGGGAAGAAAAACCAAACTTACTTGTATTTTTGGAAAAAGTTGGGGGGCTCAAAAAGTTTGGACCAATCTGCCTTTCCCTGAAGAATCTCATCTGTGACGCTGAGACCTGTTCAGTGGGGGGAAAAAAGAAAACTCATCAGGCTCTGCAACTCAAAAGGCTCCGATCACACCCCAGGACAAATGTGACCCAGGTCGGATATTTTGCTCATGTGTGACTTTTCCATGGCAATGTGAACAGAACCAAACACACAGAATCTCATCTTTTCCATTATGGGCCACTTCCAGATGTGGTCCTAAATCAGACGCAGGACAGTTTTCTTTACAACGTGACGCCAGTCTGAACCAGCAGATCCGGATTCCTGCGACTCTGGTGTCTTCTATCGACATACTGTTTCTCGTTAAAACACCATAAACACTTTCATCATAAGGAAGCTTTCAAAGCGATTGTTTTACTTCTGTGCTGACAGCATGCTGCGTGTGACACGCTTGTTATTGTACTATTGTGCATGCAAATCAGTTTTGGGCGGCCCACTGTTCACAACAGAGTCTGATATGGGACTTATTTTCAGAGGGATGTGAAACACTACACAGAGAAAATGCGAGGCTAGAAAAAAAAACAGGAATCGAGCATTAAGACTGGCGTTGTGAACGCGGCCAAAGTGACCCTGTGAACAAACGTAAAACAGCCAACTACTCCTTTAACGGAGATGAAGAGTCAACATTCAGAAGGTGTAGGTGCTTGAAACTCGGGCACGGATACCAAATCTGTCGGTCGTACCGTATTTGAACTCCTCGCTCATGATGGTGCGTGTTGACGTGGACACGTTGTACGTGGAGTTCTGCTGAGGATAGGCAGGTGTGATGATGGGCATCAGGTGGTATCTGTCAGATGGGTTCACCTAGAAATAAAAACATTGGCCAAAATTGATTTCTCGGCTGAAAGGAGGGCCTTCGACCACGACACTGAAGAGGAGATCTTCACTTTCACTCATTTCATTTTTTCTACCCAGTGAAGTCGGGACAAATAAATCCTGACATGGTTCCATCTCAAACATCATGAGACACAACAAACACGAGCCTCAACATTTACAATAACAGCATTATTTTTAAAAAACATTTATAAAAACTTTAAGTTAGGTTACTAAAATATTAAAAGTCGACAATGTTTAATGTTAGACGTTCTATCTTTTTTCCCCAGAGTCTCCGTCATTTACCTTAATGACAGTTTTGGCACTAAGGGCATTAACTAAGACGGCGTTTTTAAGACCATCCGTCGTGTAGGTTGTGTTTTGACTTACAGTAAATACCATAATTCAGCAGCTGAAGTTTATACTGAACTGCTCAACTTAGTAAATGATTACTTTAAGACGTGAAGTCAGTCGGTTCATGTTGGGCTGTACGAATGGAGAAGAACGATACAAGGGCAGTGTCCAGGAACGATGGAGGGACAGGGGGAGGGGAGGGGTCACAGATCTTCAGTCTTACTACAACCAATCAGATTAAACCTTTCCAGATGCTGCTTGTGTATCGTAGGTATGAGGAGAATAAAAAGAAAACATGGCTTTCATACTCACTCTTGGATCCCACACAGGTAAATTCAGATTGCTGTCCTCAGGCTGTTTCAAAAGCACAGGATTTGGCCACTCCCTGTCGGGCGAAGATGACAAATGTGGTCAAATGTTTAGTCGCTGATATAAACAGTGAAATACTGCCATCAAGTGGAGCGGGACAAACATGAGGCAAACATGGAAAACTTTCTCACCACTTTGAAAACACCAAGAAGAACTTGTGGACCAGCGTGGCAGCCACGGCGTTGGGGTAGAGCTGGCAGGTCCGGGCCACCAGCATGGCCCATGACACTCCACCCAGAAAGCCCAACATGTTGGAGTAGATCCCACGACCTGCAGGAAGAACCATGTTACAGTTTGTGTTGTCTGAAAATGAGCGGTGTCACCTGGAAGCATCTTCAGAATTCTAACTTTGTATTCATGAACCAGTCATGTAAATCAAACAAATCAGATATACAGAAAAGTGACATGGGAGCCTCCGACTTACGTTTCGCCCACAGCTTGATGGCTCTTAACGTCAACCTGAAGTTTTCTTTGTTTGGCACGAGGTACAAAATTTCATCCGTCACTCGACAGCCTGCAAGAACACGAGTGGTGGTGAGAACACGGCGCCATCAACCCCTGCTAAAACCCAGAGGTCCACAAGTATCTGACATAACCCACATTCTTCTAGTGACCCTAAAGTAGGGGCTACTGTTCTGGATAAAAACCACAGACCTTCAGTCTCAACTTTAAATAAGCTTTTTCTAAAAAAAAAAAAAAGTAACATTAAGAGAAATGTAGAAGAAGAATATACAACTTGTGGTTAATTCTGTGTCTAGAACGTATAGTTTATACAGACTTTATCCGCCTCAGTCGTAGTGAAGGGAATTAAAGCCATGGGTTTCCTTCCAAAGCTGATTGGAGATCAGTTTTTGTTTTGATTTCGATACAAATCCCAGTCACAGAATTATTATTAATATATATATATTTTTATAATGCCTTACCGTTAAGGCTACGGATACACCGGATGTCCAGGTTCCTCAGTATGGAGTCCCCCCTCAGGTCCAGGTTGTCCGGGATGGACTGTAAGGCCAGTCTGGCAAAAAGCAGGTCAATCTACACCAAACATAGGAGAAAGGCAACAACGTGTAAACCTCCATCGTTCAACTTCCAACGCTGTTAAGAAAACAAACACGGACGCCGACATCTAGAGTAATGGAGACAACACAACAGGCAGACAGCGACTCCTCCAAAGCCTTTTTCAGTCTTGAATGTTTATTTACAAATTTCATCACAACAGATCAATTCACATTTTTACATCAGCAGAGATTTCACACTCAGGCAGACATTCAGATGTTTTGTTCTGCGTTTATGTTTCAGATTTAGCTGTTTTGGTTTGTTCATCGTCCCAAATGATAGCAAATTTATATCACAGTCTATAGTTACACTTTTAACTCCCCCACCCCCCAAATAAAAAAAATCAACAAAAATACCAAAGTCAAGCAAAAACCATAAATGTAAAAAGCTGAAGCCAAATTTATTTTACAGGGTTTGTTTGATGAATGTATTATTATTGTAGTTAACAACTAGCTCTTTCACTCAATTATCAATTAGCCAACCAATTGTTGCAGAATCCTCTGAAATAACCCTTTATGAACCCCCGTAAAATAAATGAATTGATGTAAAAACATGTATAGCACTTAAAAAAATGTTTTAAAAAAAAAACTTTGGGTGGTTTAAATGAAGTCTTATTAAAACTGAAAGCATAATTCATCGCAAAGCAATTCTGTCTGACAGCTGAAGGTGTTAATGATCTTCAGAAAGGTGGAAGTTTATCTAAACGCCCGGAGGGAAGTCGAAGAATCACAGCGCCCAACGAAACAAACATAAGCTCATCGGAACTTTAGGAAATATGTAACAAAGTCACTTACCTCTATTCCATCAAATTTAAATTTTATCACTGGTACAAAAGCATCTTCAACAGCCTTGAAAAAAAAGAAAAGAGACAGAATCAGCAACAGATCTGAGACCAGGCGAGGTAACCCAGAGAGAAAAAAAACAAGTGAGAGAACGGGGAGGCTTCAGATCGTGTTATCAGAAAATAAAGTTATCCTTCCTACGGAGCAGTGAACTTTAAAAGGAGAACTGACGACAAGACTTACCCTCAAGTCTTTGATCTCTTCATGCTGTTTCAACTTCTCAAAGAAAGACTGGAAAAAGTCCGTTCTCTCGACGTGTCGTGGAGCCACACATAAGGCATCAATATCAGCCCCTGGAAGAAAAACAGTCGTTGTGAAGCAATAAGTCATCTGATGTCATTAAGAGTCTGACCGGTGCTCCGCACATGTTTCCTATGGGAGGACAGACGAGTGTAGCAGCTGATGAGGAGGACAACGGCCGCTGAATACGTTTGGATGGGTCGCATCATCAAACTGTGATTATTATGGTCTTTTTTCTGACGCTTAAACGGCGTTCCTAGTGTTTTTTTCTCCAGTTGTGTTTAGACAACCTCCAACTTAGGTTGTGGAAATTGTGTCTGTTTTCACATTTGTGAGAATAAACAGGCCAACATCAACAAAAGACTATGATTCCCCCTCACCAATACGGCTGATATAGGAATGTCATTAAAGATCCGATTCCACTTTCCAAAACTATGTTTTGGAAGCAGTACATGAGTGCTTGAAGACAAACACAAGTTGCATCTCTTAGTAAGTGCAGTAAAAACATGTTTACGTTGCTTTGAGGTGTTTGGTGTGCGGCTGAGAGGCAGTATTCCTAACCAATTCAGTACATGAATCGGTATAAAGACTTGTTTTTCAGGCAGCTGCAGTTTTTGCGTCATCATTTCCAAAGCTGGAGGGGAACGACTCAATGGCAGACTTCAAATATTCTTCTGATGTGTTATGGTTTAAAGGAACAGGGAGTACAACTGACGTGTACTCCACACTCACACAACGAGACCGGTCTTTTCAAACAAACTCAATGGTTGAGGAATATGGCAATGTCAGCCTCGTGCTTCAATGAGATCAGGGCGGACTGAGCTTTTCAAAAACAATGACAAGGGCAGTGCTGTGTGGCAATGATGTTTTGTTACCCCTCTCCTTTTCAAACATAATATTGCCCACCACAGTGGAGAGGTGTTCTCATCGATATACTGTTATCAGACAACTTCCAGGCACAAAAAATGTCATTAGATTAAAGGCCAAGTGCCGAAGGTGTTTCGTTCCTGCAATGAAATCTGTCCTGTGTGAGAAATCACCCCTACTTTGATTAAAGGTCCAATCCTATACTAAATAGGCCGGTTGTTCTGACTGTGCTCCAACAGCCGGGTCTAAAGCTTCAAAGTTTGAACATTCCTTAAAGAAGTCAGTCAGACATAGGGAAAAAAAACCAATAACATTAATTACATCTATAGCCTCTTCACTTCAATTGACACCAAAACAGTTAAATTTATTTGTCTTAGGTTGGGAGGCTGAGGTCTTGTGGAAAGAATGTCTTGACCCTTATCACATATTCAGCTGAGGACCCTCTAACCTGCGTGTCTTGGATGCTCCCCCACAAGTCCAGTTAACAGCCCACTTCTCCCCCTCAAAGCATGTGTGAATGTGAACAAATTCTCTCAAGCAGTTTTTGAGGACATAATGAGAGACCATTAACAGACAATGCTAACCCTATACACCCCCCTATAGAGATGCATATAAGGTCAAACTGGTTTGTCGAGCTTTGTAGAGTCCTGATAACGCTTTATTAGAATCAGCTGGGGATGAAATCAGCCATTTGCAATGTTTTGGTATTTTATGCGTCACTTCTGGCAGCTGTAACTGATGACACTTCAACGAATGAAAGAATGAACTCGTCTTACCTTTTGTGTGCACTCCGAGTCGGTACGACCCAAATGTAAATATCTTGCCTCCAACACAGCTTATAACTGATGGTGGAAGGTTCTGTTGAAGATACAAGCAAACAGGTTAGTATGTTTTCTTTTCCTTTTAATAAAACGATAGAAAGTTTCCGTGCCACAACAAAACAACACGACCTACCTTTAATTCACTGATCTCCGCAATCCACTCTTTAACGAAATTATTCAATTTCCCAAGAACTGCGAGTCTGAAAAGCAGAGAGAAACTTCATGGTGAGCTTCATTCCATACCATATATTACAACATATACTGGGAATGAAAATGGCAATACAGTACACATGGTCACAAATTCAGTTGGCGTAAATCTGGGCATTCAAACATCTAGGCAAACGTTTAGTTACCACAAAAACATGAGCACTCACGAAACACAATAGAACAGCAGCCGTACACTAAATATGATGTTTGAGTAGATTTTTTTTACTTTAAATTTTGTGTCTACCTAAGTACAGATGCGTTATGCTGTAGTTCATGTGTTTGTCTGCAGCCATCAAGTAATGACTGTAGCAATTAAAGCTTAATGTGCCCAATTATAGATACAGATAGATCCTATATATATCTTCTTTTTTTACCTTTGGTTCAATTCCTCTTCATCCTCAAAGACCCCAAAAGGTTTCATAGCATCACAGAGTTTCTTGGTGTACTGGTGGTCAATTTCTCGCGGGGGCGCGAGGCTAATGGCAGAGGTGATGCCATAGTGTTTCTGAGGCTGCTGCCCACTTGGCATGTTGCTGAAAGGACACAGGACATGAGAATAAGCTAAAATATAAAATACATGAAAAGGCTATTATTGTTGACACTTCACATTTATTTCTTCATGTCATGTTTGGGTTGTGTACCAAACATTTGTTTTTTTCTTATATTATTTAGGGTAATACACAAATTGGGCTATGTCAGATGTTGGTGAATGAGAGCACATCTGGATAACGGAGTACTTTAAAGCCTAGAAATAAGAGACGGCGCAACGTCGTCAGTCAAAACTCAATGTCGTGTCTGTGGTGCACATTCTTTAGTGTTGGTATTCTCATGCAGCAGGCCACTGATCCCATTTTCACATTATATTAACATACTGCAGACAATATGAGATGCAAAAGGAGTACGTGAGAAGTAGTTTTGGGTGCTTTTCATCGATGGAAATATATTCAGGTTGTCCCCCACTTTTTTTTAAACTTTTTTTTACTGTGTGAATGTTACTTTTGTGATTAACTGTTTAAAAATTTCACCTAAGCAACCCCACTAATATAAATCAGTCCAAATCAAACGTGTACCCAAGAAACACAAAAACTTATAAATGATGGATGTCCAAAAATCACAAAAAAATAAAACTTCAGTACTGGTTGTATTCTATAGATAAAATTACAATAACAAGTTTCTTAACATCTTTGCACATCGGTCCAGCCTGTTTCTAAACCACCTCCCTATTTACTACGGCTTCTCCTCATATAAAATATTTACCGGATGAAGGAGTATCACAGTTTGCAGTAAATACTATTTAACAAGTTTTCCAGTGCGGAGGAATTCAGTTTTTGCTGATACTCATCCCTGTAATTACACCCTTGTCCAAAAATAGATGCACTTGTAAGTATTTGTTTCCCACCTCCTTCAATCCCACCTTAAAACGCATACATGGCCGATTTCATAATCGCGCATGTTTTGGTGACTTCAGAAAGAAATTGTTAACGGTGCATCACACAACAGTTTGTTTCTCAAAAACCGCGTCTGAATGAATTATCCACGTGGATTCTATCGAACTATCGATTCTTTACTAAGTTAGTTCTGTGTTGTCCTCGACTGATCTCCCTCCTATAGACCCATAATGTAAACACAGACTGACTTTGAGAGTTAGCCAACAGTTAACAGTTAACAGTAATGTGTTTACGATGCATTACTGATGCAATAAACGGAAACCGACTCTAACTGTTGATATAATGCCAATTTTGAAAAATAAATGCAAGACATTTTAGCAAATTGTTTACATTCAATGACGTTCGTTGACAGCCCGAAGCTAGCAAACAGTTAGGAAGCGCTGACTAGTTAGCCGATTTTGCTGACCTTATCTGACTAGAAGGGTTGGGTTAAATAATATTACAATACACACATGCCACCATTGAAAACTGTCTAAACAGAAAATTGTGTTGACTCTTATCTCAACTCTTACCATTTCACTGTGGTTTCATGACAGCTAGTCAGCGCGTTAGCCAACAACGGAGGCTTCAGGCCTTGTTTAGTTGTTATGACAGTGAGCTAGCGTTAGCGTTTAGCCTATTCTTAGCAACTGTCTTAAACGAGAACAAAAAATGATAATTAACAGAAAATGCACCAAGTGCACAACTTACCTTGACATTTCTTTCATTTCACTGTACGAGGCTGGTACTGTTTTAGTGCTGTAAGCACGTAAAAAGTAATACAGCCAGCAAGTGGAGATGCTAACAGCCTCGACCTGATTACAACAATGGTCACTTTTTCATGAGCGCTGCAAACCTTCCGCTGAACCGGAATCACTCCTTGTCCTGCAATGTAATCTCTCAGCTCGCGACCGCCGTCCAAACTCACTCCAAGTTCCGTGGCAAACACTGAGTGTTAGTGTGGCAGCAGGTAAACATGCGACTAATAACTGTTAAACCGATTCTTGGTTATATTCGAAACTACAGACGTTACGGGGTCTGTTGGAACCGCGTCTGCGCACGCCATAGGTCACAAATCACGTGACCAACGATCAGCCAATCCTCTTTCCCGTTTTTTTATTGGAGGCTGGCAGATGCCCTCGAGCGCAATACGCCCCCTGCTGGACTGGAACAGAAACGCCTTAAACTTCGAACTACGTCTGACTTAAATGTTCTTACTCTCTGACAGAGATGGTCAAAACCTCAAACTTCAAGTCATTATCAGAGACAAATTCTTCAAATGTAACTCTGCAGTAGACATAACCTTTGATTCACATGAGAGGTCATTGATTTTCTACTACACTGCGCAGTTATTAAAAAAAACTTAAACTTACCCTGTCAGGTAAAGTCTGATAACCTGCCTCGACAGGGTAAAAATATGAGCTTGTTATCAGTTTATTTGTCTAATCTAAAAAGTGAGCTACATTATGTTTGTTCATTAGGTGGGGGAAGAAACAAGCCAGTTTATCCTAAAAATGCATTGATGAAAATGTGTAGTCCATTTAGCCCCCCCGTTTATTGTGATCTCATCAGACAACATTATTATTATTATTATTATTATCATTATCAGGATGTATATATGATTCCATGAAGGTGTTTCACATCTCATCCGAGATGGTTCCTCAGTTGAGACGGGATAGATGGTGTAAGGGAGGGGTGGAGGAAGTCATGTGAAACTAGAGCAGCCCACTCTAAACACCCCCCCCCACTCCAAGGTAGTTTCAGCCCCATCAATACCTGCATTCACAACATGCTAAATAGTCACACGGATACATCAGTGGACAATGAAGACTGATTGGTCCCTAATGACCCCTCACTAACGGACCCACCCAAATTACAGAAGCGGTGTTAACACCTACAGGTTGTTAATTACCTGACCCCCCACCCCCATCAGTTAGTGATGAGGAGGGCTCTTAGATGAGAGGTGGAAACATTGGAAGCAGAAGATAGAGAGAGAGAGAGATAGAGAGAGACAGAGAGAGACATATATTTGTTAGAATGTATATACAGTATGTAGGTGTAAATGTACATATATGTGCATATATATATATATATATATATATATATATATATATATATATATATATATATATATATATATATATATATATATATATATATATAAATATGCATATATCATTATTATAAATATGCATATATCATTATCTATACTCATCAGATATCCATCCATCTAACTCCCAGCTATGGCTCTACTACCCTCTAGAGTTTGTACTGTTTATTTCTTCTTCTTCCTCTTCATCATCTCTACACACCTGAACACAATCCAGTCGTCACCCACTTCAAATATTTGGACTCTTCTAGTTATATATTTCCAACACCAGGGGGACCTTTATGACCAAAGGTTCTCCAGCCATAATTTTACAACTGTTTGTCCAATTTAGTCCAAATTTTGATGCCTATGAATCGATTCGAGGAGATTTGACTTGTTCATATCATGTGTTACTTGAATAGTTGATATTTTAAACACTAGTTTTTAGAATAAACACTTTTTTAAACATCATTTCCAACCTTTTAGATTTGGTGTATATATATAAATCGAGCCGAAGAATTCTATCTACCGTATTTTACTCAAATAATTCATATTTAACCCATTAACGCGAGGTTTTCCTTTTAATAAGAAAAATACTTTTTTTTCCAGACATAACTTCACATTAAATTTGAGGAGTTCAATCGGAGAAATCGTTTTTGGACGACGCAGGGGATTGGGGACTTTTGGAGGATAAACCCCAGAAATGTAAATAGACCAAAAGTTCATTTTTTAATGCAATACAAAAAAAAGGGTACTTTAAATAAGAATTACAGCAACTTTCAAACATTGTTTGGAAGGAAATGTTGAGGAATGTTTCCCGCCATAACATTTCAAACGCTTCCCAACTATTACGTAGGTTTCCTTCCCTGAATCTCACTAAGTCAAATCAAACTCCCAGCTCCCCTCAGAGGAGTTTTGCTTCTGGACAATGAAGACATGGCTGCCAGAGTTATAAAGAGCTCCAAACAGAAAGAAAAATAAAATCCAGGAACCCTTGGCTCCGAAAACTCAAGTATTAAATAACCAAATTAAATTTTCAGGAGCCAAAATATATCGACGTCTTAGTATTTATAGTACATTGTTAAACCTCTGCCGAACTGTTAAACCTCTGTTAAACTGTCCAATATGCTGTAATCATGTCACCATAAATATGTTTGTGTTTATAATTGTTATTGAGGTATGAACAACTTGTCGCTTCTCGCTTATTCAGGCTCTGAGTCTATATTTATTTATATGTTTGTATCGCCAACCCAAAAATGACACAATCCATTTCCCTTGTTTTTTTTTTACAGTCACCATTCCCGCTCATGTCAACAGTTGACCCGAAACCTGGGGTGTCCTTTGGAGTGATTTCCATAACAATTAAGAAATGTGACATGGCGGGGACGCAGTCACGCATTTGTCCCCCGCAGACGTTGATACAAAGGGACTCGTATCAAGCTGACCACGCATCTCTAAAAGGGGTGGGCCGGGGACGTTAGGGACCCATCGGTATTGATTGTCCACTGGTGAATCATGTGATAATGGAGGGGGCCTCTACTGTTTGACTATAGAAGGCTTCCTTCACTCCTCCCTTTAACCATCTAGCCTCTTTGTCCAAAATGTGAAGGTTGCAAATGAGTGTCCTTTGTCCTTGTGATGAAGGTGAAATGCAGAGTCCTGTCCCCCTGTCTGGCTGTGCTGGTGGGCCGTGTTCTGGCTCTGATGGACCCTACCCATGTGAAATGGTTATTCGGTGTCCCTGCAGACAGATCTGTGGGTTCCTCGCTGCTTTGAGCAGCAAGAACCACGGTCCTCCTATCGTGTCTGGGTGTCTTGTGTGTTTGGGTTGAACCGTTTTATAATGAACTGGGATGTTGGGTTTGAGCAAAACACTTTTTCAGAAAGTCAAATCATGAATGGAAGTACTGGGTGGATACGGTCATTGTTTGAATGCTATTAACAGCAAATATCGATACATGCAATTCATTTTTATTAAATGGATGACAGACCATATAATGAAGGGGATTTTTTTTCTCACTCGCCACACAGTGAGTCAGATGATCCCGCCTCCTATGATTGGTGGGATCATTTGTGGGTTCTGTTCTCGCTCACCTGCCCAGGGACTATGACTGGAAATCAGCTGAAGTGAATAAAACTGGTGAAAAACACTTTTTCTCTCTTTGAGCCTCATGTGTTGTAGCAAAAAAAAGTGCAAAAACATTATTGAAAAACTTCACTTTATGTATTAAAAGAACTTTACTTTGTATATATGCATGTGTGTGCAAATAAAATATATAATAAAAAAGTGAAAAGTAGAAATGCACACATGCATTTAATTAAAGATTTAAAAATGCAAGATAACAATACGAGGAGGAACGAGTCCAATCTCCAAGTCAGAATGTAAGTTAAAGTAGTAATCTATTAATGTGGAAGTAGAGCAAACGGCAGATACACACATGGTTTGTACTTTGTGCCAGGTGGATTAATGTTAAATCTATTCAACGAAATCAGTCTCACAGCTTATTTAAGGTTAAAAGTCACTTTCTGCTCAGGAATGGTTTGCGTTTGACTTTACTTAGTTAAATTCACTGAACCAATCAAACTGTTTAATATTTGGGAGATGTTGTAAATGTTAAAGCTGGTCGGTATCAATTCACCGTTTTTAAAGTCGTGCATGCAGAAATAACAGAAACATTCCTCCACATTTTGTTCCAAAGAAGGTTTAAAAGGTGCTGTCATTTAATTTTAAGTGTTTTTTTTTGTATCACACAAAAAAGTGGGTGAACTTTTGTTCCATTTACAAAAAGCCCCCAATCCCCTGCGTTGCACAAACAGTCCCCCTGATTGAACTCCTCAAATTTATTGTGAAATTTTTTCTAGTAAACAGAATTTTTTGTAAAAAAGAAAAAAAAAAGCTCCACCTAGTGAGTAAAATATGAACAATATGAGTAAAATTCTGTAGGTAGATTTCCTCGGCCCGATTCATATGCACTCGATTTTGAAGAAATTGGACCAATACTTAAGAAATTATGTTAAAAAAAAAGTTTATTCTAAAAAAAAAAGTTTATTCTAAAAAAAAAAGCTCCAACTAGTGGGTAAAGTATGAACTATTCGAGTTAAACATGATACAAACATGATCAATCTCTTCGGGTCGATTCATATGTACGGATGTACTTATCTCCCGTTTTTATTTGCAGAACGCCATTCAACCTTACCCCCCGATAAAAAACATGTCCATGTTTGAGCATGCTGGAAACGAGCCCGAACAGCGACTCCAACACTCAGACATTTTACGCAGCCGGTTCAAAGTGCGTCCAAACCGCAGGTACTGCAAACCTCAAATGTTTTTTGTTTACATGGTGAACAGGAGACGTTTATTCTGGCGTGGCGTTGACTGATAAGACCAGATTGAATTTGCAGAGGGTCCATTGGTACGGAAAACCAAATCTCACTTCAGCCGAATGGTGGCTGTAGATTCTCCACAACGCTGACCTTCACTTCTTCAAAGTTCATTTCCGACATTAAGAAAAACTTTATTTCAGGAGTGACGGTTGATTGTGATCACACGCACACACAAAAAAAATCACAATGCTAATTATTCTGTTTTTCATTCTTTCCAACATGAGCATCATCTCTGACGTTTTAAATGTGGAAAATTGGATAGCAGAGAACAAAAACGCTTTCCTGCCTCCGGTGTGCAACAAACTAATGTGAGTACTTTTGAGTTTTATCCGTTGGACATCTAGTGCGTACTCTTTATCGGTTTATGGTCAATGTTTTCAGAAGTTATTAGACACCTGAATAATTCAGCACCTAGGTCGGTTTAATATTTGTCTTTGGAATACACTCCTCCCCCCCACACAAGTTATTCAGGTTTGTTCCATCTCTCTATCACAGGACTCTCAGCCTTTAATGCAGATTACTTTTTTTTAGTTATTTGATGTGGAATTGATTCTGAATCTTAACACTGCTGTTGGGTGTGCATGATCGGTTAACATGAGAAGAGAAAGGTCAAGATCAGGCTTTGGATCGGTCTGCTCAGAGCTCCCCCTCCCGCCCATGTCAAAATTCTGGACTTTGATTTGGTTGTTTAATCGTTTCAAATACTCAGAGCAGCAGTTTCAGAGAGCATAGATCCTGCAGAGGTCGAATATTTCGGTTTCCAACATGACTGGAGTTGTAAATGTGGAAAATTGGATTGCAGAGAACAGAAATGCATTCCTACCTCCAGTGTGCAACAAACTAATGTGAGTCTTTTTTTTTAAATTATGTTTGTGTCTGCTCCGTGGTTTCGCAAGCGATACCTGAAAAAGGATTGTGATGTATACTGTAAATAAATATGTCGAAGCTGCACAGGTTAGCGGAAGTGGCAGCGTTTCCTGTCATCCGCTCACATCGTCGTGAATTCTACCGGATTATTATTTCACCGGGATTTTTTTTTTTGTATCTGTTTCACCGACAGATGTTGTTTTTCTTCATCTTAAACGTATGTGACGCAAAAACATGATAAGATGTTGCCAGTGAAGCAACGAAAGCGCTCCTTTACGGTACTACTTCCGGTTTTCAAATTAAAGCGTGAAAAATAAGC
Organism: Lophius americanus; assembly: GCA_037951165.1. Classification (NCBI taxonomy): domain Eukaryota; kingdom Metazoa; phylum Chordata; class Actinopteri; order Lophiiformes; family Lophiidae; genus Lophius; species Lophius americanus. Next base: position 355,654 of record JBBDHG010000476.1, read on the forward strand.
GCTAGCAGCTAAAACAGAGTTCCGTCTTTTAGGATACAAACGTATCTAAACACATACACCTAACTTCTGACAATAATGTATTTTTAAAATGTAATTACAAATTAAACAAATGTATTTACTTGTGCAAACTTTTCAATATCCTGTCCTAACCTAAAACGTATTTCTTTTTATAATATATTTTTTTCAATATTGTTAATTTTTTTTAATCAATTATTCTTTTGTTTCTTCCTATTTCACATCATTGTTAATAATCTTATACCGCTATACATTTATAAATTAAACGTATTATTTTTAAATGTCCTTGTAACATCTGGTGATAAATAGTGTTGTTCAATAGAGGACGTTTCAAATAAGGATGTGTGCAGTGTAGGGAAATAAGATAAATTAGCTTTTATTCACAATGAATAATAAAAAAAACGTAACTTTATATATAAAGCCTACATACATATATACATGTAGAATAAGGGACAACATGTTTCTAATTCCTCTTTCTTTAAAGGCACCACTCCCAACTGAACATCATGTTTGTTGGAGGGCCAAACACCAGGAAGGATTATCACATCGAGGAAGGAGAGGAGGTCAGTGAGGACACTGGACTTGACTGCCTGTTTAACATGTTGACAGACAGATAATATTTACCTCGGTGCGATGTCCCAACGGTGAAGTTCTTCTAAAGTAGGTTAGGTTTTAGGAAGCTCTCCTGGGAATAACATAATGAGTAACGTAGTAGTTTAACTAGATTAATGTTAAATCTATTTAACAAATCAGTCTTAAACACACGCGCACACAAAACCGCCTTTCACCTGCGTAAAGACATGGTTCAGGCGTCGAGATTACTCAAGACCACCGTGAGATGGAGCAACATGGTCCCAAAACAAACCTCCCCTGATTGGATTTAAATTCATTGGGAGCTAAAAAGGCCCTTCCTGGTCCGGAAAGATTATTTTTTCAGCATTATTTGCGAACTTTTCTTTTTCCCATTTGCATTTCTCAGGTATATTAAAGTCCCCAATCCCTTGCATGGTACAAACAATCCCCCTGATTGAACGCCTCAAATTTATTGTGAAGTTATACCTGGAAAAGTAAAGTATAGTATTTTATTATTTAAAAAAAAACACCTCCTGGTGAGGAAAATATGAACTATTTGAGGAAAATACTATAGATAGTACTCTTCGGCTCCATTTTTATATATGCACCAAATTTTTGGGAAATTATGCTAAAAAAAAACAAACAATGTTTATTCTAAAAAAGCTCCAACTATTCAAGTAAAATATCAACTATTCAAGTAAAATATCAACTATTCAAGTAAAATATCAACTATTCAAGTAAAATATCAACTATTCCAGTAAAATATGATATGAACAAAACAAATCTCCTCAAGTCAATACATGTGCATCAAGTTTTGGTCAAACAGTTGAAAAACTATGGCTGGAGAACCTTTTGTCATAAAGCTCCCCCTAGTGTTGGAAATATATAACTGTGTAAACGACCTTTCCCAAAATCAATCCACTTCTTTTTGACAATAAGGTCTATTTGGATTTACAATTTGGAGACGATCCATGAAATTTTTCATTATTATTCATTAACACAAACGTGACTTTAACTAAAAAAAAAACACTTAACGAAAGAGGCGGAATAATCTGGAATCTGGAAGAGTCCAAAATTTAAAGTGGGTGAGTGAATCAGAGCTGGGAGTTGGATGGATGGATGGATGGATGGATGGATGGATGGATTTTCTAAACCTGTTACAGGCATGTAACCTCTGTTAACTCACAGCTGGTAACCTTCTCTTCTCATCCCACAGTTCTTCTTCCAGCTGAAGGGCGACATGTGTCTGAAGGTGGTGGAGAATGGCAAACACAAGGATGTGCACATTCACGAGGGAGAGGTGGGTAACAGGAAGTGTCTAAAGCGCCTCATCAAGCAGAAAAAAACACGATTGTTTTATTGGCCTTATGGTTACTGTGTCATACGGAGTCTGTGGGAAAGACTTCAGTTCACTCTTTCCCACGATCGGTGCTTCAGGACGTCTGATGAAGAAACCCCTCACTCTCTTCTTCCTCATCTGTAGATATTCCTGCTGCCGGCTCGTGTCCCTCACTCCCCCCAGAGACAGGCCAACACTGTGGGGCTGGTGGTGGAGAGGAGACGTCTGCAGGCTGAGACAGACTGCCTCAGGTCAAACCTCTTCTCCTCTCCTCTACCTCTATTCTACTCTCCTCTACCTCTATTCTCCTCTCCTCTACCTCTATTCTCCTCTCCTCTACCTCTATTCTCCTCTCCTCTACCTCTATTCTCCTCTCCTCTACCTCTATTCTACTCTCCGTCCTTTCATCTCCTCTCCTGTCATGTCCTCTCCTCTCCTCCACTCTACTCTTCTTTCCTTTCCTCTAATCTACTCTCCTTTCCTTTCCTTTCCTTTCCTTTCCTTTCCTTTCCTTTCCTTTCCTTTCCTTTCCTTTCCTTTCCTTTCCTTTCCTTTCCTTTCCTTTCCTTTCCTTTCCTTTCCTTTCCTTCCTTCCCTCTCCTCTCCTCTCCTCTCCTCTCCTCTCCTCTCCTCTCCCGTCCTCTACTTTACTCTACTCTCCTTTTCCTATTCGTCCCTTTCCTTTCCTTTCCTTTCCTTTCCTTTCATCTCCTCTCCCTTTTTCTTCTGTCCTCTCCCCCGTCATGTCCTCTCCTCCACTCTACTTTCCTTTCCTTTCCTTTCCTTTCCTTTCTTTCCTTTCCTTTCCTCTCCTTTCCTTTCCTTTCCTTTCCTTTCCTTTCCTTTCCTTTCCTTTCCTTTCCTTTCCTTTCCTTTCCTTTCCTTTCCCAACCTTTCCTTTCATCTCCTCTCCTCTCCTCTCTTCTCCTCTCTTCTCTTCTCTTCTTTTCTCCTCTCCTCTCCTCTCCTCTCCTCTCCTCTCCTCTCCTCTCCTCTCCTCTCCTCTCCTCTCCTCTCCTCTCCTCTCCTCTCCTCTCCTCTCTTCTCTTCTTTTCTCCTCTCCTCTCCTCTCCTCTCCTCTCCTGTCCTGTCACGTCCTCTACTTTACTCCACTTTCCTTTCCTTTCCTTTCCTTTCCTTTCCTTTCCTTTCCTTTCCTTTCCTTTCCTTTCCTTTCCTTTCCTTTCCTTTCCTTTCCTTTCCTTTCCTTTCCTTTCCTTCCCTTCCCTTCCCTTCCCTTCCCTTCCCTTCCCTTCCCTTCCCCTCCCTTCCCTTCCCAATCTCTGACATCTACTGGTGCGGGAAAGTGCTTTAATTAGGATAAGCAGTTTTCAGAAGATGTTCCAGTAAACTCAGAATCTTTGAATGAAAACAAACGTTTGTTTTTTAAGTTTTAATATACTGTGTCCACAGAGTCGGGCAATTTGACAAATTTGGGATGATTGCAAAGCCAAGACGCTTAGATTGGATATTAGAACTTTGTTGATTAGTTGAGGATGTTTATTGATATCAGGGAGGGTTCCACAAATGTACTAGTCTTAAATGGACAAAAAGATGTTTTGCACCAGATGAAGTGAAGAGACAATGTCAACGTGTCGTCCCGATGTAGCTGAGAGGGTACAAAACACAAACCGGTGGACACCGTTTATAAAAGAAGCATAATTCAGAATGTAAAACTGCATCTATAGAGTCAAAAGTTTTTTATATTCAACAGTTATGTCACAGTAAGGATTGGATTATATGCAGTTTTGACGGCAGCTTTCTCCAATATTAAAGACAATTCAGCAGCAACCATTAAAGGCGGTGTCATCTGCATACATGTAGATCTCCACACCGTCAAACCACGACAGTGGCACTGAGGCGGAGCCTTGTGGCACTCCCGTAAGAGAGATGATTTTTGTCTTTTATCCGCGCACATTGAAAATGGGAAAACTTTGTAAAACAATTTGTATTTAATTGATACAAATTCTCCTCCTGACGTTCGCCTTAACTAGCATACTTCTGTTAACGCTAGCACCAACTAGCACACTATGATTGACAGCTCTCAATGACAGAAGACTAGCCACTTTTTTTGCGAGATGAGTCGCTTCATCTTTTGGGTCGTGAATGTAGCCCGAGCATTAACATTAGCATGTGGGGGGCGGGGCTTCCAGGTACTTTGTGGACGACACCACTGCTATCCTGTTTGAGAGATGGTTCTACTGCGAGAATCTGGGAACCCAGCTGGTGCCGATCATCAAAGAGTGAGGCGTCTTCATTCTCGTGTACTTTCTTTTACCATCTCAGCAGGTTATTTGTTCTAATCCCATTTGTTGTTGTTGTTGTTGTTTTTGAACGCCTTTGTCTGCAGGTTCATGTCGTCAAAGCAGTTCAAAACAGGAAAACCCGATCCAAGTGAGTCTCTTGCGATTAGTCTCTGAAGCTGAGTGTCATTTGTAAGTGTCGTCATGACAACACCTGGATGAACAGGTGAGACCTTCAGGGAGCCTCCGTTCCAGCTCAACCCGGTGGAGGTGATGTCACCCTTCTCCTTCAAAGACTGGCTGAACAAGCAGAGGCCGTCCCTCGCCAGCGGGGGGCCCATCAACGTGTTTGGGGATCAGTTTGAGACAGAGGTAGTTGGAATGGTGTTAGAGAAAAAGTTGCTGATGTTGTAATGAGTTCTAGTTCTTTTTTTTATTAATTGCATCGCCGAAAATAGAACGTAAGAGGTTTTTCGCAACATATGGCACAGTTCCTCATAAAAGTTGTGTTTTAGAACTCGATCCAAAGGAAAACGGACAGAACCCCGAGGAAGAGGTCCAGCCATAGAGGGTCACATAGGAGGGTTTGTTCAGTTCAGGCCCACGGGGGTCTGTCACGGGTTCAATATCCCCAAATCAAATACTAGAACTACTGGATTAAATCTCACAGGCCCGGTCAGCCATAACATAATGACCACCTGCCTAATATTGTGCAGGTTCCCTTTTGGCTCCCAAATAGTTCTGTGCTGCCCGGTCTGACACCTTTCTATCAGAACCAACAGTGTCTTTTCAGCAAGTTGTGCTAAAGTAGCTCCTCTGGGGGATCAGACCAAACAAGCTAAACCTTATCCCCCCACGAATAAATGAATACATTTATTAATCACTAAATTCTGCTCGGGCGCCCATGAACCTGTGACCGGCTGTCCTTCCTTAAGCCAGTTCGGTTTAATCTAACCAGTGAAGACCTGCACAAGACCTGCAGTTCTGGAGATGGTCTGACCCAGTCATCTATAATGGTTCCCTCAGTTCCTCACACTTCCCACGGTAGAACATCCAAACCAAAACAAGATGTTTACTTGCTGTCCAAAAGGTGTAAAGAAAGTATCATATATGATATAAGCATTATAAATTAAATGTATTATTATTATTATTATTATTAAGTGTAGTTTCATATATAATAATAATATATAGTAGTAGTATAGTTTCATATATAAGTATAGTTTCATATATAAGTGTAGTTTCATATATGATATAAGTATAGATTCATATATAGTAGTAGCATAGTTTTATATATGTGTAGTTTCATATATAAGTATAGTTTCATATATAAGTGTAGTTTCATATATAAGTATAGTTTCATATATAAGTGTAGTTTCATATATAAGTGTAGTTTCATATATGATATAAGTATAGTTTCATATATAAGTGTAGTTTCATATATAACTATAGTTTCATATATAAGTGTAGTTTCATATATAAGTGTAATTTCATATATAAGTATAGTTTCATATATAAGTGTAGTTTCATATATAAGTATAGTTTCATATATAAGTGTAGTTTCATATATAAGTATACTTTCATATATAAGTGTAGTTTCATATATAAGTATACTTTCATATATAAGTGTAGTTTCATATATAAGTGTAGTTTCATATATAAGTATAGTTTCATATATGATATAAGTATAGTTTCATATATAAGTATAGTTTCATATATAAGTATAGTTTCATATATAAGTGTAGTTTCATATATAAGTATAGTTTCATATATAAGTGTAGTTTCATATATAAGTGTAGTTTCATATATAAGTATACTTTCATATATGATATAAGTGTAGTTTCATATATAAGTGTAGTTTCATATATAAGTATAGTTTCATATATAAGTATAGTTTCATATATGATATAAGTATAGTTTCATATATAAGTGTAGTTTCATATATAAGTGTAGTTTCATATATAAGTATACTTTCATATATAAGTGTAGTTTCATATATGATATAAGTATACTTTCATATATAAGTATAGTTTCATATATGATATAAGTATAGTTTCATATATAAGTATAGTTTCATATATAAGTGTAGTTTCATATATAAGTATACTTTCATATATGATATAAGTGTAGTTTCATATATAAGTGTAGTTTCATATATAAGTATACTTTCATATATAAGTGTAGTTTCATATATGATATAAGTATACTTTCATATATAAGTATAGTTTCATATATGATATAAGTATAGTTTCATATATAAGTATAGTTTCATATATAAGTATAGTTTCATATATAAGTATAGTTTCATATATAAGTGTAGTTTCATATATAAGTGTAGTTTCATATATAAGTGTAGTTTCATATATAAGTATACTTTCATATATAAGTGTAGTTTCATATATGATATAAGTATACTTTCATATATAAGTATAGTTTCATATATGATATAAGTGTAGTTTCATATATAAGTGTAGTTTCATATATAAGTATACTTTCATATATAAGTGTAGTTTCATATATGATATAAGTATACTTTCATATATAAGTATAGTTTCATATATGATATAAGTATAGTTTCATATATAAGTATAGTTTCATATATAAGTGTAGTTTCATATATAAGTGTAGTTTCATATATAAGTGTAGTTTCATATATAAGTGTAGTTTCATATATAAGTGTAGTTTCATATATAAGTGTAGTTTCATATATAAGTGTAGTTTCATATATAAGTGTAGTTTCATATATAAGTGTAGTTTCATATATAAGTATAGTTTCATATATAAGTATAGTTTCATATATAAGTGTAGTTTCATATATAAGTATACTTTCATATATGATATAAGTGTAGTTTCATATATAAGTATAGTTTCATATATAAGTATAGTTTCATATATAAGTGTAGTTTCATATATAAGTATACTTTCATATATGATATAAGTGTAGTTTCATATATAAGTGTAGTTTCATATATAAGTATAGTTTCATATATGATATAAGTATAGTTTCATATATAAGTGTAGTTTCATATATAAGTATACTTTCATATATGATATAAGTGTAGTTTCATATATAAGTGTAGTTTCATATATAAGTGTAGTTTCATATATAAGTGTAGTTTCATATATGATATAAGTATACTTTCATATATAAGTGTAGTTTCATATATAAGTATACTTTCATATATAAGTGTAGTTTCATATATAAGTATAGTTTCATATATAAGTATAGTTTCATATATGATATAAGTGTAGTTTCATATATAAGTATACTTTCATATATAAGTGTAGTTTCATATATAAGTATAGTTTCATATATGATATAAGTGTAGTTTCATATATAAGTATACTTTCATATATAAGTGTAGTTTCATATATAAGTGTAGTTTCATATATAAGTATAGTTTCATATATAAGTGTAGTTTCATATATAAGTATACTTTCATATATAAGTGTAGTTTCATATATGATATAAGTATAGTTTCATATATAAGTATAGTTTCATATATGATATAAGTATACTTTCATATATAAGTATAGTAAAAAAGTTTAAAATAAATAAAAGTCCGATAAGAATCAGAACTCTGTCTGCTGACCCCCGACAGGTGTTGGTGTTCGGTCCTGGGCACACGGAGAAAACGGTCCGCCAAACTGACGTGTGGATCTGGCAGAGGGTAGGTTTTCTGGAAATGCTGCTCCATGTTTACCTCTGACCAGTCGGTCAGCGGGTCGGTACCACCCAAACCCAAACCCTGCTCTCCCCTCTGCCTCTCAGGAGGGCTCGTCTACCCTGACCATGAACCAGCAGGAGATCAATCTGTCCGCCGGAGACAGTTTGCTCGTTCCAGAACTGACCCAGTGAGTAAAAACAAGAGTTAAGAGTTTAAACTACATCTCCAGTCTAACTGATGGTGAAGACTTTGGAAGGTCCAGAGGGTTCTGGTGGAGGTGACACCTTTTCAACTTTGACCCTCAGGCCGATCAGAACAAACTCCAGTTCCAGTTAGGTATTGGGGCTGGTATCTTACTGGTTCCGGGGTGGATCATGTAGCGGTGCTGTGACCATTTGGATTCTATCTTAATGCTATGATGATTAATCATGGTGAGGTGGTAAACTGACCCCCCCCCCCCCAAAAAAAAAATCAACCATTCCTGTTTTAGTGCAACCTGCTGGAGACATCCCAGGAATATAATCTTCATTTCTGCCAAAAAACAAACAAATCTGAAATCCTGATGATGATGATGATGATGATGATAAAGGCCTCAAACTGGTAAAAAATAAAATAAAAAAAATCATTAATATTTGTTTGATTTTTGGATTTGAAATTCACTCTAATACATAAATAAATTCCGCAATAGGTTGTCTTTCAGTATTTATGTATCACTTTTATTCTCACTTATGTATTAAGTTCATGAAAATAAATGCCAAATGTCATTAAATCTGATTTATTAAATCAAAACACACGTTTTAATTGAATAATATCTAATATTGAGGGGCGCCTCTAAATAAACATGTTATTTACATTTATTTTCCTTTTTGTAATACGTCTGTATGAATAAATGAAATAATTTAATCCGATTCATTAAATTAAAACACGTGTTATATGTAATTAACATACTTTCATTGAATGGTTTACATTTATTATTCCTCATTTCTGATAAAAGTTGAAGTTGATTGTTTGTCAGAAATGATGAAAAACTTTTGACTTTGATGTAAAATATTCCAACATGGCTTCTTCTTCTTCTTCTTCTTCTTCTGCTTCTTCTTCTTCTTCTTCTTCTTCTTCTTCTTCTTCTTCTGCTTCTTCTTCTTCTTCTTCTTCTGCAGGTACCAGTGGCAGAGGGACGAGGGAACGGTCGCCCTGTTTGTGGTCCAGAACCCCGAGAGGAAGAGAACCTGAGCATCGACTGGATCGTACAGACGAAGAGGAAAACGGTTCCACAGGATGTGTAGAAAATAAATCCTGACATACAGTAGATAAACATCAGTGTTAGAATAAAACCTAATCATCATACGTGTCGATGAAGATGGACGTCAAACATCACCTGAAGCTTTTCAATGTCAAACAATAACGTTTTTGTCAAAGTTCTGAAGGTCAAACCTGCTTGCAGTCGTAGTGTGTGTGTGTGTGTGTGTTTGTGTTTATATGTGTGTAATTTTGTGTGTGTGTTTATATCTGTGTATATGTGTGTGTGTATATGTGTGTGTGTTTATATGTGTGTGATTCTGTGTGTGTGTGTATAGGTGTGTTTGTGTTTGTGTGGCTTTGTGTGTATATGTGTGTGTGTATATGTGTGTGTTTATATGTGTGTGTTTGTTTGTGTGTGTTTCTATGTGTGTATATGTGTTTGTTTGTGTGTGTTTATATGTGTTTGATTCTGTATGTGTGTGTGTTTCTATGTGTGTATATGTGTGTGTGTGAGAGGTTAATTTGAAGTTTCTGTCTATTATGATTGAATATAGATGTTACTTTATTAATCGCTAGAGAGATAAACTAATTAAAGATATAAGATTAGATTGTGAGTTGTGATCATTTATATTAACAACATTCCCCCTCCGGAGACAAAGTAAACTCAGTATACTCTGTAGAAGTAGTATTTAGTAGTATTTAGTAGTATTTAGGGCACCACAGAACATGCGTTTTGACGCTATACAACTAAATAAACCGATTTGATTCAATTGAACTGAATTAACAAACATTTAGCCTTCATGGCTACACAACGGCCCACGTCATAGTAGGTCTACAGAAAAACATGCATGAGATGCTACTATGCCTACGGTGTCTACGGTATATGAGTATATGTGTTTTTTAAATGTTGAGTGTTTAACTCATAAACGACATAAACGTCTCTAGATGGATTAAAGCCACCAAATAACATATAAAGAACTGACCAGGGTTTACAAAGTTTTATATACACTTATCGTTATACGGCTGGTTTAAGAAACACACAGGGACGAGAGTGTGTCGGTTTTATCCAGTCAGAACAAATACACAATGCCAGCCGACCGAACCTTACTTCGCTGCCATCCTTCAAAATAAGAGCACTCAAAATACACTGCGCAGCAACAGGAAACAAAAACACGCGCTCATACCGAAAACAGAACAAATAGGTTACGGAATCATATTCTTACAGCTTTGGTTCGTAGGTATGGGATCGTCATCAGCAGGAATGATTGACTGCGCATACTGAAGCACAACAGGAAGTGGTTTTCAAAGATCAGTCTTGCCTTTCCTGAATTAATCATTACCAAAAAAAAACCCCCGTGAGCCTGCGGCGAGGACAGACGGTTCTATTCTGAATATAAACTATTTATTACACTTCTGAATGATGACATACTAATTGAATTTTTCATTGAATTATAAAAACCTTCAGCAGTCACGTCTTTGCTGCTTTTCACCGAAACATTTAACCTTCTGTGGTCCGACCCACGGCTGCCATCAGGTCAGTCTCACCCTCAGGGTGTTCCTGATCACGTGCTGCTCGGCTATAAACGCCGCCACGGCCCAGGGCAGTGCGTACTCCAGGGTCACCAGTCCTCCCAGGTTGTAGCCATAACCCGAGTAGTCCCAGGGACAGGCCCCTAGCAGCCTAAGCCCCGCCCCCCAGCTGAACTCCCACACGTAGATGAACACGGTGTAGGCCATCAGGCGCATCGGCGGGGCGCAATGGCGAGCCAGCAGCCTTTCTCTCAGGGTCTCCATCAGGTAAATGGCGGTGGCGTACATAGGCAGCGCCCAGAGGCTGCTGTGACCCAACAGCCGCCTGTCCCGCGTGCCGACCCAGTCCCAAACGGCCGTAAAGGTCACCTCGCAGACGCATCCGTGCAGCGCGTAGACGTAGAGACGGATCACAGCAGCGAGGGGCCGACCGGAGGCGGGACCACCGGGCTCGCCTTTAAAACCTGCCCCTGTGACAAAGAAAGGATTACTGCAGGTTTCAGGGGATCCATAAATCTGGATAAAACATCATTTATAGTGAAAAGAATGTTATTATGCGATCGTATCGTATAATTACGAGATCTTTTCTCCTAATTACCACATAAGGTGTTTGTTTTTTTATTTGGTGACTGTGATGCTCTTCCGTACTCCTGAACCTCATTACATATCGATATCATTTTAAGCGCTGGTGAACTTCTTTTATCCTGTTTTTGTATTCCTGTCGGCTTGATTTTTCTCTCATGGATAATATGGATCCACCAAAAGATCATCTGTCAACGTTTTCACATCCCGATGTTACCTCCACCAAGAAGGTGATGTTTTCACCACTGGGCATTTGTCTGTTTGTTTGTTTGTTTGTTTGTTTGTTTGTTTGTGAGCGGGATTACTGAAAAACTAAAGGAAAGATTTGCATGAAACTTCACCGAGAGCTAGATTTTGGTATATCCGAGTCGTGATTCAATTTTGGCGACGTTATGTGTTTCACGGCATTTAAAATAAAATCTAATAAAACTTAATAAGATGTGGAGTAGTGACGTCACAATACGGCTATTGCTGCCTTTGTTTTTTTGATTCCTTTGATGTTCCTCTGAGGTGATGGAGCTGGGGCTCATTGGGCTGAAGAGAGACGCTGAAGTGGAAGACGCAGGAGAAGAGCGGCTACAGAGTATTTGGGAGATACTCAGAGAGTTTGTTGGAGTTGTCGGTAGATTTAGAGGCTGGTAATAACTCAGATATTAATGGAGGAATCTATAAGAATTATTCCAGAACCTTGGGTTCTGTTGTGCCGGAGGTTTGCGCTCTCTGAGCGCCTTTTCTCATTTAAAATCAGCTTGATATTTGAAAACAATGCAAAATTAAATTAAATAATGTAGATTTAAACAATAGAATTTGTCGGCGTAAATGTGCAAAAAACATCTGATATCCCAATATTTATTATATCATACTAAATTGAGTTAATTTACAACTACGTCTGCGTGTTTACTGAATATTTCTACTATATATTTTACACGGACATACAGCATGCCGTGTGTGAAAAGAAAAAACGCCCATGACGGAAGGAGCGTTCCTGAATGCAACACTGGCTCAGAGATTATCCCTGTGATTTACGGCAAACTGAAAGAGGATTAAATCACTTGTTCCTTATGTCGCCTCCAGGATCAAAGATGACCCACTGCATGTTTAACCATTTAAACTAAATGACACATAAACACTCACAGGAGCAGAAACGTGGAATATGTACCAGAGCAGTTGATCTAATTCGAATTATTTTTCTCAGCCAGGTAAGCCTCTTCGCTCAAGAACGCGGCGACGTGCCTTCAATGATGATAATAATAATGATTATAAAAATAATAATAATAGTGATGATAATGATAATAATAATAATGATTATAAAAATAATAATAATTATAGCAAAAATGATAATAATAATGATTATAAAAATAATAATAATAGTGATGATAATGATAATAATGATACCAATGGTAGTAATAATCACAATTGTAATAATAATGACCATTATAAGGATGATAATAAGAGTGATAATATTAACGATAATAATAATTATCAACATAATATGTGTATATATTGTTATTTTATATTGTTTATTTTATTATTGTATAGTGTAATATTTCTATTATATTGCAATATGTCCAGTATATTGTATACTGTACTATAATATATTCCTTTTAGTATAATATTTATTATAATATAATAATAATAATATTAATAATAAAAATTGTTATTATAATTATAGTGATAATGATTATAATGATACCAATAATACTAATAATAATCATAATATTGACAGGTGTGTTGTAAATGAAAACAGATATTCTCCATGAATGATAGTTTATTTTGAAGCGTTGACGTTAATAAGTTTGAGGTGAACGGTTTAAGGTTACGTTAGGACAACACACAAGTCAATTTAAGAGAAGTTAAAGTGTGAAATTCTCTGAGACAGGAAAGGAACCGACTGTAAAAACTAGAATTCCATATAAAAGAGGAAATAAACAATGAAAACTATGAGGGGAAAAAAAAAATAATCTCCTAATCGACTATAGTTTCCACTCGGCGACAATGTCTTACTTACAAACCAGATATCAGGCGTCTGCCTCAGTCCTTCCTCCTGGTTATAAAACAGATCCGACACTTGTCTCATAGACTCCATCACTTAACTTCTCCTCAGATTAGAACGCAGGAGCAAAACCACGATGCCTTTGAGCAAGGCTGGCGGCTAGGAGCAAAAATAAATAATAATCGTCCTCACCTCCGTCTTTACTACCTGGTGATCGACTGTTTCCTTTTCTGGCCTCCATCCCTGATGAGCATATGGTTCTCTGTACGTCTGTAATCCCTCTGCTGCACTGTATGTGTGTGTGTGTGTGTGTGTGTGTGTGTGTGTGTGGGGCTTAGGGTAAACATTAAGCGGCTCCATGTTATCAGAGACAATCACGTCTCTGTCACAGACCCAGGAAGTGAACCTACGCCGCCTGAGGATGCATGTGTGTGTGTGTGTGTGTGTGTGTAGCACCAGTAAAGCTATCGATCTGACTGCATCCGTGTGAATGGCTGCTTTCATTCATCTCTCTGAGGGCATCCAGGTTATCGGTGACAGCAGAGGGTGTGTGTCCGAGGAATCCACCGCACCAAGTAATTCTGATGTCAGCACTTCTTAACAACTTCCTGCTGCGTCTCGAAAGTCTTACAGAAAAGTGTGGCGGCGTTCATATGCAAAAGAATGAGCGGCCGAGGACGGAGCCCTGCAGAACACCGCGGGTCAGAGGAGTGGGCATAAACCGTGGCTGTTCAGAAAGTCCTATTGGATAATTAGGATTTTTTTTTTTTTTTGCATATTAAAGCATTTCAAGTTTTACTAAACAGAATTATGTTACTTGATGTAATTGAAACAATTATTTTATTAAGGTGTTTTAGCAAAATGGTAAACAAATGTAATTAAAATGGAACTATGAAATTCAAATAATTTGTTTTTATAAGTCTAAATTTTTTGGACATTTAAATTAATTAGCTTGATCAAACAGCTTTAGCTATTTTATGCTACATTTAGTGTCCAAAATATTACATTAATAAATGCCCCATGGCAAATAAAATATGCAAAGAATACATTATCGTTATTAGTCTTTTTTCCCCGGTGAGGACATTAAAGGGTTAATGACTTTAAAACTCACACTGGATTTTTTTTTTATGATCCAGCTTTTTCAGTTTCTGATTTGTCTCAAACTGTTTTTAAAGAAAATAATATTTAATCACATTCATTCACAAATTATTTTTATTAAGCTATAAGCTCCGAAGAAAGTAATGTTTGTACTTCAAAACTATGTTTATATATAACTTATGTTTTATTTGTTTATTCTGTTAATTGAAAATTATAGCTTTGAATTATATTTTGAGGGGCAAAAAATCTAAGAAAATTCCACAAATTTTTTTTTGTTATTTTTAAAATTTTATTTTTCAATCAGTTTATAATAATAATAATAATAATAATACTAATAATAATAATACTAATAATAATAATAATAATAATGATAATAATAATAAAAATAATTATTTTTTATTTTTTTATTTTAATAATAAAGATTTCCAAAGTGCGTTACAAGAAGTTAAAAATAAAATAAATAACACATTAAATAATAAAACAGGACAACTTAGTAGGTGATAAAATAGAATTTATTTTTTTAAAACCTAAATACAATAAAAAGAGAAATATTGAAGAGGGCGGAGCTTGGGACTCAGGTTCAACAGTTCCTTCGATGTTCACTTGGGGCTGGAGCTGGGGTCTAAGTGGGCTGAACAGAGACGCTGAAGTGGAAGATGCAGGAGACGAGCGGCTACAGAGTATTTGAGAGATGCTCAGAGAGTTTTATTTTCCGAGTTGTTGGTAGATTTATAGGCTGGCAGTAACTCGGACATTAATGGAGGAATCCGCACAAATATTTCCCTAACCTCGGGTCCTGTTGTGCGCTGATGCAGGTTTTACTGGTAAAATATTATTGATAATAATAACATTTGCATTTTAAAGTGTTAACGGCGGTACATTATAACCCACTAACAGTAAAAGTTGCCAGAACACACACACACACACACACACACACACACACAGTACGGACGTGGGTGAAGATCTGCAGCAGCAGACGATGAGTTTGAGCTTCTCCGCAGCAGATGTTTGTTTTCACGTTCTGCAGCTGCTGCGTCCGGCGTGTTTGCTCTGTGTAATCTCTAATAAAGAAGTTAGATGAACGGCAGACCTGTGGATCAGAGTCCAGTCATAACTGTAATCACTCCTGTGGGGCAGGGGGTGGAGGGGGGCGGGGGGCTTTGGCGCTGTATTGGAGTCAACAACCATAAAGTCACCAAAAGTCAGGTGTTCTGAGCACCGAGACGCCGGATGAATCGCCACCGCATAAAGTATATCTAGGGAAATACGTTTTTTTTCTCTCAGAAGACACGCGGAGGTTTTCAGTCTTCATCCACCCTGATCAGTGATGGAGACCAACCTTTTCTGAATGTGGGGCCGTTTGACACCGAGGGGGCCGAGTATGTGTCCAACAACCGTGACATTTTGTTGCTCAAGAGAACGTAAACACATTTCACCATCATTCCTCGTTCTGTGAATGTTGGGTCTTTGCTCTCACCGATCAGTCAAAACATTATAACCACCTGCTTTATATTGTGTAGGTCACTTTATTGTTGCCAACACATCTCTGTGCCGCTAAAGGTTTCCTGACACTTTACATTAGTGCTTCAGAAATCAGGGTAATCTCGATTATACCCGATAATGCCGAAACCGATCAGCCAAAACATTAGATTTAGAAAAAGCACTCCTAGCAAACCTACGACAAGACATAAAAGTCCCCTAGGTTTAGGAACAATCCACGCAGATAACTCCATTAATGTTTGAGTTATTGCAAGCATCTAAATCTACCGACAACTCCAACAAACTCTCTGGTTGTCTCTCAAATACTCGTAGCCGTTCGTCTCCTGCGCCTTCCACTTCAGCGTCTCTGTTCAGCCCACTGGAGCCCCAAGCTCCACCGCCAAAGTAACAGACTAAACTAAACAGACAAACACACGACAGTGAAAACATTACCTTTTCTGAGGTACCAAAGACATGAAAGCCAGTTCTAACGACTTAAACATCACAGAGAACTTTAATGAAAAACTTCAATGACAATTCAGATAAGAAAAACCTCAAAGTTAGCACTGAGGACAACGACATCAAGGTTATCTCTGATGAGAAAGACATCAAGGTCAGCTATGATGAGAAAGACATCAAGGTCAGCTCTGATGAGAAAGACATCAAGGTCAGCTCTGATGAGAAAGACATCAAGGTCAGCTATGAGAAAGACATCAAAGCCAGCTCTGATGACAACACACGACAAATATACTGACATCATCATCTTCAATTTGTGAAGCACGCAACTAATTGTTTAGAAATGCCACGTCCAGCAGATCCGAATGGGTTTGCGTACGAATAACCGTATCGCTGACTACTAACAATCTCAACAAACAAAATCTGCACTACTTGAAGACAAAAGTATCTTTGCATGACTTTGAACTTAAAGACAAGACTCTCAAGCCGAGACCAAAAGAAAACTGGATTAAATGAAACTTAACGTAAACATGGCCATGTTTTTCTGACTTAACAAGATAACTATCCCGTTAATTTGGCTTTTTTTCTTAAAAGTAATTTCATATAAAACTTAATGAATAATACATCAAATAGAGGGGGGAAAAAAACTCCTCACTTGTGTTCATATTTTGTTGATAGCATATAAAAAGGCTACTATTGGATGCGTCTAATTGTCTTCGCACCTAATCATCAACCCGATAAGAATTTAGACATCTTGTTTCACTTTTAGGCCAAACACGGACACTCTTCTCCCTCCATTTTTCAACCGATGGCGCGCTTCCTCGAAAACAACTACCACGTCCAACACTGATGACGTACTTCCTATCGGTGACGCATCATGACACATTTATGTTTACACTACTAAAGATATGTGATCAAAATGCGTCTCAGACCATCCAACAAGTGGTTTGAATTATCGGACACAATGCGTCTTGGTGAAAAGACGCATTGGTGGTCGTTTACACATGTAATTAGCGATGGTTCTCGCTTTCAACTTGTGATACGATCGCCCAAAACGCATTTTGTACAAGTCGGCGTTTAAGATTCCCCAATTTCCAATGTATCCTGAACGCAGCAAAAAAAACAGAAAACAGAAACCTTAAACGGGAGCGGATGAGAACTCTGACAGCAAAGGCGACATTTTACTACTACTCGTAGTAAAGGAGACCCCTGTCTACGCAGGTTGGTGGTCTCCGGTAGGATAGGACCCCAAAATCACTGAAATATATTATTCATACTCATTATTTGAAACTTTCGTCAATGATGTACGAGTTTTTATTCTTAACTTTTCTTCCCCATCAACCTCCCGTTGTGTCGTTAGTGTTTAGGGTAATTATTCAACAATTTGACTTTTCTCGGTCGGATATCATCTTTTAAAGTATTTTTTTTAAAACTAAGTGGACACAGACGAAGAAAACACCAACAAAACCTTCGTCAAAAGGAGTTCGGCTGTGACGTACCCTTTATAAGCGCTTTAGCCGACTTGACGCAGTGAGCTCCAGTGGCGCAATCGGTTAGCGCGCGGTACTTATATGACAGTACACTGTAGAGCAATGCCGAGGTTGTGAGTTCGAGCCTCACCTGGAGCACTCTTTTGCTGCCGACCATCATATTTTCACAGTCGTCCTCCATACGGACGGATAAATCATGTCCATCACATCAATCTTTGATTTAAATCTCGCGACCAACCGTAAATACTCAACACAGATATCATTTCAAACGAGTCATGTACATTCGATAAAAAGTGATGTTTTTTTTTCTTTAATTAAATTATTTTTGTTGCCATACTACTAAAAAAAAGATGTGTTTAGTAACCTGATATTAATTTATTGTTTAAAAAGAAGATATTAGAAATCTAAATTCATATAACCGCCACATAAAGGTTTAAATATGTGGGTGCCACGTTGGTGTTGCGCCACTAGGGGTCGCTGTCGTCCGCCGTTTGAATGCCTACTGTTTTTTCACCTAAGGCAGATGCAACTGCTTGAATGTGATTGGTTGAGTCTTCTTTTTGAATGACAACAATTCGCCTGGATCAGATCTACACTCCACGTATTCTGGGTGCAGAACATGTTCTCACCTGCACACATTCACGTTTATTTTGTCGGATGTAATGTTTCAGATGTGGTGATCCCGAGTGTTCAAATATACAGGGTTCATAGTAATAATAATAATTATAATAATCTTTTCTTTTTTTTAATCACACGTTACAAAATATATACATACAGTACATAGGTATTCATGGGGAAACTCGCCACTGTGGAAATAATAGAGTAATAAGAATAATGTAGACAGATAAGGAAAATGTTTTTGCTGCATTCAAAAGAATCACTATCAGTAGAATATTCTAGAATAACTGTCAAACTACTCATTTCAGATTCTTGGAGTATTTCTAAGTTCAACACTCATGAATAGTCCAGATCCAGAAGGGCCCTGATGCCAGCTGTTATCTGATTGGTCCCTTAAATGACCCCTATCCTATCACATGACTTTTTGTTTGTCTGGCAACTCAAACGCATATTTTAATTATGTTGATGCAGCATTTTCTTCACGTGGTAGCAAAGGGGATACTGGAAATCTTTATTGAGAATCTTATTTATAGAGTTCATAAAGTGGCAAATGTTAATTTCAATACTGTACAAATGGAAAAAATTCAATAAAGATGAAAATTTAGAGTTTTTATTCCCCAAGTGTGGTTATGCATAATATTCTTGCATGAGACACATTTTGCAAAATGTATGAATTGTTTTGTCTTGGTTCAAAGCTATAAACGTGATAGTGTAATGTAAATAAAATCATCTTACTGAATGCAGCAATGTGGATTGATGGGAAATATGGGCCTTGATTTAGAAATTCCCCATCTAGATCCACCTCTGGTTCCTTTCATTTTCTTTCTCCAACGATATAATTTGGAAACTGAGCTGCATTTGTGGAGGTTTGCACTCTCTGTAACTTGGTTATGAAAAGAATCCTCATGCCCGAGAATCCACCTAACAATAGAAAACACTGCAGTGTGCATCCCGGCCACTAGTTGGTGCTAGAACTTTAAAAATCAAGCCCACAGAATCAACAACCCCACCAAGCATGTGGGCATTATATTTTCAACCTAATAGCCCCTAATAGTGGGTCTGTGTTGTCCCGGTAATAGAGGTATTTTCCAAAGTTTACACTCTGGGACGCAAAAGTTCAAAAGTTAGCACTTTTTCAAGCCCTCAAAATCCCATTATCATGTGAAGGAAAGGCCAGACCGTTCCAAAAAAGTTTCCCGTTATGTGCAGAAATCCTTTTGGTGTAAACAGCGCTGAGGAAACTGCGCGGTCTGCCCACATGACATATGAATAAATGATTAAACTCAGCCTTTTGGAGAGTTTCATCTGGTTTCCCATGCACACACATAAAAGTTGGAGTCATTATTCATCTCACTATGAGGCCTGTAAAAACTTTAAATGCGGCGCAGGACAAACGTTGGCGAGATGGTCGGCTGCGCGAAGGGAAAGATGGACGGCCACCAGTAAATGTGACACGGCGCACACTCACTCGCTGGTTCATCAGCCGAACACACCGGCGGCGTCAGGAGCTCACACACGGGGGAAATACAGGAAAAGGATCTGTGTGTGCATCAGGTCGGCACTGTTCAAACAGGTCCGTGTGTGTGTGTGTGTGTGTGTGTGTGTGTGTAGGAGAACTTGCTGTAGTGTTGGATTAAAAAAAAAAACAATTCAGAACCAATATAGACATTTTGTTTACGTCTCACTGCTTGGCTCCATATCGTAGCGCCAAATGTTCTGCGCTCCAACCGTCTTCGTGGCGTGACGTGCTAGCGCCGAGTGTCCCGCCTCTCAGAGAGTGTGCGAATGTCTCCTTTTGGTTCTGGTGCCTATCCCAGCTGGTTCTGGAGCCTATCCCAGCTGACATCGAGCGAGAGGAGGGGCCGGCCCTGGACGAGTCGCCAGTTCAATGCAATTCAATCGCATCAACACTTTAAATGGACCATCATCAGAAGCAAAAAGTTGCCTCGTGGGTTAATATGCGACGCCAAAATCAATAGATATTCTAGTAGAAATGAGGAGGAAGGCGATTGAAAACCCTGAGTTTTGGAAGGTGTTTCCGAGGCTGTGGGACGCCACAGATCCTCGGCGACACTCACTGGGGAAGACTTGGAAAGAGAGTGAACCTTCCCTGAAGCGGCCGACCTTCCACAATCCCTCCGAGTTAATGATGGAGGCTCATTCAGAAGATCAGAAAAGATCCTTTATGCCTTCAGAACCGCCTCTAGGCTCCGTGGCATAGATTCAACGAGGTGCAGGAAACATTCCTCAGAGGTTTCGGTCCATGTTGACGTGTTAGCGTCGCGCCGTTGCTGCGGATTTGTCAGTTGCACATCCTTAGATGAGAATCTCCCGTTGCCTCAGGCGCTCCACTGGATGGAGATCCGGTGACTGTGGGAACATGGTCGTGTTCAAGAAAGCAGTTTGAGATGATTTGAGCTTTCTGACACACATGGGTGATTTTCAATTGGTAAAAGCTGTTTGACAGACTCAGACTCAGACCGAAGATGAACACGTTGCTCAGATTGCGCTGTCATTTGGCAGCATTTAAGATGACCTGATAAGTCAGTTCAGTTATTTAAACAGCTCTGTTCTCTCGTTTGCTCCATCTCCCAACATCTCTTCTTCAGAATGTGCTTTAAAATACGCACAGAATGGGCGAAAAACGGATCAAACAGCGACTGTGGAGAAGATCTAAAGCTGGATTTGGGTGTTTTTGAAGAGGGTCCTGCGATGTATGTTCAAATCTTCAGAGCCCGACTCACAGCTATGTGTCACAGGCTCAATTCCCCATCTGTCTCTGCTTAGCTCAGGGGGTTCTGGCTGTTAGGCGGCTCCGGGCTCAGCTGGGATTTGGCCTCGGGGGCTCCGCTCGTTATGTGTGAAGGAATAATTATTATTATTATCTTGTTTTTCGCTCCAAACCCGAAGAATCTGTCAGCGTGCCGCACACGGCTGACGTCATTTTGTGCCTCGCAAACGTCGGGGTCAAAGGTGCGTCTGGTTTAGGAGTGTGTGTTGGATATGAACTCCGGCGAGGGAGTGTGGATAATGTGTTCCCTGGGAAGTCAGTTACATCAGCGCTCTCGGGAGGAAGTGTGTGTTCTTTTGGTTGTCCGATGCAGAATTGATGTGACGTGTTCATTTTCTCACCGTTCGTCTGCTAAAGGTGACCTGTGAGTGTCTCCCACACTTCATCATCGTCATCTTCAGCAGCAGTGATTGTGTGTGTGGGAGGAAAACGGTTATCCGCCGCTGATTGGCCGCAGCTCATGAGGGATGATTTGGTGATGATTCTCCATAAGTGCAGATCCTGCGTGACTTCGGAACGAACCGTACTTACGCTGTTGTCCCCAACAGCAGGGGTACGTCCCTGAAAAGTCCCCCAATCCTCTGCGTTGTACGAGAAATCCGCCTGATTGACCTCCTAAAATTAAATGTCGTCTGAAAAAAGTGATTTTTTTTTTTCCAACCAAATGAGGGAAATATGAAATCTTACAGGAAAATATGATACATCCTCCTCAATCGAATCATAAGCAGCCCATTTGGACTAAATTGGACCAATGGTTCGAATTTAAAGCCAAAAAAACGCCATTTCTAACAAAGGAAAAGCTCCTCCCCGTGAGTGAAATACTGCATGAAATATAAAAGTACGATAACATATTCAATAACATACTCATAGTCAAAATAAATGTCAGGAAGTTGATTCACATGAAGCAAATTGGGCTGAATCGGATTAATGGTTGAGAAATTATGGTCAAACTTTTTTTGAGATAAAGGTCGCCCTAGTGTTTGAAATATAAAACAGACCTTTTCCAAAATTACTACAGTCCTTCCTCGTACCGAGGTCTAGGTGGGTACAACGTTTGAAGACGATCCATGAAATAGCTTTTGAGTTATCGCTTTAACATGACGGTGGAAGCGGCGACGATGATTCCATAGTAAAAACAATGATGAGTCTCCAAAGGTCAAAAGGTTACGCAAAAAAAGTGCAGTGCAAGTTTACTAATCTCACTTACAGCAATTCATTTTACCCTCTTCACACCAACATGCTAAAGCCTCGGCCTAGTGGCCTTCTTCAGAGCATGGAAGAGGATGGAGATCGGGTCTTCTTGGGAAAGCCTTCATTCCTCATGAGCATCAATGGGCGCCCATCACCACGTCACCGGTTCTCCACTTTGGTACGTGCCCCCCAAATGCTGACCAGGAACACCCAATAAAACTTGCAATCCTGGAGGTGGTCTGACCCAGTTGCTACCGCAATTTGACCCATGTCGAAGTCACTCAGATCCTTATACGTCTCCACTTTGCCTTTTTTAACCCATTAATGTCATCTTCCAGACAAAAATAAAGATACAGAAAATTAATTCTCTATATACATTTCATTTCTTTGGGGCATTAATTTAAAAGCAGCGGAGTTGTCGGTTGATTTTGCATCAGAATTACAGCTAAAAAATGATTTAGTGCATACCAAAGGGAAGATAACTCCTCCCTCTTTTCCTCGGCCACGATAAAAAGGAATGGGGCCCCGATGTGATCATGTTAATCGCTACGGATGCCAAGTTAGCGGTTAGCTAACGTGAGGGATATTTATTCCTTCCTTCCAGGAAGTGTGAGGCTCCATATGGGGGGGGGGGGGGGGGGGGGGGGGGGGGGGGGCTGGTAATTTATGGCGAAACTCATAAGAAACTATGAAAATGTGTCGTAAGTTTGCAGACATGTTCCGATGATGTGGATAAAATGCAAACGGATAGGACGTTTTGGGATTGCGACATTATCTGCATTTCTTCGTGTCTCAAGCTAGTTTTCACGTAATGAAAGACAGAAGGTAACTCTGGATTTGCAGCCACTGAATAATGTCGCAACTGTGGGTCGGATTTAGTACAAGTTTGCCGTATTTGATTTAACCCCAGGAAATCTATCTTGTACACATCCTGTTTTACTTTAATAGTTTTTATTTCACTCACAAGGGGGAGCTTCTTTTTTTTTTTTTTTAATGAAAAACTCTGTTTTCTGTACATAACTCCAAAAACTATTTCTCGGCTCATTTTCCAACTTTATACAATCATGGACTTTAGTACGAGGAAGTACTGGAGTGACTTTGGGAAAGGTTTGTTGTATATTGCTGACAGTAGGGGGCGCTTTATTGCCAAAAGATTTGGGACCATAATTTCTCAACCGTTGATCCGATTTAGTCCAAATTTGGTGCAAATGAATCGACTCAAAGAGATTAATCCTGTTATACTTGAATAGTTTGTATTTTACTCACTAGGGGGAGCTTGACTAACAAAAACAGTTTAAGGACATAACTTCCTAACCGTTGGTCCGATTTAGTCGAAATCTGGTTAATATAGTAATTTCCAGGAGATTATCTTGTTAATTTCATGGATTTACTATATTAGTTCATATTTTACTCACTAGGGGGAACTTTTACTCACTAGGGGGTAAATAAAAGCCCTATTTTTTCCACTTTCCTGGTTTTTCTGTAACCCCTATTCTTAACACGGGTGAGCATGAAATACAAATTTCTTCAAACCAGTTAATAACCAGAACATTTTCAATCACTGATGGCTTGAGGAGCGAGTTTCCGAGGGCTTCATCTTCATCAGATCTGTGAGGAAGTCTCTCACATAGTGAGGATAATACAGTAAGTAAATGAAAGGCTCCTGTAATTAGTGGCTTGTATTGGGTCGAGGCAGCGGCAGGTGGACGTTTGAACCGTTCTCCGTGTCTCACATTCTGAACATTGTGCTGAGTCGGACGAGTGTCTTCAAGTGTCTGTGAAGAGACGGTTGAGGCTGTTCAAGACTGTTGGCCGTTTTCCCTCGCCTAATTAAAAATCCCGTCAACAACCCCGGTCCCTGCCAGCGCCGATCCCACACCAACGAACCCTGTTTCCTTGGAAATCACTTGGGTTCTAAGGTTTTCCAGCTCTTCCCTCTTCATTTACGGGCTGTGGGGTTAGATAGAGAACATGCTCTATGAATCATTGTTTGTTGGGGTGGGGGGGTGGGGGGCACATGAATGTTATTTACACACGAATGTTCTCTTTCCAAGAAGCTTAAAACATTCAAAACTTTACAACACACCATTGTGGCATCCAGTAACTTCCAGGAAAGTTGGACTTTTTTAACTTCTGCTCCTTTCCTTTATCTTCCAGCAATTTCTAAAGGCTTTCATAAGTCAGAGGGGAAAAAAAAAAAAACACACTCACACACACCAAGGGGAGTATTATTATCCCAGCCAGAGATTTTGTTTGTATCCAGCTGCCTCCACCCTCCACCCTCCACCCTCTCCCCTGGCCCAGGATTCTGGTCTGGCGAGCCTTTGTGAACGACCACATCCTATGCAACGCGCCTGCCCATCCAGATAGATGTCACAAATAATGGGGGGGTGGGGGGGGAACGCTGGGAGGGTGTTTGATTTATTTTTGTGTTGAGCTCTCTGGAAAAGGATGAGTGTGGGACCTGATGGAGCGCCAGGATCCCTGTAACGGTTCTTATCCCTGCAGCATTCTTAGCTGAACGAACATGACCTTGTCGCAGAGACGGCGGGGGAGTTTTTTGAAACGTTAAGACCAATGATTTTGGTCTTTGTTCATATTTCATTCGGAACAGTTTTGCGTGTGCGGAGAATCGTAGACATTTTGCAGTCATTTGAACCTCTTTAAAAGTGCCACAGAAATCTGCTTCTACCATAAAAGATGCGTACGAGAACACACACACTTAGACTTTCCCTTCTGGGAGTGTGTGTCTACATGTAACTGCAAAATCGTCATTTCTATACGAGTTGTATGCGCTTCGTCAAATGCCGA
Source organism: Lophius americanus (assembly GCA_037951165.1). NCBI lineage: Eukaryota > Metazoa > Chordata > Actinopteri > Lophiiformes > Lophiidae > Lophius > Lophius americanus. Next base: position 380,767 of record JBBDHG010000476.1, read on the forward strand.
ACCTGATTTATAATGTTTTCGTCGTGTCTGTTTAACTCATAGCAAAACACAGTATGAGTCACACACGGACGGCGTGATTAACTGAATGAGGACTGGGAACACATGCGCAACCAATCTGGTTCCTCTTTTTATTCCACAATCTTTTATTTTTTTGTTGAAATGTTTATATCTTAAAATGACTCATCAACTCAGATGCCGAATCTGCCGCAGTGCCTCTCCCAGTTTGGGGCTCACTGCTCCTAAACCCCTCCGATCGCCACTGGGACCACTTTGGCTTTCACCTTCCACACCTGTTCCAGTTGTTCATGCGTCCCCTGGTACTTCTCTGTCTTCTTGAGCCCCCTTCTTCCTGATGTTGCCACATCTCTCACATCATCTGCTCGATGTCATCCGCCGTGTCTGGTTGGTTAGCCTGCAGCTGCTAGTCAGCCTGAGACTCGGGGTCCCACAGGACGCGTCTCTGTTGTTTTTCCATCAGAACTTGTTGATTTCTGATCCATACTCGGCGCAGATGTTCCTGAACGCTTTCCCAGCCACTTGCTGATGCCTCTCAGAGAACGCTTTCCCAGCTTGCGTCTCACTGTGTGCCGGACTGTTCCTGGCCTCCACCTTTGGTCCTAGCTGCTAACCTAGACGCTGGCGCTATGGTTCTGGTACTTCGGACCTGTATTTGTACTGTCCTCAGGCTACTTTTCTATTCATATCATTACCCATAACTGCTTATCCTGTCTAGGGTTGCAGGGACTGGAACCCATCCTAGCAGACATTGGGCGAGAGGGCGGGGTAAACCCCGGACAGACAACCATTCACGCGCACATTAATTCGTACAGGTAATTCCCCAGAAGTGGGGTTGGATATAAACACATGTTCATGGGGTGGGGTGGACACTTTGAGGCATCATATATTATATATTTACATACGTGGATAAATGTGTACTCTTGTAAAGTCCCGAACAGTGGGAGATGATTTGCCGGCAAGGCATCCTCTAGGGATGTCAACAACCCCCCTATGCCAACCCGCTGGATCCGGCCCTGCCCGGAGGGAGTCCGAACTCCACCTCATGGAAGGTGCTTTGTCTTCTGAGATTTTTCCTTCTCATCCCCCTCTGTTACCTCCTGCTTGTGACACTCTCCCGGATTCATCGATGTACCCCCCATGTCTCATCTTTAAAATGTGTCTCCGACCCTCGCCAATCCTTGAGTCACAGGGTGCTGGAATGTAGGCGGGGCCATCTGTGCGTTCTGAGGGGTCTTCATGCAATGAGGATGGCGATACCATTGAGTTAACACTTCTTAACTCTGCGTCACCTTTATGGCCCATGCTGAGTGATCGGGATGCTGGACTGGTCACGGAACCAGATCGAGTTTTCGTAAAGTTTTCAGTACATTCTTAACCCTTTCTAGCCCCGGAACTCTATCCACGTTTGGGTCGGTCCAATTTAGGTTTTCTTGAAGTCAATCCAGGCAATTGGTGTCGTTGATGCCTCAAGCGTCATGCATGTTCTCCCGCGCCTATTCAACGCAGCTGCTTTAATGCCTGAGATGTTCTGAGGTCATCGGCCGGTTGGATTCTTCAAAGGCGAACGTCTGTTGTCTAAGACTCTTCATGTCCGAGACCAATAGTTCGTCTGCCTCTGCGATAATGACTGGATCCTGGTCGCGGGGCTTACTGTGGTCCGCTCTTAGGTCCACCAGCTACATGACATTGCTGTTATGTAATGCCTCTTTTTCCCAT
>JBBDHG010000476.1:387500-495586 GCA_037951165.1 Lophius americanus
CTTTTGGATCGCAGCTGGGAGTTCAGTTTCAAGAGTTCCTTTGATTCCTTTGATGTTCCTTTTGTATCGCAGCTGGGAGTTCAGTTTCAAGAGTTCCTTTGATTCCTTTGATGTTCCTTTTGGGTCGGAGCTAGGAGCTCAGTTTCAAGAGTTCCTTTGATTCCTTTGATCTTGCTTTGGGGTCAGAGCTGGGAGCTGTTTCAAGAGTTTTCTTAGATTCCTATTGAGTAAAAACGAATAAAGGTATTAAATAAACAAGATAGATCTACTCAAGTCGATTCATATTCACCAAATTTGGATTAAATCGGACCAACGGCTGCAAATCTATGGCCCGAAAACGTGTGTTACTACGGCGATCTGTGGACACACCCAGTACGGCGTCTTGTGATAATAAGGAGAGAGCATTCAGCAAAGCGTTTCCACAATACACCAATAAAAAGAATTCCCACATCTCACGTAAGAAATATGTCTCCAGTTACAGAGTGTGACTTAAATGTGACTCCCGGGTCCAAGATGCACATCGCCATCTTTGGTCTGGACGGGGCGCGATGATGTGGGAAGTCACGCATCAGTTAGGTGAAACCGCAGCAAAGATGTCAGGCAGCTGTTTCCGTGTGGATCCCGTCGATGAGAACCCGTGTTGCTGTGGATTCTTTATGTCCTCTCACAGTTTAATATGACATGGCTGGTAAAAGAAAGAACCATATGCTACGCACATTCTGGTCCGAGGAGTCCCTCCAGGAAGCAGTGGGCTCAACATGGGAGACTGCTGGCGGCGGTTGAGAACCATGACGACCGGGCAAATTTGCAGATAAATTGAGGTGCTAAAGACGATGTCATGGCGAATGCAGGAGAATTAGGTTACACACTTTGTTTCCTCGGAGGGACAGAACGCCTCATCGCTTCTGATGTTTCCTCAAAGGATTCCCGTGTGCGTTCACATCTGTTAATGCCAGATGTGAAAAAATGACTTACGCCGCAGTCAGATCTCCAGATATAAGACATGTCCGCTTTGAGCGGCGGCGTCAGCTGGGAGAGGCTCCAGCCCTTACAGCCCTGAACAGGGTTAGCCGTGACGGACACATGTTCTTGAAAGCGGATACAATCAACAACCGACGAGATCTACTTGTTTGTCTGTTTGTTTGTTTGTGAGCAAGATCAGGGGAAAATTACTCCTGACGTTACAACGTATTTCAAAGCTTTTAAAATACAAAAACAATAAATTAAATAGTCGTTTGGAATAGTGACATCACAATGTGGCTATTGTGGCCTTTGATGCTTTGATTGCTTTGATGTTTCTTTGGGGATGGAGCTGGAGGCTCAGTTTCAAGAGTTCCTTTGATTCCTTTGATGTTTCTTTGGGGATGGAGCTGGAGGCTCAGTTTCAAAGGTTCCTTTGATTCCTTTGATGTCCTTTGATCCTTCTTTGAGGATAGAGCTGAGGGCTCATTTTCCAGAGTTCCTGATGGGCTGGAGCTGAGAGCTCAGTGGGCTGAACAGAGACACTGAAGTGGAAGTCGCGGGAGATGAGCGGTAACCGAGTATTTGAGAGATACTCAGAGTGTTTGTTGGACTTGTCCGGCAATCAATCTGACATTAGAGTACTATTGTGGATTGGCGACGGTTTGGGCTTTTTCGAGTTCTTCTCCATCTCTATACTTTTGTTTATCTGTCTGTACGTACATCTATCATCCATACCTGTCTGGATATTGTTACCTGGACTTCCCTGAAGGGCTGGAGGATAAATCTGGCAGATGGACTGGTCCAGGAAAAAATTATTCCGTTTACTTCTGTACGTATAAGAAATACTTGAAAGTACGTGAGAAGAAATCAGAAAAAACCTCCGCAGAGTGATTCTGTTCTCTCGTGTGCTTGGACTGAACAGATCCCGTAACAGTTTCAAGCATCGAGTTACTCAAAACTCAAACAGCCTCTGACAAGTGAAAACCTCCGACATGAATCTGTCTGGTACGAATGAAAAGACAGAAACACAAGCGAGTGTTGCCCTGATTTAATATATTTGGTTTTCACATTCTGCTGTGTCATGATTCTGCCCTCCGGTAACCTCAGGCGTTATCAGATCAGCTCCACAGAACCCATCTCCCTCCTGACGGGCGCACTGAGGTGCGGTCGGGCCCGTGAAACGAAGGCCGCGCCGAGGTTGCGGATCCGTGACTCGATGAAGGTGCCGGTTCCATCAGACGGAACGAAAACATTTCCTCTTCCTCTCCGTCTCGTCTCCGTCTCAAGAGTGTTTGTATTCAGTTCCAGTCAAAATAACATATTGAGCTCCATTTTTCCTCGTTTGTTCAAAGAATCTGGAAAATATGCCAAAAGCTCAAATTGAATATTTCCAGCTAATTTAAAAAGAAAAGAGAAAAAAAGGTCATTTTAGAAATGCTTCGATATAAACTCTCTGATGTCATTTCAAAGGCGTGAGGAATCGTAAATCTAGATCTAGATCCTACCAAACTAATTTTCGCCTGGCAGATTTTTTGGACTTATTCCAAGTTTAAAAAACTTGTAACTAGTATTAATTTTCTTTTGACTTGTTTTTGAAAGGGACTTTTTACCAGTGCAGTCTGTCTGTGTGTGTGGATGCACTCAGGGTGGGGATTAAGTTTGGTATTATGGGATGTCCCCTGCTGCATGTCCCCTCACATTCCACTGTCCCAAACGTACACACACACACACACACACACACACACACACACAACCCAACACCCTCACAGACCCCTGGACATCAGAGCAGACCCTCCCAATCCCCCTTTATCAAGCAACCAGACCCGCTAAACCAACAGACGCTCAGGTCCATTGTCACGTAGCTTCGTCTGGAGCGTGTGTGTTGGTTTGGGCTGGACGGCGGGTCAGTACCATGTTTGGACAGTTTGATCCACTAATCCCAAAAAAGGAGAAGGAAAACCGAGGCCAAGACCTCCGGCGCTTCCAGCGATACGCCGTTCTTCACCTGCTAACACACACACACACACACACACACACACACACACACGCACGCACGCACGCACACACACACACACACACACACACACACACATACGGAATCCCACAATAATAATAATAATAATAATAAAGACAATGACATCATTGCCTTCGCTGTCGTCCCGTACAGCAATGGTATATCCCCATACAAGGCTCCAATCCCCTGCGTTGTACAAACAATCCCTATGATTGATCTCCTTAAATGTAAAGTTCTGTCCATATTACTCTGATTTTTGCAATAAATCTGTAAAAGATGATTAAATCAAAAGTAGATTTTATACTGAACACGTTCAGTTTTATGACTGATTGGATTTTCTGTCCATCAAGTTCAAGGGGCGGGTTCTGAAAATACACTTGAAATGTACTTTTAAAGTCCTTGGAGTAGCTCAGGTTCAGAGTAAATATTATTCCCATCAGCACCTTTGTACATCTGTCCCTCCAGGCGCTTTTATTCTGAAAACCCAGATCCAGCGATGGTCAGAGAAAATCACAGCGCTCTTCATCCTCTTTAATTACTTAATTCATTGCTGCATAAAACATGAAGTTGGTCACCATAAATGTTATCATGTCATTTAAAGCAGAAAAGTGTTTTTTGTTCTTGTACTTGTCCTTGTGGATGTATATAAATGTATATATGTATGTATATAAATGTATATATGTACGTATATAGATGTATATAAATGTATATATGTACGTATATAGATGTATATAAATGTATTTATGAGTATATAGATGTATATAAATGTATATTTGATGTGTATAGATGCATATAAATGTATATATATATGTATATATATGTATATAGATGTATATAGATGTATATAAATGTATATATGTATGTATATAGATGTATATAAATGTATTTATGAGTATATAGATGTATATATATGTATATAGATGTATATAAATGTATATATGTATGTATATAGATGTATATAAATATTCAATTTTAAGTCAGATTTACTCAAACCTTTGGAAAAGAATGTTTTCCGATAACTTATTGACCATAAGTCATTTTTTTTCTGGTTGTATCAAGTTAAGATTATTCTGTTTTAACTTTAAATGCACCCCAAAAGAGCCCACCTACTTATGAAAAAGGACTTTCTCTCAGCGCCATGATTACTGCCCCCACCTCGGTGGCCCACTTTGACCTTCGGTGTCCCCCAGGGCTCCGCCCTCGGACCCTTCATGTTCATCACACAGATGCCGCCCCAGCGTCACATTATAAACACATTCGGTCTCAACTCTCAGCGAGGAATAAAGACCCAGAATGTGCTGATCCGAACGGTTGAGCGGGACATTAAACTGGGTTTCATGTGAGGTTGCGGGACCTACTGATCCTCTACGTTTCACGAACACCAGCTCAAAACAGTATTTCATTATATCCACCGCAGCCGCCACAATTCCATCGGAAAAAAGCAGCGAGGGAAGCAATAAATATTGAATTCCGACCCCAGAATCGCTGAGATGCCCAGTCGCACGGGACGAAAACTTCCGCCTGACCTCTGGGTTTGGCGAAATATGGTAGGTAGTTAGCGGTGGAATTTTGACTTGACAAATGAAAGGCACGGCGTATTTGAACCGGATTAATGTAATAGAGGTCCTCTGTAATTATTACAAACGACCACGGGTCCCCAGGTGATGCTGGTCCTCAGCAAATAGAACCATAGTCGGCAATAAACCGTTTTTTTTCGTGATTCTGAGCCTCGCTATCACCTGCCACTTCCTACACTCCTAAATATCTCATGACTCCGGCTTCCCCGTTTGAATTTGTGACGCGAAAGCGGTGCGTCCAAATGCCTGAACCTCCGTGGCGAGATTCCGTCCGTGGCGTTCCTTACCTCCGGCCCTCCGAGAGCTCCTGGCGTCTCAGAGGAAAGAGTTAAGCCGTGGGCTGGGCTGAGAACCGACTTTAAGCGGGGAAAGAAAGTCAGAACACGGCAGACGGTTCTGATTTATAGGGGCTGAACCACATTTGATATTCATTTCCGCAGATGTGACCAGCTAAAAAAACAGCCCGCAAATAGACCCACACTGACAATGGCGCAGTGTAGTGTGTGTGTGTGTGTGTGTGTGTGTGTGTGTGTGTGTGTGTGTGTGTGTGTGTGTGTGTGTGTGTGTGTGAGAGAGGCTGCGTGCGTAAGTCCTATTTTAGAATTGTTTTGGGGCCGTTTCAGTCAAATTCCCCACATATGTTTCTGATTTTCCAAACACATATAATAAGTAATTATTGAAAACACCTTTCGGTTGCCCAGGGTTGTGCGGTGCTTCATTTTGTGTAATCGAAGCTGCGGTTTTTCAAAAAAAAGGCAAAGAATCCAAGACTTTATTGAAAGCCAGCGAAGAGAGAAAAAAGAAAGAAGAAAAAAAAGGAAAAAAGAAAAGCCCTGTAGTCAGAGTTCCCTGAGAAGAAAAAGGGAGAAAAGGGGGCTTAAAGAAATCTGGTTGAGATAAGGCCAAAATGAACATGCCTGCTATTTTCATTAAAATATGACACGAACCTCGCAGGAAAGCTCGTGTGCCTCCGAGTTCACTCCCTGACGAAGACTTGAATACAGCCTGAAAGTTGCCTATAAAAGCTTTGGTAGCCAAGTTACTCCCTAATATACAAAAAAAAGACCCGCCAGATTAACCCTTTAATGTCCTCGCCGGGAACAAACAACTGCGTAAAAATGATGTTTTTTCTTTTTTACGGGACTTGTATTTATTGGGGGGGGGGGATTCATTAATTCAACATCTCAGCCAACATTTTATCATAAAACAAAATATTATTCAGGTCATGCATGTTTTTAAGCAGTAAAAACAATCTTAGGCTCATAAAAATTATTCACGGTCGTCGTGACGATGATGACATTTTGGAATCATGGAAAATAGTCTATTTGGAAAAAGCTTGTTGTTAGAAAACTATTTGACCCTTATTAAACCTTTTTTTTTTCTTTTGCTTGCATCAAGTTACATCAGTCCGTTTGGTGAGTCCTCCTTATCAAATAGGATTGTCTTCACGTTTCTTAGACAAGAAGAGAGAAAGAAGACTTCCTGAACCTTCCTCAGTGAAAGGACGGATGGAGAGAGAGAGGGGAGTGAGATGAAGAGGGGATGAGCTCAGATGGGATGTGGCGGTAAGAAAGAGGAAGAGGAGAGAATACGATGAAGACCTTGCTGAATTACAGATTGCGTGTTCACCAGAACTCTTCGTTCGGGGATCAACCAATAGAAAATTTGCCTGTTTTAAGGACATATCTTTGTAATGTATGGTCTATAGTTTGAACTTTCTCGCTCGACTTTTTCTCCTTATTTATTGGTTTTGGAAGCCGTTTCGTAATTCCGACCATCCATAAAATAGTTTTCACACTGCGTGAAATTACTTTCCTTGAACAACACACATGCTAGCTGACATTTTGCGGGCGTGCTAGCATGACAAATTGCTTTTCTTACCCTCAGTAACTGTTAAAGACATGAAGAAGAAAATAGACATATGCTGTCATCCGCGACGGCATAGACATATCCCCGAAAAAATAGCCTCCAATCCCCTGCGTTGAACAAGAAATTCACCTGAAAAATTTAACGCGTAAGACCGAGAAGCGGTGCTTTTCGTAAAAATGATCCCTTTTATTTAATGAAATAAGAATTACGTAAAGTATGGTATTTACAAGATATTTCTCCTCGATTGGATTCACAAGCACCATATTTGGACTCAATCGGACCAAAGGTCGTAAAATTATGGCCCGATAGCTTAGATGAGTTTTCCCCCTAGTGTTGGAAATATGCAATTGCGGGGGTGGGTGTAAGTGACCGCTCGTCAATCAAGGGCGCCGCCACCATTTTCCATGCACCGACATCCGTTAAGGAGCCTCAAGCCTCAGACAAGGCGAGTCAGCGCCGCTGTGATGTCATACAGATTATCCCGTGGTAGTTGGACCCCCATCATGTGACTCCTTGACCAAGAAAACGTTTCCCTGTGACACGGAATCTCAAAGTCGCCGTCGTTAGTTTGACGGCTGTTGCAGAACATTTCACAGATGGAAGTTTTCTTCAGGGTCCAGCTGGTTAAATTTGAAGATATTCCACTTGAGCTGAATCAGCAGAATTTTCAGATCCAGCCTGGTGCCAGTTCCACTTTCTCCAGAGTTATTTCTTATCTCACAGGGAATTTTCCATGAGCCACGTAAGCTTCATTCCAAATCTCCCACTCGGTAAGTTTACTTGGCTCCAGAAGAGACTTTCTTACGTTCGTGGTTTCCTGATGATGTCATTCTGTCATTTTTTTATCCAAGTATTGCATCACCATGAATATAAAAATCTCTCGTAAAAAAACTGTTAAAAACGTAATAAACAATCTGTATCAAGATGATGAACCTGATCACCATCAGGCCGTAACCTTCATGTAAAACATTTAAAACCAAACCAACAAACAAACTTTACTCTTGATTATTTTATCCTCTGAGTTAAGTTAAGTTAAGTTAAGTTCAGCTTCTTTGTCTGTTTAGCAGGGTTAAACAAAAACCACCGGATGGATTTTTATGAATCTGGGTAAAGAGGGTAAAGTACGACGACCTTCTGGACGATGAGGAGGATGAAGAGAAAACAGCAAAATCAGAATTTTTTTTTTTCTTTTCCGATTTTGTGAACGATGAAAAACCTTTTTCCACGACTTTTATCATTTACACTTAAATCACCGGATCAATTACCAGAAAACTTAGTATTATAGTCTTAACTCTTTAATTTCCCCCACCTAGAAAACAAATTCTATAGAAAGATATTTATTTGCACATTTTATTTTGTTAGTGCATATATTAATTTAATATCTTAAACTTTATAAATTTAGCATAAAGTGACTAATAGATTGGTTTTACTTACTTTCATTTCTCTCTTTCTTTTTTACTGTTAACCATTAAAAAAAAAAAGAAACTCGTAAAATTATTTCTTTCTTTGTATTTCATTGAAAATCCAACTATTATTAGACTTTTATTTAGTTTTTATCGCGTTATATTCTCCTGTTTTGTACGTCTTTGCATACTTTAACATACCTAAAGAAATCGTCCTGATGGAATAAGACTTTCCCAATGACCACGATTGACAACTTCCTCCTCATTGGCCACTTTGACCCATGGTGTCCCCCAGGGCTCCGTCCTCGGCCCCTTACTCTTTAACCTTTTTCAAAAAGAAATTGTTTGACTCAAAATGAGCTCAACCAAAAAGCTGAGCGGGACATTAAAAGGTTAAGATGGCTAAAAACCATTTAAAGAGTAAGAATCAACGTTAAGTGCTGCGATGTTTTTCGACTTGACTCGACATGAATATTTTAACGTAGCATTTAATCGTCGCACGTCTGGAATGTTTTCCTTTTAAGACCGCGCAGATTAATCCTGGGGAAAGTTCTTAAGGTTTTAAAAGAATAAATGGAAAACAATAAGTTATGATTGTCTCCCTTTTTTTTCTTTTGTGATTCGTTGTAGTCCCAACCGACACAACAACAACAACAAACTGTAGCGGTGCTAACAATGTGTGGCCTGGCGCCTAACCAAGCAGAGACGGCGGTTTGTTTTTTGAGAAGCGTTACAAACCGATGTCATTAGGAATAATGAACATCAAACAAGTCGCCGCTTATACTTTTCATCCAGAAGCCGTCGGGTCGAATCAAATCCTGGAAAACTGCGGCCCACATGAAACTTATTCGCCCGGAATGTCCCGATATTCAGAATCCGAAACACATTTCTAGAACCAGATTCGTGACTTCATGTTCCGCCGCGTCAAGTGATTATCTTTGTGTTCCGTGCTACTGCTTGCTACTACGTACTTTAGTCAGTGAAAAATAAATCAAATAGGAATAATGATAAATAACTAAGGGTATTGGTTCCAGCCCATGGCGCCGGGTCCGACAGGAGGTCGGTGGGATTGATAGAAGTTGCAGGTTCTGATGTTGTGAGAAGGTCGGCAGATTTGGAAGAGTTCTCTTAGATCTTGAACTCAGTGCTTTATTAAATTTAGGAAACCGATGAAGCTTTAGAAGGACTGGAGGAATATTTTCAAAGGGAGGAAGTTCTGGTACTGATTTGGTCAGTGGCGTTCTGAGCCAGTCGCAATTATTTCCCCTGAAAAGTCATGGAATCGTCAGCGGCGCCGACGTGTCCTCCGCCGCCGCAGATTCTTCACGTGAAACTATTCGACGGATATTTTTTCACATTTAAGAAAACAATAAACCTCAGTGTGAGGAAGAAGAGGAATGACTTTGGGAAATGTCTGTTATAGTAATGTAGTTTTGGGCTCATACATTCTCAACCGTTGTTCTGATTCAGCCAAACCTCGTCGCCTATGAATCGACTGGAGGAGATTGATCTGATGCACAATGTGTTTTGATCCTGCAGTCCATATTTTACTCACTAGGGGGAGCTTTTTATGAAAAACCCTGTATTTTGGGCATTACTTCCCGGTCGTTGGTCCGATTTCGCCCAAATTCGGTGCTTATGAATCGACCCGGGAAGATCTATCTTCTTCATATAATATTTTACGCTAATATTTCATATATTACTTACTAGCGGTAGCTTTTTCGTGAATAGCCCAGTTTTTCAGACATTATTTCTGAATAATAATTTATCAACCGTTGCTAGGATTTAGTGCAGATGTGGTTCGTATAAGTCGACTCCAGCGATCTACTGTATCTTGACTTCATCATATTTTACTCTAACAGCTCGTATATTAATCAGTAGCTTTTCTACGACAAATACTGTGGATATAACTACACATTTTATTTGAGGAGTTCAAATCAGGGGGGTTTTTGTTGTACAACCCAGGCGATGGGGGAATTTTCGGGATATACCTGTGCTGTGGGAGACGACAGCGTAGGTCTAGTTTATTGGGGAGTTGCTGAGGAAGACCAGAGAGGGATGAAGGATGGTGATTAATGTTGCAGAGCTGGACGGGTCTGTGATAGTGAGGAGGACAACCCGGACTGTTAAACAGGGGAGATGGACCAGCTACGGAATGTGTAATCGAAGAAGGAAATTGTGGCATTAGTTCAGGGTTGTTTTTGTTATTGAACCAGAAGACTCTCAGATTTATTCCTCTAAGGCGGGAGATAGTTGGGTGACGGACGAGATTTAAATTCAACTAGACAAATCGAAAAGGAAGAGGGTTTACGGAGTTCAGCTTAATAAACGCGTACAGCTGGGTGTCATCTGTGTAGCAATGAAACTTGTCTGACAGTGAGGATTAAAGTTGTTGAGAAAAAAAAACGCAAGACTTTAAGATCTTCTTCTTTAGAGCATCAAACTCCCCCCTCCCTTTCCCTCAACGCTACAGGTCAAGGCAGAGGTTTGCCCACTTTGAGTCGGGATCTCCGTCTCCGTGTTTTTCCCCGCGGTCAGTTCCGACGTGTAAAGTGAATAGTAAAGTCTGTACCTGCCATTTTTTGGAAATTGCCCTGAGACACCTTTTTGTAGTCATTTGGTTCTTTAAAGACACACATCCTGGATTTCTCACCCGTTTTGGTCAACTCAGGTGGCTATTAACACGCTTCCACATCGCATGAGTCAGAGAGAAACACGTTAGCTCCCGCAATGGAAAGTCAAACGCTGAGCAGGAACATGAACGGTGATGATGTCACCTCACCTCTTTTATATAAACGGATTTGGAAATGTTCCTGTTTGAACATTTTGGACGACGTGTGTCATTGTGGAAGTAAAAACGGAAACAGCACGCAGCAGACGATGTTTTAACCCTTTAATGACCTCACCGAGGATAAAATTACATGAGAATAGTTTGAATAGCATGAAATATTTTTTTTTTTTTTTTTCTTTGTATATTCAATTTATTTGGGATAATTGTTAATTTCATATCCAAGACTCAAAATCTACAATGAAATGACGAAAAATTTAGTCGAGCCTGTTTTTAAACAGTAAAAAAAACAACAGAAATCAGTCTTTTTAACTTAATTCTCAGACATGATACATGATTCTGTTTTGTAAGTTCTCACTTAACGCAAAATCTAAATAAATAAAATACAAAAAAACAAAATCAAATAGCACCTTAATAATAAAAATACCTCCTCCCCTGTGGCGCCTTTAACCTGTGGTGTCCCCCAGAGCTCCGCACTCGGCCCTTTACTCTTCACATATACATACTGTCACCTGGTCAAATAACAAACAGGTTTGGTTACATTTTTCAATGAGAAATAAAGACTCAAAATGAGCTCAACCAAACAGTTGAGCAGGGTATTATAGGGTTAACTTTTAGGGGTTAACGTTGCTTTAACTCATTGAAGTTGGGACTCCTTCACAGAGGTGCGTAGAACCAATGATATGAGACTCTGGTGGCCAATTTTATGACACCAAATAGTTGGTTCTTTGCCGGAATTAGATAAATTATGGCTAGCAAAACGAGCAAAATCAAATATTACAGTATTTTTGACATAATGTGACGTCAGCGTTGACATTACGACGATATTGTGGTTAAGGCCAAAAATGTAATTTAAAGGGTAATGTGATTTAGCATCAACGTTTTTCACATCGATCGGATATTGCCGCAAAAACATTCCCAAATCGCTCCTTCAAAAAAACTTTTATTCAAGTTTCTCCCCAAATACAACATTTGACAAGATCGCACTTGAACACATCTTGATGACGATGACTGTTGGTTGTTAGTGAATAGACATTGAACGCATCATGCAGCTTATCTCAATGCAATGTGCTGCTAACAGCTACGTTAGCGAGCACTGCTGCTGATTTACAACGTTAGCGTTTGTTTGATTTTATGTCTCATACGTACACATGTATATTTATACAGGTAGGACAAACCGGCGTTCATATACACATAAATACAAACACATACAAATTCATGTCGTCTATTATTATTTATTGATTTTGGGCCCCCTTCTATGAGACCCCTTTGTAATTATGGATAGTCAGTCCCTTTGCTAAAGACATGGACACTTTGAAAGTCCTGCTTTTATTTCCCTGAATCGAGACACAAACAGAGTTTACTTAAAGAACCTTCAATAAAGCAGAGAAGAATCAGGCGGACCCGGCCCAACTTTTGGCCCCCTTTGTTGCTGCAGAGCCCGAGGCGTCCTCGCCCCTCCCAGCCCCCACCCCCTTCTGCCACGGGTATCATCGTATACATCATCCCTCCACTGTTGGTGCACGTAAATGTTCACGACCGAAAGTACAAGCTAACATGTCTGCACGCTGATACCGTGTGGGCGTCTGGGTTCTGGTTCAGCATGAGGGTGTTTGTGTTCTGCATGTGTGCATGTCATTGAAAGAGAGAGAGAGAGAGAGAGAGAGAGAGAGAGAGAGAGAGAGAGAGAGAGAGAAAAAAGAGATTGGAGACAGGATGGGGGATGACGGACTGGATCTGATTACGGGTTGGAATGGCTGGGAGGGTTTGCGGTGCAGCGCTTTCTCAATAGTACATTCCTCTGTGCAAGCCGGGGCAGGATCCACACGGGCCGGGCCTCTGCCAGAGGGACTGAGGAAAGAAGGAGCGAGGAGCAGGTCATAACACACAGCTAATAGGCCCCTCTCTTGACAGCGAGATGGAAGACCAGTCCTTTACGCATCCCCCTACCAGCCGTCGTGACACTGGAGCACGGATTAACGGTCCGCCGTGTCACGTGAGAGCAGCAGTTAGGTTCTGCCGCGTGGAAGTCTAAGGTTCCAGGCAGGGTTTATTGTTTTCTGGATGCCGGGCCAACGCCGGATTCACATGCCCTCTGCGACTGTCAGCGCCGAGCGGAGCGACCTTTCAAGGGGAAGCAGATCCGTTTTAGAGGCCCGGAGGGCGAGTTTGGGTCAAGGTTTCCCAAAGTGCGTGTTTCAGTGTGCCAGCAGGAAACATGTGACACGTCCACAAATCAGCCCTTTTAAAAAGTCAGAGAAGGCTTTTTTTCTGCCTGTTTGACCCGTCAGTTCTGGAGGACTGACGGGTCGCCCGCTCCGACAGGTACTGAATGTCATCAAAGGGTGTCAGTATATATATATATATATAAATATATATTTATATATTTGTACCGAGATATAGATACATATATATATATATTGGGATTCATCCAGACGTTTGTTGTTTTGACTGACATGTCAGTTTACCACCAACGTCTCTGAGCTCCCGCCTCCCTCTGGGTCAAGTTCAGGCAAGGGTTCTGACTTGAGACGGTGAACAGCGCAGAGGTTCCCATGATGAAAGCTGATAAGAAAGCCTCCTCCCACCTCCAGTGTGTGTGTGTGTGTGTGTGTGTGTGTGTGTGTGTGTGCTGTTTTGGCCGAGGAGGTGGGGGTATGAGGAGGCGATGCCGGACCGCGTCCAGGCCTTTGTTCCTTCTCCGTCGCCGCCACCATTTCTTCGGACAGTAAACACTTCCACCATCTCACAGCCCCCCAAACCCCCACTTTATAATTTGAATCATCATCACATGAAGGAAATAACACCACCTTGTCCTTGCCCCCCTCCCCTCGCGCGCTCTTTGTTCTCCAGTGTGTTTACTACATTTTGCATGGAAAAATATCATTCAGGATTGAGGAGGAAGTGGGCGTTTCCTCCAGGAGCCCGCATGAAACAGATGGGGTAGGGTGGAGGGGAACAGGAGGCAGGAGGAGGCGAGGAGAAGGGGGGGGGGGGGATTCTCCAGATCACTGTGGTGGTTCAGGTGATCCAACCAACGTGGTGTTGCGTTCTTCTCCGGTTACGATGTACAATTATTAATGATTAATTAATACTTTTCTTTAACTGCCGTCCGATCGCGACGTCGCGATTCCGCTGACGTCCATGAAGTGGAGGCGGAGCTTACGCCGATGTGTGACCTCACAACAAAACGCAAAGCAGCTGTAAAGGTGTGGTGGTGCCTTTTCGTAGTTAATTTCATCCACTCGACAAGTTAATTTCCACTGATTTATTTGGTCACATTCCAAACCCTCACATTCATTTGGCCACATGCTGCAGAAGAATTATGAATAAACGTCAGACCAGACCCTCAGACCCGTTAAAAACATGCCGGGCTGACTTTGGTACGAGCCGAGGAGCAGATGCAATTAAAGTTGATAGTTGTTGTCATCAAGAACGGAAAAATGGTCAGTAGTAATGACGGAGGGGTGGGTGGGGGGGGCAATAAATCAGATTCCTCTCAGGCTCCCATTGAGGCACGTTCAGAGAGTAGAGGCTCATTTATGGTCAAACTCTGACGTTGTTAATCTGTCTTTAACTGATGCCGAGTGGTGACTGATTGTTAAAAGCAGACAGCAGCAGGAACAAGGACGCGCTGTGAAGATCAGTGGACCCCAGATAATAACGTGGAGTCAGAACATTGAGGTGGAGAACGACAGCCTGGTGGGTGAAGGAGGCGCGGCCAGCTGGAGAAGGGTAATAGAAAGATGTGTTTCTGCAGGAGAGAGAGAGAGAGAGAGAGAGAGAGAGAGAGAGAGAGAGAGAGAGAGAGAGAGAGAGAGAGAGAGAGAGAGAGACTGTCTTTTAACACACCTTTATTTAGTGACCATTGAACATCGAGGCTGAAGGTAAAACGAAAAAACGAGGGTCGGTTCACACCCTCATGTTCATCGATGAAGAAGGTCAGAATCAGAGATGCGTCCTCCTCCTGAGAGACAAGGACATTCCTGACCTCCCACACCGCTGTGAAGGCGGCCATGTTGTTAGCCAATCTGTGAAATGTGTGTTCCAATCTCAATCGGCCTGCCGTCATCTTTTATAAGTAGGGCAGAGGAGGAGGACTCAGGTTCTCTCTGCTCTTCATCTTTGGCACAGGTAAAGGTGAAATGAATCTAAATCAATGTTGACCTGGTTCTCAGTTTGTATTTGAGTCCAAATCAAATACATTCAGAGAGGAAACCTCCCCCAGAACATTCTCCCGCTTTGATATGAACGATAGGGATATGAGGACAGAGAGTGCGTGTGTGTGTGTGTGTGTGTGTGTGTGCATACGTGTATTTGTGTGTGTCTTAGTGTGTATATGGGTGTGTTTGTATGTGTGTGTTTGTGTGTGTGTTTGTGTGTATATGGGTGTGTTTGTGTGTGTGTGTTTGTGTGTGTGTTTGTGTGTATATGGGTGTGTGTTTGGGTGTGTGCGTGTGTATGTATGTGTGTATTTGTGTATGTGTGTGTTTGTGTGTTAGTTTATGTGTGTGCGTGTGATCGCATTTGTGGGTCTCTATGTATGTGTGTGGTTGCGTGTGTTTGTTTTTGTGTGTTTGTGTGTATATGGGTGTGTGTGTGTGAATGTGTTAGTATGTGTGTATTTTTTTGTATATGTGGGTGTCTGTGTGTTAGTTTATGTGTGTGTGAGTGCGTTTGTGTCTTTATGTATATGTGTGGTTGCGTGTGTGTGTTTTGTGTGTTTCTGTTCGTGTGTGTGTGTGTGTTTGATTGTATATCTGTGATGATCCAATCTCAGGTGTGTGTGAGTGTGAGGAATCTGTTCTTCTATCTTCCCATCGGACCTTCTCAACATTCCGGTGGGGGCAGATGATGTTGCAGCATTTTACAGATCCATCACATGTATGAGGGATGGAAACCCCAGGATCTGCTGCTCCTACCTCCTCCTCCTCCTCCTCCTCCTCCTCCTCCACCTCCTCCTCCTCGCATTGCTGCTCGCTCCAGCCGGGGAGGCGGAGCCAGATATAAAAGACATATAAGATATAAAAGTTCTGCTCCTCAGCATCGAACCTGAGGAGCAGAACTGCTGAAACTCTGTAAAATAAACTTTTATCAGGGTGAAGTGAGTCGGCCTCCTCCACGATGTCGGGAACATAAACAACGAGACGTTTATCTCCTCTGTTTACATGTTTGTGCTGAGGACTTCATCCACCGCGGGAGAAAAGACAAACACAACAACAACCACGTGTTTCTCCTCGCTCTGCCACAGAAAACAGATGTTAGCCATTATATTAACCTTCAAAACATGATCCGAGTACGACTCCGTCTAAATCTGAGTAACCTTTAAAATGAACAAACTGTTTTATAATAATAATAACAATAATAATATATTTAATTTATCTCAGAGACCGTCTTCTATTTTTATCTTCTCTGGTTTAGGAGCCGAATATAAAACACATTTTTAATTCTTCCCTTTCCATCCATCCATCCATCCAACCATCATCCGACCATACATCCATCCGTCTATCTGTCATCCATCTATCCATCCATCCATCCATCCATCCATCAAACCATCCATCCATCCATCAAACCAACCATCCATCCTACCATCCATCCATCCATCCATCCAACCATCCACCCATCAATCCATCCAACCACCCATCCATCCATCCATCCATCAAACCAACCATCCATCCTACCATCCATCTATCCATCCATCCATCCATCCAACCATCATCCAACCATACATCCATCCGTCTATCTGTCATCCATCTATCCATCATCCAACCCTCCATATGTCCGTCGTCCATCCATTCATCCATCCATCCAACCATGCATCCATCCACCCATCCGTTCATCCATCTATCCATCCCTCCATCTGTCCGTCGTCCATCCATACATTCATCCATCCAACCATGCATCCAACCATGCATCAATCCTTCCTTCGTTCCATCCATCCATCCAAACATGCATCCATACATCCATTCTTCCATTCATCCATCCATTCATCAATCTATCCATCCATCCATCCAACCATGCATCCATCCATCCACCCATCCATTCATCCATCTATCCATCTATCCAACAATCATTCATCCATTAATGTATCCATCCATCCATCCATCCATCCTTCCATTGTTCCATTTATCCATCCATCCATCCATCCATCCATCCATCCATCCATCCATCCATCCATCCGTCCATCATTCACATAACAGAATTTTTGTTGTTACAACCCAAGATATTCATTCTTGTCAGAAAATAAAGGATTTGGTCAAAACCTAAAATTTTTGGCTAAACACGAAAATAAAATAATATTTACTAAAACAATTTACTTTTTACAACTTCATTTTTCACCTCAGAATTCTTATTTTGTTTTACATCCAAGTTTTTTTTTTTTCACTTTTTCATAATATTTTATTATTCCATCCAACCATTTTTCTTCCTCTTATCCGATGTTGGATCCTGAAGGCAGCAGCGTAACAAGCGCTTTCCAGAAATCTACTGATCCCTCAAATACTCTGTAGCCGGTCCTCTCGTGCGCCTTCCACTTCAGCATCTCTGTTCAGCCCACTGATACAACTCCATCCCCAAAGGAACATCAAAGGAACATCAAAGGCACATCGTGATGTCACTACTCCAAATGGCTTATTATATTATTTTGCCTTATTTTAAATGTAAAACACATCATTTCACCAACATTTAATCAATGAAATGAAATGAAATGATAGATTTTCCATAGTTTTGTTCACAAACAAACAAAAAGACAGACAGAGAAACGTGAATGAATAAAAACTTATAAATATATTTAATGTTAAATAATGATAAAAGTGCTATAACGAACGACCCGTGACTCATTTCTCGGTCTCGGTCCAAACGTCTAACTCTGCATCTGTATCATATGCGATAAAGTTAAATATAGAAGTTGGAGAGGACATAGAGGATTAGGTTGGCGGGATGAAGGCAGAAGAAATCCGCTCTTAGAGGCTGTTAGTCACGTTGTGCTCACGGCTTTTCTTTTTCTTCTTCTTTATAAAAAAAAATGGTGTTTTTGACTCACATCCAACAAAAGTTCTGCTTCCACAAACCGGTCAGACTGCTCGCATCAAACATGGCCATCTGGTCCATTAATCCTGCGTGTCTGTACACGGCCACAGCGACGCTTGTTGTTCTTCTCCTGCTCCAAGTCAAACTGACGGGCGGAGGTTTCCAGTAAAGGCCCGACCCGGAGATATGCTCTAGAATAAATATGAAGCCTCTCGGGGACGTGATGCAGCGCCTGGACATCCTTTTGTCCAGGCGCCTTTTCGTGAACATGGTGCCTTGAGGATCGATCAAAAGCTCCTGGACGACCTTCAGACGTCTGGATTGATTTCTGACATGTCAGACGGCCGTCGTCGGACTTTTGCACAGTTGAGCCAGAACCACGAGTGGATTTCTCGAGGTTGGCCTTTTTTTTTCCTCTCATGGCGCTTATGTGAAGTGATGAAGGGTGCAACCGAGTTTCCATGGCGACGCAACACGTCACGTAAAAACTGATGAGGAAGGAATAAAAAGAACGGTTTCAAGCTAACGGTCCCAACCAGAACCTCTGTTTTTTTTAGGGGTTTCGGCACCACGGATGACAAATGACGAGAGTGGCTCATTACTGTCCTGTTAGCATGTTGCTAACACAAACTCATCATCAACAACAACATCATCAATGACTCACGGATGTGTAGAGAAGATGGAGAGCGCGAGAAGCTCAGTGCATCATGGGAAATCCCCTCACCGTCTAAATCTAAAGAGGCATGGCTAAGCCGGCTTTTATTCTTCAGTGATCAAAAAGGAAAGTTTTAAACCTTCGCTTCGATATCAAGTCGGCGTCTGTTGGCTGAGACTGAAAGATGGTTCCACAGGAGGGGAGCCTGAAAACTGGAGAGCCTGAAAACCTTCCTAGTTTGGGCCAAACTAGGGACTACAAGTAACCCTGCCTCCTCGGAGCTGTTCTTCAATAATGGAGGTATTTTTATAATGTTTGACGTATAAATGAAGTGAGTCTGAGCTCCTCAGATGAGCCGTAAATGCGATTAAACCAACATCTCCACAGCAGACCTTCAATCTTCATCTTCATCTCGGAGTTTCCGGGCGATCTTTTCTCAACCGTTGGTCCCATTGAGTCCAATTCTAGAGCCTACTAATCAACTTGAGGAGACTATTATAGTCTATATCTAGTATCGTTAACGTTTTACTTGAATACTTCGTATTTCCTTCACATGTTGGTGCTTTGTACGAAAAACACAGTTTTTCGGAAAAACGTCCTCAACTTTGGTCCGAACGTGAACGAAAACAGACAGAACTCCGAAACTGTTTCGAGGATCATATTCAAATTTTATAACCCCGTAGAACCTTAGTGCGAGGAAGAACTGGACATATTGGGAAAAGGTCAGTTGTATATTCCTGAGGCTAGTTGGAGCTTTTTCTCCAAGTGTTTTTTTTTCAACCATTTTTTGTCGTTTTAGTCCAGATTTGCTGCGTCTGAATGAACCTGAGGAGATTTATCGTGTTTATATCATGTTTTACTCTAAGAGGTCATACCTCTTAGAGTAAAACATTCTTCGCTGTTGCCACAAAGACCCAGCTTCTCCCCCCCGCCCCCCATCATGACGCACAGCTCCCTAGTGCCGGGGGAAGTGTAGTTTGAGTTCCCGCATGTTTCGATTGTGTTTCCAAGATGCCACATCCACAATGGCTTGGAGACATCCTGCTGTGAGAGTCGGTGGAGGAGGAACCTGAAGCAGCTGGAGAGGTTTCTCACAACAATCACAAGAAGGGCAGAGTTTTCCCTCGGAGCTTTCTCACATGCACAGAGATGTTGTTGTTGTTGTTGTTGTTGTTGTTTATGTCGGGTTTTATCAAGCTATTCACAGTGTTCTGAGTCTACATCGCCGATTATTTACACGCTTCCTGCTCTTTAAAGAAATAAGGATTGTTTTGACTCAGTGGGAAGCAGAATGCATGCTGGGATAGACGACATAAAAAAAATAAAATGGATGGATTATCACGGCTATGAATGAATAATAAACTGACAAACACGCTTACCGCAGAACTTCCTGGCAGATCTTTGTTTGTTAAGAGAAGTTTTGGTGAGGAAAACTGCGGTGTGTGCTGAAGGATGAAGAGCTGTTGGTTGAATAATGAACCGCTCGTAACCACAAAAATGAATTTCCTGAGCAGGAATTCTAAGGTGAGCAGATACACTGCTGACCTTTGACCTTTACATCCAGACGGTCCTCATGTCCCTGCCATCGCTGCGGGGGGGGGGGGAAAGTTGGACCTCTCCTCTTTGCAGAACCCTTTTGGTGCCGCCACACTGGAGGGTTAACCGGGAAGCATCAATTTCTTTTGTTCATGTCCCACCGCAGCATCTGAGTGTGGCCGAGGTCCAGTCTCTGTTCGGACCGCTCCAAAGCTTTTATTCCTTCTGAGACATTCCGAGGTGGTTCTACGTTTTCTGCTTGGATCATTGTCTTACTGCATGACTGCAAGTCGTGTCCAAGTCCAAGTCCAAGTCACGGACTTGTGACCTGACATTTTCCTTCAGACTTTGCTGGCGGGAAGCAGATTCCATGTTTCGGTCAGTTGTGGCCAGTAAGGCTGAAAGGATTCCTTGAACCTCCGTCACTAAAAGTTTTACTTTTAAATCCGGACAACTATACAAGGCACTGTTTTTTCATTAACCTGGTCTTCACGTCACATACGTGAACACACGAATGGCCGTCTGATAAATACGGAACCGGATACTCGCAATAGCTCCGCACTCAACGAGGAAGTGGCCTAGATCGGACCGTACTGTCTGCCAGTAGCCTGCTAACCGACGGCATCTCGAAAAGTCACGTCATCTCCTCTCTCTTCGACCTCTTGTTGCCCACCGGACCGGATGCTCCCAGGACATGCATCTCACTCAGTTAAGGGAGGTTAGAAGGGGATAACCTATCTTTGAATGCAAACAAGAGGTTCACTCTGCCTCAAATCTGGGGAGGATAAGAAGTCAGAAAATGTCTGACAGACTGAGATAGTGACTCTGGTGGCTGGGGGGAGCCTGCAATATTTGTTATATATAAAGGTAGAATACTTGATTTCTTATCAATTACTGCGGCTTCTTCCAAGTCTGCAGGGGTTAGAACCTGCTGAAGCAGTCTGGCGACAGGGTCATAGGCGCCCAAAGGCTCCAGGATGCGCCCGTGTTGTCCGATCCAACAGAAGAGCTACTGTATTGACCATATTGTTCAAAAAGCTGATACTGGCTTTGGTGGAAAGGTGTCAGAACACAGTCCACCACACAGCTGCTTTTGTCGCAAAAAGCAGAACCTGGATATTATGAGAGAGGGTGGTTTTAATGTATTGGCGGAGCTGTGTGTGTTCATGCCGCTAGGATAAGCAGCAAACACCAACTGTTGGTCCTTTTAATGTCAGGGAGGACCGACTGTTGTCTTTGAGGTTTAATGGAATTCGGAAAATAAATCAGGGCAGCGGGTGTTATTACTGCTGAGTCATCCTAACTGTCCCGACCGCAGGTCTCTGCATGTGGAGAACTTCGGTTGGTAACCAGTAAAGTCAGTTTGGAGGGCCGCTACCTGATGTAACAGTTGTCATATAACTGTCACATCAGGTGTGTCACGATGTTTGTGCGTCTGTGCAAAACAGAGGTTTGTTCAGTTCGACAGAAGTTCAGGTGTGAGAGGTAAAACCAGGTGTGAGTCAGAGCATACAGGTGTGCGCAGCAGGGACACGCCGTACCACAAAAGGATGTTGATCGGATTCATCTTTTACTCGTTGCTATTTCGACTTCTGCTGTACTGTATTGAAATTCGGAGTCAGAAAGCTTGTCACGCACAGAGCCCTTCGTGGTCGGACGCCAACATGTTTTAAAGAGCTTATATTACCATATTATTCTACTAGAACATTATTCTCCCAGAATGCAGCGTTATTTGTCGTCTCAAGAGTCTCAAAAAGCAGAAATGGAGCCAGAGCTTTCACTTGAATCATCCTCCAGTTTCAGTGTGGGAAATTGACCCCATCTGTTAATGTAAGAGTAGGCTTAAACTTTCCTTTTTGACCCAAGCTCGTCATTTAAGACTGGCTTACTTTAGCCCTTATAGAGACGCTGCTAAGGCCCATGATGCATTTTATTAACTTGACTTCTTTCCAGGAGGTCTTTGTGCTTTTTCCCCATTGTTCATGTTTGGACCTACGGCTGTGGACCCAGTTGATATCATTACGACTAAATGCATATTGGCGATACAATGTGCATATATATATGTATATATACCCTATATATATTTTTATATGTATGTTTCTCTGACTTGGTATGTTAAAATTGATGTAAGAGTGAGACCTCCTTCTTGTTCGTAGGATCTATGTGAGGTGAAATTCAACCACACCAGAATATTGGAAAAGGGCTGATGATGCTGATGGCTGAGGTGGCCGATGATCCACCGACACTCTTATGCCAGGTATCGCACTCTAAGTTTAGGAATGGGAGTTTATCCCAGCTGAAAAGGAGTGCAGTTACTCAGATTTCCTGTGTGTCAGTGAGTGTGTTAATGTGCTCAGAGGCTATAACAGTGATTTGTGAGACTACATACTTGTGATTGTGGATCTGGGCACACACGCTAAGATCTGAGCTCATTTTTTAACTCATCAGCCAATATTTGTGCAAGCGGTGCAAGGGGGAATCAAAGCCCCAGTTGTCAGACAGTCGGATGAATTTCAGCGGTTCAGGCTCCTGGACCGGCCCGGAGAAATGGGCAGGAAGGTTCATCCGGCGTCACACATGTGCCAACTCACCGAAGCAGATGAAACTCCAATGTGGCGACACCAGAGCAGCCAAAAGGATAAAATGATGTCGGAAAAAAACCCTTTGAGAGCGCGGATTTAGAGAGTGAGCGATAAAAGGAGCGGAGGCGTCAGCCGCTGTCCGATACATCCGGACCTTCAGAGACTCAAATACTGGAAAACAAAATATATCCAATGTGTCTTCAATCAAAAACAAACTGATAATTCCCCATTTTCACAGTCATCCAAAAATGTCTCTAGAGTTCACCGGACGAACGCCGGTCAATAAAACATCATAAAAGGAATCCAAAATGTTGATTATTCCCAAAATAAAGGTTCCTAATTTTTCCCATCACTGAGTCCAGACAAGGGAGGCGCCGACGTGCTGGACAGAAACTTTTCAAGTGTTTAGTTGAGAACATCTTGAGTCACTATTTCTTATTGAAAAATGTGACTGAACCAGCATGTATATGTTAAATAGTAAGGGGCCAAGGACGGAGCCCTGGGGAACACCACGTGTCAAAGGAGTCCCTGAGGAAGAGGAGGAGTAAACCACGGCTGTTTCAAAAGTCCTATTCATTAAGTAGGATTTTTGTATCTGGCATATTTAAAGCATGTAAGGACTTACAAAAGTGAATTATGTCACTTAATGCAACCAAAAAATAATCTTATAATGACCAAATACTTTTTATAGATATATATTTTACTGAAAGGTCGAGGTGATCTAATAGAATCTGAATAAATTTGAGTATATTTTCCACGAGAAAACAAAATTCCGTTACGAAATAATTGTATAAGTCAGATTTTATTTTCCCCTTTAAAAACATTCAAACACACAAAAATATGTTCATTTTAATTTTAATTAAGTGTCTAAGATGTGAGATGAATAAAGCGTCCAAATAGATAAGGTGCTGAGATCCAACCAACTCTCTGAGTCCGGTTTTATTCTTCTTCTATGTTTCTATGTTTGAAGGTTAAGAGAATGAAAAAAGCAGCAAATGTTTTTAGTCTGAGGTTTAGATTATTGTGGATTATGTAGTCCTTAAGTGTCGCGCTCAAACAGAACACCCCACACTACATACAGGTCCATATTTCACATTTGACAATCTGAAATTTGCTCACATGTCAGGGAGACTCTCCCTTCGCTCCGTGGGAGAAACAAGAATGAATGGAAACGGCGAGCGAGCGAAAACAACAAGCTGAGCATCGGTTGGGTCCTGAGGCCAAACGCCGACACACACCCTGATCGTGGCCGCGCACTGATTTATAGCCCGCTTCCTGGAGGCGGGGCTTATTCCCAGTCTTTTATAGGATGCAGACTCTCACCCAGAAATAATGACCTTTTGAGCAGCAGTCAATCATTGCTGTCTAAATAACATTCAGTGTAAAAAAAACTCACGTTAAAAACTCTTAAATAACTCTTGGAGACCTTTTGTTCCTGAACTACCAGATCGAAAAGATTCTAGTTGTGAGATTTAGTTCCGAGGTGGAGGTTATAAAATATACTAACATGAATCGCAAATATGAAAAATATTAAAAAATCAAATTGTTTTTGCCTGAAGTCAGCTGGAATAGGCTCCACCCCCCCCCCCCCCAATCTGTTTAGAATATGACCCAGTGGCGGCATGTATATGCTAAAGAGTAAAGGGGCCATGGATAGAGCCCTGGGGGACACCACGGCTCAACATGGCTACTGATGAGGAGGCGTTAATGATGATTATTTTGAAAGTCCTGTTTGATTGATATTTTTTCGAGGGGGGCGGGGCATATTAAAAAAATTTCTTTGACAGAATTATGTAACTTGAAACAACCCAAACAAAAAAGAAAAAGTGTCTTATTTTGTAAAAACAAGCTTGAAAAAAATGTTCAAGCTAATCTAATAAAAATGGACTATTTTCCATGAAAGACAAAAATGCTATTTTTCTTTTTTTCATCGTTTAAACTGAACGGTTTTTCTGATCTTTGTGGTGATTTTATAAGACGTGTCATTAATAAACGATGAAAGAGTTGAGGCCATGAAAGGGTTAATCTGGATCATCTAACCCTACATGTTACATTTCTTTAAATCCGCACGTATTACACACAACAACGGTGCCGCCGTCCACTCAGGTGTGTGTCTGATCCCCACTCATTCACATGCTGCCTTCAGGCTCCCGCCGTAAATCCGATATCCCGCTGAACTGCTTTCAACAGCGACCTTCGGTAAATTAATCTGCTTTGCTCTGCGGCTCTGTGAAATACGTCTCCTTCTCAGTTCTTGTTAGTCTGTGACAACATTAAACCCCCCCTGAACAAACAAACCGCCCGATCTCGACATTGCAGCCATCTTAAATCACAGCTCATCTGTCATTACGTGACTCAAAGTCGGCGGCGTCACGGCAGCCAAAATAAATCTCCCATTGTTCGCAGATCAGTCCGTCTAATTAAACCCCGACGAATCCAGTCATGTGTCGGATCCAAACTGCAGGTCGAGGCTCGTCGGGCCTCACCTACAGCGGCGCCGGGGTTCCTCTCTACGCGCTTTTATTTCATGCAACCTTCAATGTCCCGCGTAAATCCCCCAGCGCCGATCTACCGTAGGGATGCCGCGCTCCACTCCGTCCTTTGTGTATCTCATTCCAGACTACGTTGGATTTTATACGTAAGTTTAACGTGAAACAAGCTCAATGAACGCAAGATACAAGTTGTTATCGCAGATCTGCGTCGTATTGAGTTTTTCGGCCCTTTGTGACGTACATGATACGGGAAAACATAACAAACACAAAAACAGGAAATAGCCCCCCAATTTGTTTTAAACTAGACCTGTAATGTCGTCACCGGTAAATCCGTTACAATTCCCCCAATCCCCTGCATTGTACAAGCAATCCCTTGATTGACCTCCTTAAATCCAATGTAAAGTTAGTTTTCATGAAAAAAAATGAAAACTAACCCACATCAGAACCCGGTTCTGCTTCTTCAAACTCCATTGACACATTTGCGAGATCTCTTCAGAACAAAGAATCAGAGAAAACCCGGAGAGGGGAGGAAGATCCTGCAGAAGCCAGAGAACACGGTGAACTTTTAGTACGACCCGTTGCATCCATTCTACAGTCTATTTGAACTTTGACCCCCGGGGAGACGCTATGGATTCCAGATGTCAAACAGAAATATCTACATGAAATCGTTTGTTCCTAAAGCTCTCAGAGCAGCAAGTGGATTTAGGACAGGATAGATCAGGACCCAGCGTGGAGCTTGGACCTCGCTGGGATCGAGCGGCGTGTTGCTGAGGGATGACATGTGTTGCATTTTATTTCCTTTTATGTTTTATGCGTGTGCATGCCGCGATGATATACGGCCTTATGAATCATGTTCCACATGACCTGTTTTATTGGTGAAACCAATAAAGTTTCCTATTTGAAACCAACAAAAGTGGGCAAGAAAATCACTTTAGCCTCTAAAATCATGCAGTGTGTGTGTGTGTGTGTGTGTGTGTGTGTGTGTGTGTGTGTGTGTGTGTGTGTGTGGGTGGGAGGGAGGCGGCTGCAGGGTGGAGACTGGTGACAGCATGTGTAGAGACACTTTGACAGTGGTGACAGGGTCTGTCAGCGTGAGGCGGACCCGGACGGCGATAGAATCAGTAACAACCAGCAGAGCTTAAAGTGAGAGAGCGACGTAGCGAACGCAGCTAGGTCCATAACATCTCGACTTTTAAAGAAGTCAAACGCTCGCAGTAGATTACCTCACGACAACACAACAGGGTCAAACGCACCGCAACCATCAATTTCACGACATGCGCGCTGAAAAAGCCACAACACAACATGTTAAGAAAAACGATCTGCAACAGCCTCAACACACCTATGAAAAACGATCCGCAAAAGCCACAACAAAACACTTATGAAAAACCATCTGCAAAAGCCACAACACAACACAGCACATTAAGAAAAACATCTGCAAACGCCACAACACATCTATTAAAAACGATCCGCCTAAGCCTCAACACAACGCTTAAGAAAAACCATGTGCAAAAGCCACAACACAACACTTATGAAAAACTATCTGCAAAAGCCACAACACAACACAGCACATTAAGAAAAACATCTGCAAACGCCACAACACAGCTATTAAAAACGATCCGCCTAAGCCTCAACACAACGCTTAAGAAAAACCATGTGCAAAAGCCACAACACAACACAGCACATTTAGAAAAACATCTGCAAACGCCACAACACATCTATTAAAAACGATCCGCAAAAGCCTCAACACAACGCTTAAGATAAACCATGTGCAAAAGCCACAACACAACACAGCACATTAAGAAAAACATCTGCAAAAGCCACAACACAACACTTATGAAAAACCATCTGCAAGAGCCGCAACAAAACACTTAAGAAAAACGATCCGCAAAAGCCACAACACAGCACATTAAGAAAAACATCTGCAAACGCCACAACACATCTATTAAATACGATCTGCAAAAGCCTCAACACAACGCTTAAGAAAATCCATGTGCAAAAGCCACAACACAACACAGCACATTAAGAAAAACATCTGCAAAAGCCTCAACAAAACACTTATGAAAAACCATCTGCAAAAGCCTCAACAAAACACTTAAGAAAAATGATCTGCAAAAGCCTCAACAAAAAACTTGTGAAAAACCATCTGCAAAAGCCACAACAAAACACTTAAGAAAAACGATCTGCAAAAGCCTCACTGCAATGCTTAAGAAAAACCATGTTTTTCACAATAGAACACTTCTGTTCTCTTGTGGCTTTTCGCGGAGCCATTTTCTTAATGTGTCATGTTGTGGCTTTTGCGGCGTGGTTGTGTGGTGAAATTGAAGCACTATAAATGCATTCATCAGCATTTGTTGATTCCTGGTCTAAAAAGAGTAAATCAAGGACTTTTCTGTTTAATCCTTAAGAACCTTATTGTTTTTTTTCTTTTTCTACAACATTGCATGTTAAAACAAAAGCATGTTTTTTTTTTTCTTTTACGAGTAAATTATGAGTAACTGGGTTCAAACGGACACCAACATTCTGATTAAAAAAAAAAAAAAAAGTTGGCTTTAAAAGCCCGATCAGAACGAAAACGCTCCCTATAAACACCTGAGGTGGACTAAAAATACCCAGAGGGTCCGTTTAAACCGTTTCATAAACCTACCACATAAAAAAAGTTTGAACCAAGTCAACGATGGAACGGATCATTTTTCTGGCCGTGTTCTCGCTGTTCAAGCCCACCGTGCTTCCAGATGGTGGGTTCCAGGCAGAGGCCAACCGTAGAGAAAGTGGTTTTTAATACAAACAAAGAATTCAATGATGTTGAGCATCTGGATGGTTGGAAAGTTAGAAATAATGACCTCCGCCTACAAACTTCAATAAAAGCTGAATGAAGCTGGGACAGAGTTAGAATTACATTTCTAACTCTGTCTGTGTTTTTTTTCCTCTAATTTCTTATCTCTCCGGTCTTGGTTTTGTCTTTGGCTCCTCCTCCCTCTCTGTGTTTGTCTCTCCTGTGTTTCTTCTCTCCTCCTGTACGATTGTTCATCATGTTCACCCGTGTTCTTCCTCCAGCTGTTTCCAGTCTGTGCTCACCTTTCCCCATGCACCAGTTCTTTGTTGACGTTCCTCCGTGTCGTCACACGACCCCAGATAACGTCTTCCGGATTATTTTCTATTGTTTCGTTTACTTCAATCCTGTTTTCGGACCTACCCAGCTCCCGGTGCGTTATTTGGATTTGGACATTCGCCGTATCGTTTGGATTTGTTTTCACCGTTAGCGTTTTTCGTCGACTTTGCAATCTTGAAAATGTGGATCTTGCGTTCCTTTAAATATTTTAAACTAATTTAAACTTTCTGCAAAGTTTACGGCACAACATGCGCTCGATCACATCCTTAATATTAGTTCACATTAGGCAAACCAACGCTGGTTACATAAATTAGCCTATGTTAGCATTCCTGGTACAGCTACCACAGAGCATACGTAGCCCGGCTACCCAACATGAGGAAACGTTAAACAACGCTATAAGCTATAATTGTGGCAGAAGAAAAGAAAGGGTCACTTAAAGCTCAGTTTTGTTGATGTTGTTAATTAAAAACAGAATGTTTTTATATGTAATCTGAGAAATATAGTTTTTCGTTGATGCCTGTGAATAAAAACTTTTCGTGGGAAAATATTTCCGTGAAACACTGCGGATGGAGAGGGAGACAGAAACGATCTAAAAATGATCTGATTTCTTTGAATTGTATCTGTAATTTGACTATTTTTTTTATTCCCTTGGTTGGTCCACATTTCCATAAAAGGAGTAAATAAAGTAAGAATAAATCGTCATAATACGTCATATTCAGTCTCTATTTCTTACTGGAAAATGTGACTGAACCTGTTTATAATGCGACCCAGTGGCAGCATGTTTATGCTAAAGAGTAAGGGGCCGAGGATAGAGCCCTGGGGGACACCACAGGTCAAAAGGGGCCACCGAGGAGGAGGCGTTAACCGTGGCGATAGATTTGATAAGAAGGACTTCATACAAACCAAACAAAGTCTATTAAGGCTGTAATAGTTTTCCAACTTCACGCTTTACCAAACCTTTGAGCTCATCTCATTAAAAAAGTCTATTTTTCCGATATAAACAAAATTCCTTCGTGAAATAATTTGATTTGTTTTTGACTCTTTAAAAACATGCATGACCCAGAAAAACTGTCATTTATGATTAAAAAAAAAAGTGTCTAAGATATTAAATTCCACCAAATAAGTAGAATTTGCCAAGAAATAATCTGTACGTAGTTAGATACATCAAAGCGTTAAACGAGGCCCATCTGGGTCTGTTCGGCCCCGGACGCGGATTCAGTTCTTTTCATTTGGACCCCCCTGCTTTTAAAGTCTTTGACGCACGTCGTGGGACAAACGTTCCGATCTGTCATCATACATGTTTTAACAGTTTTTTTAATTCTTCCCAGCAGCCCTCTTAAAATGACGACCCCAGCGGCGCGGACGCCGCCGGGGACGAAGATTCATCGCCTCCAAACGCAGACGGCGGCGAAGACAAGAGTTTCACAGCTCGCTGATTCCGACCAGACGGTATCGGATCACATCTCCTATAAACACCGGGCTGAAGTCCGTCCCTGCTGATATCGTGGCGCGATGATCTGGATCTCTTCTGCGTTGCTGTGTGTTTGTGTTTGTGTGTGTGTGTGTGTGTGTGTGTGTGTGTGTGTGTTAGTGTGTCTCTACGAGCGCCGAGAAGCAGCAGGATGACATCCGAGGAGAAACTGTCCTCATAACAACATTTGTTTCCATGTAAACTGACGGCCACGTCCCCTCGCTGCTGACCCTCCTCGGCCAATCGCAGCCCGGCACCATTGTTGCCATTGCCTCCGGGGGGTCTTGCCATGAAGCCATCACCTCCTCGACATATATTCCCCCTCTTTTCCATTCTCCATGCTCCACTTCTCTCTTCCTCTTCCTCCATCTGCTGTTTTTCTGTTCCCCCTGCCTCGCTCCAACGATCTATTCCTGGCTTTTGGGGCCTCGACATTTTTACGGCGGCGCTCTCCTGAGGCGTCACGCTAAGCGCTATTCCGTTTCCCCCCGTCACTTCATCGCCGAATCTCAAACCTGCGACTCTGGGAGTTTGTCGTATTTTCTCTCTCGCACTTATTCAATCACTTTGGTACATTTAAAAAAAAAAAAAAAAAAACGAAAAAAAAAAACCAAGGAGGTGTTTGTTGTGACCGTTCTTCTGTTTAAGTAGGTGCGAGCGTCCGTTTAAGCTTCTAATTTGTATATTTACACTTCATTTAGCACGCCGTCGCCTCTTGATTTAAGGAGGCCTGCCGTGGCGTTCCACTGCGAGCGGCGAGTGAGTTATGTAATTAGATCTACGAATGCTGCAGATGTCTCTGGCTGTGTGTGCGTGTGCGTGGGTGGGTGTTACAGTGAGCAATCCATCTCCAGGGCATCTGCTCGCCATTATGTTCTAATGGCTGACAGATAAGAACATGACAAACAGATGCGGAGTGACGGAGGGACACCTCAGCCGCCCCGCTGGGGGAGCTAGAGCCTCACGGAAAAGAGGCTCGCTCTCTCTCTCTCTCTCTCTCTCTCTCTCTCTCTCTCTCTCTCTCACTCTCTCTCTCTCTCTGCTTCCAACCCCAGAAACTGAAGCGGACTGTTTTTTAAGAATTTGCGTTCCCTCCGCTTTCTGCAGCAGATGCGTGAGATTCACCACACAACAATACGAAGACTGCCAGGACTCTTCATCAGTTATCTGAAAATCCACTCTTTCTATTTCTGGCAACTTGACTACAACACTTTAGACTGATTTATGGTGGACGTGCAATAAATCTGGTATACAAGTATTTACCGGAAAAACTTACCCACCCTTTGCTGACCCTCGGATTTCGCCATGAAATCACGTGATCCCTGTTTCTCCCGTCCAAGTCAGACATTCCTGCATCGAATATAAGGACGCTGGAGTTTCTTCTTTTTTTTTACTGGAATATAACGAGTGTCTGGTTATGTGTTAGTTAACCCTTTGATGTCCTGCTCAACGGTTTGGTTGAAAACATTTTGAGTCACTACTTCTTAATGAAAAATGTGACTAAACCTGTTTATAATGTGACCCAGGGGCAGCATGTATGTGCTAAAGAGTAAGGGGCCGAGGACAGAGCCCTGGGGGTCACCACAGGTTAAAGGGGCCAGGAGGAGGCTTTTATCTGTGGTTATAGAATAGAACACTTCATTTGCTAAAAAGGACTTTATAAACAGAATGATGTAACTTCATACAAACCCAAAAAAGTCCATTAAGGGTCAAATAGTTTTCTAACAACACGCTTTAACAAACGTTTGAGCGAATCTAATTACAATAGAAATTAATAAAAAGTTTAAAAAAGAACCCTAGTGGGTAAAATATGAACTTTAAGAGTAAAATACGACATGTATCATTTTGAGTTGATTCATATGGACCAGATTTGGACTAAATCGGAACAACGGTTGATAAACAATTAATGCCAGAGAATTTTGGAGATAAAACTCCCCCTAGTGTTGGAAATGTACAACAGAACTGTCCCCAAATCAATCCTGTTCTTCCTTGTATTAAGATCTATGTGGATATAAAGTTTTAAAGTGATCCATGAAATCGCTTTTGAGTCATCGTGTTAGCGATAAACGCCAAAGAAAAGGAAAATTGTAAAACACTAAAATAATAGATCATAAATATTAATATCAACATAATTTGATACTTTCATGAATACATTTTATATTTATTAATTCGTATTCATTAATTTGTAATATTGTATTGTAATATTGATATTTCAAATATCAAAATGATAAAATATTATATATAATTCTATAATAGATGCAATAGATATTAAAAAAATAAAACATTTGTTTTTCATATTTATCATTAATATGAAAATAGATAATAACCGTGAAGTTGTTTTGGAGTTATTACATTAACAAAGAGGATATGCGGACGCAGCGACGGCGACGATTTCCATAACAACGACTCTTGGGAGATTTAATAAAAAACTGAAATAAAAGCAGAATATTAAAAATAAATCTAAGATCGGATCTTCATGAAAAGAGTTCGGTCTTATTTCATCTGCGCGTTTCTTCATGGAACGATCGCCGGGGCTCAGCTAGTGGTTTTTCTAAGCTCTCCAGAGATGCTGCATGTGTTCACATTCCTGCAGAATGACTCAGGTTTTTACTTTTCTTGGCAGCTTCGTTCTGGTTCTTCGTTCTGTTGTCCTGTTGACACGCAAAACCTCGGCTGCGGACTGACAACACAAAACATTTAGAGTGAATCACAGTTCTCTGCATCCATCGCTCTCTCTTCATGCTGTCACAGGGCAGAATGTTGCCATGGTGGTCCTTCCTCCGTGTTTGACTGAGGGAATGGTATTTTATGCGGTGATGTCGGAGTCCAAACTGTTCAAATCTGTATTTCATCATCAAGGGGATTTTGGGACCTGAGTTCTTCGAGTCATTTGTTCACACTTTGGGCGGAACTCCCACCCGGCAATGATGTGCCGTTTTTAGAGGGGAATATTTTCCATTCCACCAATCCAGCACCGATCGCTGACCTTCTGTGACTTTCACCAACATTGGGGGAACTTAAGGTCAAGGGAACTTTGGATCTCTTCCCAGGAGATAGTTGGGTTCTTGGTTATCTTGGCCTTCATGTGCAATGCCAGATCTCTGGGGACTGCTAGTGCTTCTAAACTTGTTCCATTGGAGAAGTAGGCCCATGCTCTTGTCCCTGAGTGCAAGGGTATATCCAACCGAAAGGCCCCTTTCCCTGCGTTGTACAAGCAATCATCCTGATTGAGCTCCTTCAATTAAATTTAAAGTTTGTTTTCATTAAAAAAAGTGAATGAAATATGAATCATTAGAGTAAAATGTGATGTTTGCATGATATGAACCGAATTTGGAATAAATTGGGTCGATTGTATGTTTGTAAGTTATGTCCTAAAAACAGTAACTGTAATAAAAAAAGTTACCCTTAGTGGGTGAAAAAAACCCATTTTGATCTATAGCCCCCCCTGGTGTCAGAAATATAAAACTGATCTTTCTCAAAATCAGTCCAGATCTTCTTCCCACTAAGGATTATGTGTTGATAAAGTTTGAAAATGATCCATGAAATAGTATTTGAGTTATCAATAGTTTTCGAGTTTTTTTCGAGAACACTAAGGACCTGCGGCGGACGGAATATCCACGATTTATCGGGAACATCGTGGATATTATTTTGGGCTTCAATTGACTTGCCTTTCCTGTTCCTCCTGGAAATGGGGGGCTAAATATGGGGTCCAGCTGCTCATTTGACAAAACCTGCACGGAACTATGACGACAGGCCAAATTTGCGGTTAAGTTGTGGTGAAATGGACAAAATTGCAAGATCGTGCATAATTCACAGAGATTAGTAGAATGTACTTTAATTGTTGAGATTGCGACACAGCGTATTCCTGGATGGTCCGCCCTTCGCTCGGAGTTAGAACCTTATATGTTGAACTTATAAAGACACGTTGTTCCTTCCTTTTTCATCATCTCCATCAACTCTCACTCTTCCAGATGGTGCTTTCATGGTCTGTTGGGATATCAAGACGTCAGGCCTGCATAAGACTCTGGACACTGACAATAATTTGCCCCCCCCCCCCCAGGATTTAGATCCACCTCCAGGGTCTTCTTATCTCGCGCTGCCAAAGTGACCGCCAAGCCAAGAAAATGAGTTAGAGTGGAGTTGACAGTTTTTGAACTCCCTTTGTTCTCTGCTCTGTTTTTACTTCTATTAGTTTCCATGCATGACGGGACATCGTTTGCAAATTTGAGACAAATGAATCTTCGTCTTAACTTTAAGAGACTAGGACAACAGCTCGGGTTTATACCCGAAAAGCCCCCAATCCCCTGCATTATACAAGCAACCCCCAGATAGAACTCATCAAATCAAATGTGAAGTTATGTCTGAAAAACAAATGTGAGTAAAATACGAGGTATGACAGTAAAATATTGTCTATATATGATAGTTCTCCTTGTGTCGATTCACAGCCACCAAATTTGGACTAAATCGGACCAAAAGCTGAGAAATTCTTATTCACCTTTAACTTACGGCTGTTCTCATTTTTGGGGTCGTCGCGGCGGATCAACGGTCCCAAAAATGGGAAAGGTTTTTTTCAGGAAG
Organism: Lophius americanus; assembly: GCA_037951165.1. NCBI lineage: Eukaryota > Metazoa > Chordata > Actinopteri > Lophiiformes > Lophiidae > Lophius > Lophius americanus. The sequence continues at coordinate 421,567 of JBBDHG010000476.1, forward strand.
AGTATTGTCAGCCGTTATGACAGTGAGTACGGATAATGTCCGAGATATGAAACCCTCCCTTCCCGAAATCAATCCAGTTCCTCCTCGCTCTCGGGTCTTTTTTATCAGATTTCAAATAATCGATGAATTTGGCCGCGTCAGCGCAATAACTCAATCTACGGCAGCAGCGTGGAGAGTCCAAATCCTAGAGTCTATATCCCCGACTATTTGGGGACAGATTGAAATTGTCTCTCATAATCTCTACTATAATCCCCTCTTTCCAAATTCACCTCCAGTCCACCTCCAACCACCGTCTGTTTCTCATTGCCGCTCTTTGTTGTAGCGCCAGCACATGTCAGAATGTCCCTGCGGCCTCTTCACATGAAGTCAGTAATACATATAACTTAAACCAAACGCTCTTCCAGTAACCGGCGTCCCATGACACAAATCAAGTGGATGGACTCCTGTCCTGCGTTACGACCGCCGTACGAGTCGGGGGGAAGCCCCGGAATCCGAATGGACTGCTACACAGCTCACAGGTCTTCAATATAAGCCTTGGTGAGGAGATGTTATGGTTGGACCCCTCCCCCAGTCCTCCAACAGGACATCTGAGACCTCTATTATAAGATCATCTATTATAAGACATCTGAGGATGGCGGCGATAATCATTTTATTTACGTTGATGAGAAGATAAATACCGATCTGATATCAGATCTGATATCAGATCTGGTATCAGGTCAACACAAAGGCGAAGCCAACGGCTGGATTCCACCTCATAATTCTTGTTTTCTGTTTCTGTTCTGTTTGTTTGACTCAACCGAGACCCTGATTGTGGTTGACGGTGGGCATCCCAACCAGAATATTTCTTAGCCTCCAGTATTGTTGTCGGCATGAAAGTTGCCAGACAGAATTCTATAGGACGAAAGTCCCGATGAAACCACAAAACTGTTGGGTTTATGTTTGAGGTTTTTGAGCAAATGATATATGAATGATATATGAACGACAACAACAAAGTGGAATAAATATTTGAACAAAAAAAAAGCCTCCAAATCTACCGACAATTCCAACAAATCCTCCGAGTATCTCTCAAATCCTCTGCAGCATGTCGACGCCTGCGCTTTCCACTTCAGCGTCTCTGTTCAGTCCACTGAGCCCCCAGCTCCACCCCAAAAGAAACATCAAAAGCATCAAAGGAACACTTAAAACATGTTAGTGGAAAAAATAAAAGGAATCAGGGAACAAAAGCAGCAATAGCCAAATTCTGAAGTCATGACACCAAATGCTTTATTTTATTTTATTTTATTTTATTTTATTTTAAATGCTGGGAAACACGAAACGTCACCAAACTTTAATCACCTCGAGGATATGCCAAAACCTACCTACGGGTACAATTTCATGAAAATCTTTCCTGTAGTTTGTCCGTAATCTTTCACACGGGAGCGAAAACAAAACCTCCTTGGTGGAGGTAAGAAATAACAATAAGAATTTTAAAATATTTCACCCTGCTAGCACCTTATTTGATATGCCGACATAAGTGGAATAGACTTAGCACGCTATATAAGATAGTAGTGTTGGGATCTAGTGTGACTCAATGCTGTGGAATATATGAAATAATGTGGTGACATCATCATTTACCTGTTCTTGTCCTCTGATGGGAGGGTTTAAGAGCTACTGTCACATCAATTCAAAGTTTTTTTCCATTGATTGTCTTCCTCTTCTTTAAAGCGTCACATAATCATCCTTTCCGGCACAACAGTCCCACCTACATAATAAAGCTCTGCTGAGGATTTTTCCGTCAATAGCTTGTTTGTTCGCTGGGATTTTTTCAGGATTTACTAAAAGAGAGATTGAGGCAGTTTTCTTTCCCTTTTTTGAAACATTAACTGTTTATATTTTTGATAAATTATTAGCGAAAAGTTAAGTCAGCTCATCCTATGTTTTTCAACCCTTGTGTCTTGACTGGATGTTCCTTTGGGGGCTTGGAGGGCTGAACACAGACGCTGAAGTGGAAGGCGCCGGAGACAAGCGGCTGCAGAGTATTTCAGAGATACTCGGAGAGTTTGTCTGGATTTGTTCGTAGATGAAGAGGCTGGCAATAACTCAGAGATTAATCGAGAAACGTCTTCAGTGACTTTTTGTAAGTCAACCGTATTTCGGTATCTTTTCTAACACAGTTATGAAAATGACGAATTGCTGAGCGGTGGGAGTTCTCCATCCACACTGATGCAAACCATGAGGTAAACTCTCTGGAGTGTTTATAACGGGCCTGCGGTAAATTTATGGAGCATTAATTTGGATTTGGATTTTTGTTTGGGTCCCGCTCTCAAATGATTTTCTGTGCTGGTTGGAGAGAAACGCATGCGTCGCCAATCAGACATGGAAAGACCTCCGCCTTGAAAGAACCAGCGCCTGCAGCAAAGGTTCAGGTGCAACACTAATCCCATTGGCCCTGTGTGTGAATCTACGAGCCAATCATTGGTAAGTGCACCGACACGCTCACACAGAAAGACTGTATAGGCACATCTGTAAGGTATCACGCCTCCTCATCATCGGGGAAGTTTTGCTAGGGTTTTGAAAAAAAACAAGGAGGGATCACCAAATTAAAAGCAGCAGAACTCGCAAATAGAAAGGAGCTGAAATAATTCAAAACTGCTGGGTTGGGGGGTGAGTTGCTGCCTCATGGAAAGGAGTTGGAGCATCTCGATGTCTTGTGCTTGAGTGAAGAAGGGCCGGGCGTTGGACAGGCGGTTCGGTGCATCATCAGCGGTAATGCGGCCGTTGTATCTGTCTGTTGTGGTGAAGAAGGAGCTGAGTCGTAAGGAAAGGCTCTCAATTTACCGCTGCATCTCTATTCAGAGTCTCACTTATGGTCAGGAGTTCTGGGTAGAGACAGAAAGAATGAGGTCAAAGATACAAACGGCTGAAATGAGGGTGACCGGGCTCAGCCTTAGAGATAAGGTACGGATACGTGGTTCGGGCATCTACCTAGGATGCCTCCAGGACGCTTCACTTTGGATGCTTTTCAAGCAAGTCGGCCTGGGAAGAGAACCAGAATTAGAACCAGAACTTGCTGGAGGGACTATATATCCCACATGGCTCGGATCTCCCAGGATGAGCTGGAGAGTGTTGCTGCTGAGAGGGATATAGAGGGCTTACGTTGTCATCCCCGACGACAAGACTATATCCCCAAGAAGCCCTCAACCTCCTGTGTTGTGCAAACAAATCCGCCTGATTGAACTCGTATTATACGCAGAGTTATGTTCATAGAACTGAATTTATCGTGAACCAAAATATGAGATAGATCTCTTCAAGTCAATCCTGAGGACAAACTTCGGACTGAATCGGAGCAGTTGTTAGGAAGCAACGTCTGGAAAACAGTGCTTTTCTTAAAAACGCTCCCCCTAGTGAGTAACATACGAACTAATGGAGTAGGCCTTAAATATAAAGATAAATACAAGAGAGATCTCCTCGAGTTGATTCATGGAAAGCGGTGATTCATGGGAACCTGAGGTGTGATTCCATGGGTTGGGCTCTGCGCGACTAAAAGAGTGAGGTGCGAGCAGCTGAAATGGGATTCCTTTAAAGGGTGGCTGGGCTCGGCCTAAGAGATGGGGGAGAATCTCAGGCATCTGGAGGAAACTGGGAGTAGAGCCAGTGCTCCTCCACATCAAACTAAACAAGGTAAGGCGGTCCAGGCATCTGGTTTCAGTCCCTCCTGTTCACTTTTAGAGAATTTCCAGGCATATCCAAGTGGAAGGAGACCCCGGGGATTACCCAGAACACACTGGAAGGATATTGAGAACCTCCAGGACCATCTGGAATTTATTTCTGGGGGGAGGTAAGCCAAAAATACCCTGATTAGCCTGCTGAAACAGTGACCCCAGATAAACAGGAGAAAATGGATGGATGGATTGATGGATGGATGTATGGATGGATGGGTGGGTGGATGTATGGATGGATTGATGGATGGATGTATGGATGGATGGGTGGGTGGTTGGTTGGACGAATGGATGGATGGTGGGATGGAAGGACGAATGGATTGATGGATGGGTGAGTGATTGGATATATCGAAGGATGGATGGATGGATGGATGGATGGATGGATAGGTGGGTGGGTGGATGAGGCTTTTCAGAACTCGTTCTGGACAGGAGAACACGTTGCAGCGACTATATCTCACATCTGACCTGGAAACACCTCAGGAACGGATGAGCTGGAGAATGTTGCTGGGGAGAGGGATGTCTGGATATCTCTTGTTAGCCGGCTGCCATCTGGAAACCAAACCCCAGAGTAGCAGTAGAAAACGGATGGAATGTTGTTTCTCATCTTCCTTCTCATCTTCCTCTTTGGGCCTCCTCAGCCAAGGTGGGACACTTCTGGGGTCCTCTGGTTCCGGAGGGGCTTTTATATCAGGGATGTGACCGTTGTAGCTCTTTTCCTGAAGATGTCTTTGTGGTGGCTTTCGATGCTCACCAGCCTCAGTCCACTCCTTCCGAAGCTCTCGCAGGTTCTTGAGTCCACTTTCTTTGACCCTCCTCTCCGGTCCGTGGTGGCCCCCGTCTCTTGTGCACCTTTTTCCTACCACGCTTTTCCCATCCAGTCGATTTTCCATGAATATGCCTCCGTTCAGCAGCGACCTTCTGTGTCTCCTTCCGGAGGCTGTCGAAGATCTTCTTCTGGAAAAGTGTGGAGTCAGCAGTCTTACTCATGATTGTGGTTTTGTGTACTTACTAAACCAGACTGAGAGATACGCACTATTCATACGGTTTGACTGTGCTTTACTCAAACTCTAGATCTCAGCTTATGTGTATTTGTGAGTCTAGCATATATCAAATATTCACTTACTGAAAGAAACTTATGGAAAATGTGGAACTTTATTTTATTTTCATTTGTTGCGATGCACCTGTACACGGGAAGGACAATATCCCAGATTATGAAAAAGTGGGAAAGTTTGTTTTCCAAGAAATAAAACCCAAGTTCCCGTACATGATATGTATATATACATATATAAATAAACATATATATGTAAAGAGAGAGAGAGAGAGAGAGAGAGAGAGAGAGAGAGAAGAACCAGAAACCTAGATGGAAAGAGAGACTAAGAGAAGGATCGGCCAAAGTGCGGGTGTTTCTGCTTTTATTGTTTATGATACAAACTGCTGCCTGGTCTTGTACTTAGCAGACGTCTCTCAGCTGCTCTGGATTACATCCAGCACCACTGACTCTTAGATTCCCACCCCCCCCTCGACACACACCAACCAACCAGAACCCCCCCCCCCCCAGCCCGTTTGCAGTGTTTTCCAGTAAGGGTCTGGCCCTGGTGTGATTTATGAGGCCCGGCTTTGTGGCGTAGTAATAACAACTGCGCCGTATTTTCTTTCCTTTCCAACACCATTAAAGACATAATTGATGCTGATAAGCACCGAGTTTAATCCATAACTCTCTCAAGCACAGTTTAAGTCAGTCAGGTGAAGTAAATATTTACAATCCTTTCTCAAGAAGGTGGGAGGGCGGCGACAGAATCTTTATTATGCAATAATCGCAAATATGGAGAAAAGTTGTTATCGGGTAGCAAAAGCGATCCCTGAGGCGAGGTTTGAGATTAAACCATGTTTTCATTCACGTACGATTGAAGTCTGAAGGGAATGAAAAGAAAGTGAAGGTGAAGTTAGCCGATACACCGAACAGCCGTAACATTATGACCACTGACAGATTAATCATTGATTGTCTTGTAACCATGACACCCGTGAGGGGGCGGGACATATTAACATATATTCATTCTCATTAAAACTATATGTGCGTCATTGACCATCAGAATACACATTATTGTCGTGATTGACAGGGATAGCAGGGAAAAAATGGAAATATTATTCAGAGGAATTTAACTGACAACTTTCCCGAAGTGTCTTGTCCTAGTAAAACATAAATTAAACATAAAGTTAATTTACTTGTTTATCCTGTATAGACATACACAGGATAATATTATTAAATGGTTTACGTCAAAACATTCTGAATTTGATAGATTACCCACCGGGAGGTTGGCCCAGCGCCTTGCTCAAGGACACTCAGACATGTAGATAGGAGGGTTTAGGGTCTGAACCACTTATTGAAGCATTTATTAAAAACTAATATTTGTTTAAGAAGGGGATTTTAACCAGCAACGTTTAACCCCCTTGCCTTCCTTCTATCAACACTGCTTCTCGCTTCGTGCTGAGTTTTCCAGGAAGATGGCCGCCGTACCCCTCCGAGCAGCTGGGTCGGGTTCGGTGCCAAGACCTTTCTCTGGAGCGTTCTGAAATCTCACACTGAATTTCCTCGGGCAGAGCCGCCTGACAGTGAAAACCTAGTGAGAAATATTGTGCGGGTTAACAAAAGGAGATCAGATTTGCCCTCTTTTTCCACAGATGCAGTTCCAGCGCTGGTTCGGAGCCAGTGGCTAATTTGGAAGCGGTTCTTTGCATTTCCATAGCCTTCCCTGGCTCTGGGCCTGGAAAAACTGGAGCCAGGGTGGAATCAATGCCCTCCTGGTGTAGAAACAAAAACCAGTTGCATAAGCGAGCGGGTAGGAAGGATCCAGATCAACCAGATCTTATCAAGCGTTATTCTTATATAATGACGTGACTCTAGTGCCCCTTTGATGTAATGATGTTGCTCTAGGGTCTCCTCGACAAAATGACTTCACTCTAGTGCTTCTTTGACAAAATGACTTGACTCTAGTGCCTATAATGTGTCATGATCCTGTTCTACTGCCTCTTTTGCATAAGGACTCTGCTCTAGTTCCTCTGTGACCCAATGGTGTGGCTGTAGTTCCCTTTTTACATATTTACTCGGCTCTAGTGAGTCCTAGATCTAATGATGTGGCTGGAGGGCATTTTTACATATTGACTCGGCTCTAGTGCCTATGTGATCTAATGATGGGGCTGTAATGCCTCTGTTTTGTAATGATGTGGCTGTAGTGCATTTCTTACATATTGACTCGGCTCTAATACCTCTGTTACCTAATGATGTGGCTGTAGTGACTTTTTTACATATTGACTCCTCTCTAGTGAGTCCTAGATCTAATGATGTGGCTGTAGTGCCTTTTTTACATATTGACTCCTCTCTAGTGAGTCCTAGATCTAATGATGTGGCTGTAGTGCCTTTTTTACATATTGACTCGGCTCTAGTGCCTATGTGATCTAATGATGGGGCTCTTTCCTTGTTTTAACACAATGATGGGGCTCTAATGCCTCTGTTTTGTAATGATGTGGCTGTAGTGTCTTTTTTGTTTACATTATGCCTTCGCTCTAGTGCCTCTTTCATGTAATGATGTCGCTGTAACCTTCTCCGAAAGATTGCGACCCTCCGGAGATCGACCCCTCCCCGTTCTCCGACACGAACAGAAAAAACGTGACGTTGAAAACTTTTTGTTGAAAAGTGATTTGAAACAAATATTTAGAACTAAATAAAGTTCCTGTGAAAAAGAGGAAATAAAAATAGTCTGTAATTCTGGTCCTTTTGTGTGTTTTGGTGTTTCTGCAGTGACTCCGATGTGTGTTTCTCCGAGAGCAGTTGGATCTTTATTAGTTATCAGTATTTTTCCAGTGTTGTTGGATTCGACTCAATGTTGGCCGGCGTTTAGCGGAGTTTGGAAAAAGAAAGCGTGAATGATACGAATGTATGTTCTAATGAAAACTGTCACTCATCTGGACCGGGGGTCCGCCAGAACCTGAGATGCAACCATGTAGCTCAGAACAATGCCGACCCCAAAAGGTCCCCAATCCCCTGCGTTGTACAATCAATCTCCCTTTTGTGAGCTCCTCAAATTAAACGAGAAGTTATGTCCGCAGCAAAAAAGGAAAGAAAAAAAAAGAAGCTCCCCCAAGAGAGTAAAATGTAAAAAGTGTTACAAAATAGTTCTCCTCCACTCGGTTCGGGGATCTGAGTCAGCTGGATTAATGGTCAGTAAAAAGTTCCCCCTAGTGGGTAAAATATGAACTTTTGGCGTGAAACACGACACGATACAGATCTTTGAGTCGATTCCTGTGAACCAGATTAGGAATACAGACCGCTGATGAGAAGCTTTTGGATAGAGCTCCCCCTTGTGTCAGAAAATATACAACCTACCTTTCCCAAAATCAATGCAGTCCTTCCTCGCACCGAGGTCTATTCGGGTATGAACTCTGAAAATGATCCGTGGAAGCGTTTGATAGCGATGGCGCTGACAGGAAGGGTCTGCGATGGCGGACGCCGATACGATGAGGATTCCGTAAGAGCCCCGACTTTTTTTAGGGGGGACATCATAAATAAGCTGAGAACCGATGGATTCTTGAGAAAAGAGGAAGACTTCCACGCTGAAGAATCCTGCTCTGTTCCTAATAGCGTGAATGTTCCGACCCCAGGCCGCTCCGGCCAGAGACTCATTACAGCTCATCTGATGTTTCCTCCCAGTTGAGCCTTTTGGAAAGGAACTCTTGACTCCGCCCCCCTTCCTCCCCCCCCCGGGCCGTTTAAACACCGTCTCTGGCTTCGCTGGCTTGGAGCCCCACATCGCCGGACCTCTGGATGCGCTCCATCACTCACAGGCCTTCTTGAGCTCATTGTTGAAGTGACGTGGCTCACATTCGGTTACGGTCAGCATAGATTAGGAAAAAATAACCCTCTCATCCCTCAGAGGGACGGAACCGTTGCAGCAACGTTATTACAACAAAGTTCCGTCCCCGCCGCTGGATTCGAGGCAGTTCTTGCCGCACCGCCGGTGACTTTGCAGGTGGCGCTATCAACGCCGACGGACAAAAGCGTCACATCAAAACATCAAGATGAGACACAAATCAGGCGCGCGTTTCCATTAATGGACAAAACCTCGTTGTGGCTTCGGACCCGTGTCGTTCCTTCGGCAGCAGGTTTGATTTCCTTCCTCTTTTTCCTCCTCTCTGAGGTTCTTTTAATTTGATTCATGTTCGAGAGGTTGAAGGCTCCAACTGTTTCCATATGGAACCCAGTAATTAATCACGCAGCCGTGTAGCTGCGAAATAAAGATCCCCGTTTTCACACTCCATGAATCATCCTGGGCCTCCTTCGGGGACCCTTGGCCCCCGATCGAAGCGCGGCCGCGCTGTAGAGGAAGTAACCGGAGGATGGAGGAAAATTAACGACCGTGTTGCGACGTTCTTGGACTCCGTTCCTGGACAGAGACTTGTGGGCTGACCCCCTCGCTCTTCACAAATCACAGGGTGTGATTTGGGACCATTAGCGGTCAGCCTGCAGCCGTAACTCAGGGTTGAGCCTGCGGATCCCCCCCCGTGCCCGTTTCTTAATCCTCACCATCCCCACATCGTAGCCCTCCCGCCCACCCCGGTGAATCCTGCCCCACACCCGGACCTATAATTTGGGAGAAAGTTTCTTTTCTATTAAATTCCCAGTAACGTTGCTGATGTTGTTGCTTGTGGCTCGCCGTGGAGCCGCAGTGGGAACGGCGGGAGGCTGAGACTCGTGGCATCATGGGAGTTTTTTTTTGTTTTGTGTGTGTGTGTGTACACAGAGAAGGGGAAAGTATAAAACAACAATCAACACACTTACAGACGACTTGTTGCCCTCTACGAGGCTCCGGCTGTCACCGCCCGGTTTAAAGCCTGAGAGAAAATGAAATCTCTCTTTCAGTGTGTCGTCTGAACCAAATCTGTTTGTTGCTGCTCGACGACAAACCGTCAATATCCAGTTTATGATGTCCTCTCACAAACATTCAGTGAGTCATGAGGCAATTTGTTCTACAAAAATTCATTTTCTGTCGCCGTTTCTAGGCAACAGGCCTCTGATTAGCGACGATGAATGGAGAATTATTTGGCGAACACACCGAATGTTTTTTATGTGTCTGTATACTCCTTCTTTTCTTCTTCCTATTTTCTTCTTCCTCTTTTCTTCTTCCTCTTTTCTTCTTCCTCTTTTCCTTATTTTCTTCTTCCTCTTCTTCTCCTTCTTCTTTTTATTCTTCTGTGTCCTTTAAGGTTCGCCACAACAGGTCATTTGATTCCATCTTGTCCTCTGAATCTTCCTCTGTCACACAAACCAACTGCATGTCCTCTCTCACCACATCCAGAAACCTCCTCTTTGGTCTTCCTGCTTTTTCTCCTTCCTGTTGCTCCATCTCCAGCATCCTTCTACCAGTAGATCCACTATCCCTCCTCTTCTTCACGGGTCCAAACCTTCTCAGTCTGTCCTCTCTGACTTTGTCTCCTTTCTAATCCTGTCCTTCCTCCTCACTCCCAGAGAACATCTGAACATCTTCATCTCTGCCTCCTGTCTTCTGGTCAGAACCACCGTCTCTAAACCATCCAGCAGAGCTGCTCTTCTGTCACAGATAACTCCTGACCCTCCTCTCCATCCACTCCACCCTGCCTTCACTCGCTTCTTCACCTCTTTTCCACACACCTTGCTCTGAACAGTTGACCGCAAGTACTTAAACTCCTGCACCTTCTCCGCCTCTACTCCTTCATCCTCACCATTCCTCCTGCCTCCCTTTCATTCACACACTTGTATTCTGTCTCTGACCCCTCCAGGTTTTCCTCCACCTGCTCCCTGCCCTCACTACAGGTCACAATGTCCTCCACCCACATCACAGTCCATGGAGACTCCTGCTTGACCTCTTCTGTCAGTCTGTCCATCACCATAACAAACAAGAAGGGGTTCAAAGTTTAAGGAAATATAATCAGTTCTTTCACAGAGATGAATACTTCAACTAAAGAGATTCAACTATCATGCTGAGGAAAAGTCATCGTTCAGTCTTTTACCACATCGTTAGTGACACCTGCAGGAAGTGAGGACTGTTTTTACAAAATGATTGTAATACAATAAATGAGGTGAACATTTAAGGGTCTTAAGAGTCAACCGGAGAAATTCTCCCTGCTTGCAGCTTTAAATCTTCTCACCTCCTCTTCAAACCCGTCAACCGTCTTTACTTTGACGCAGCGGGAGTGTCGTGCGAAACAACAACCGGAGGGTCCAGCTCTCGCTCAGTTTGTGGATGGAAAGGGAAGAAACAGGTCTGCAGAAGACAAAATACGTTTCCAAAATTCACTATTGTGTGAGACCTTTCCCTCTCTGAAAACATCAGATGTGTGTGTGTGTGTGTGTGTGTGTGTGTGTGTGTGTGTGTGTGTGTGGGTGTGTGTATATCTATATATCACCTCCCAATGTCTGGGTAGTCCTCCAATTCCATCATCATTCCATCAGCCGCCGCCACCAGTATCCAGATGCCACAGAGTCTGAGCGCCAAATTCTTTTTAATAGACTAATTATCAAACATCATCAGTTGTAATAAATAATTAATCTTTCCTTCATTCTCCGTGTTATCGGACTGAACTGCTATTAGTTGCTAATGTGTGTTAGCTGCTTCTTTGATCTTACCACTGCCACTGACCTGAAGATCCTATAACTCATTCATCTTGGCATCACAATTTAGCCAAATTCTCCAAATTACGAAGATCCTTGTCCATTTGTACTTTCTCCAAACACCTCAGCTTCAGCACAAAATGTTCCCTTGCTGCCACTGACTGATTAATGTCATGGTTAGGAGATAATCAGTTCACCTGCTGTGATGTGACGATATAAGCTAGGTAGTTTTAATGTTATGGCTAAGTAAGATTATAACACTGTTTGCATTATTCTCTCCATTTCTTTGTCCTCCTCCTCCTCAAATCAGGTTCTGGTGCATTCCTCATCACTGAGAACAGCCGCCTCAATGTTCTCTTTTAAGAAGTGGAGAAGTTTGCCAGCGCTCTTCATTTTCTGGGCTTGTGTGACCTCTGACCCCCCGCAAGTAGGAGTCGCGGTGACGTTCTGAGTAGATAGAAGCTGGGCTGCGGTCCATGGCAGCCAATAATGCCTCGCTCTGATTTACTCTGGCTCCGCTGCAAAGAAATAGGCAGAGCAGAGTTAAACTTGTCCTTGGCGCAGAACGCGATCTGATTCCTGACAGTTTGGGCCAAGAACATCTCCCCCCCCCTCCCCACCCACACCCCCGCTTCTGGTGTGAGCATTCGCTCAGACCTAACATGTGTTCTGGCTCATCAAGTCAGAACATGGAAACTGTGAGTGGCTGCAGATGTTGAGGAGGGGAGAAGAAGAGGGTTTTTTGTTTTAACATGCTTCTTTGCGCTCCACTAAGATGCTTCGGCGGACCTTTCTTATCCCACAATCACGGCGGCTTAGAGGGGAGTCTCATAGTTCACATAGTTCTCACTCTACATCGCCTCCTCTCTCCGCACCGTGATCCTCTGGGGATTAGGAATCCACGCAGTACAAACATCTGAACCACTGCTTCGCCCGTTGACTAGTTGAGAGACGCGGGTCGGCTACGAGGAGGGGCAACTAAAAGTGTTATAAACCCTTAATATGAAGTGTCTTCCAACTGACTAACATATTAGCGGCGGAATCCGAAAGCCGGTAGCGGAGAAAGGAAGAGAAGATCCCTCACGTATGAGTGGGCGACCGAGCAGACAGTACCGTCCATTCATAATGCAATTAACAGGCGCTGATGCTTTCAGACATCATGGCTAATCCCTAGATGTCACAGAGGCCACTCAGGAATTCAGCCACAATATCCCCGCGGTAATCGTGCCGGAATCCGGATGGGCCCTCCGTGGGACCTCTCCGCTGTACAGAAGCTTATTCACTTCCACGAGATGTGTGGGAGAGGACGTTGGGATCTATACGTTAAGCCTGCGGCGTTAGCGCTCTCCCACCATTGTCCCCACACTGGCTGGGTTTCCCACCCGAACCCACCTGTCCGTGTCCGTATGCGTCCGGGACTTTGGGGGGCGATGGGACCTCCTGGAGATGAGCGCCAAGCGTCTTATCGACTGAGCAGCTGTGGCGACAGCATTGCGCGAATTCTGTCCTGCCCCCATATAATACCTCGCAGTAAATCATCAGATGAGCTTAAAGCTTTGCATGAAGCCCCAAATGTATCTTGGACGTAGCGACTGCAAAGGTTTGGGGGCCAAATATCTGCAAATGTGATCCGTGATTGTGACAAGCAGCCATGGAGCAGTCGTTTCCTGTCAGGGCCTGTAATGAAATACTAGCTTCAGATATTGTATTTTACTTAAACGCAGATGTACAGGGAATGCGAGAACGTGTTGGACCCCCTCCTGGAGCCTTAATGTTCTCCCGGGTTGGCAGTAGCTTTCTCCTCACTGCTCTCCCATGATGCTATTCTTGCCCCTTGGAGTATCGGAACCATGAACTCTGATCTTTACTGATGCGTGAGGGGCCTGCAGTTCCTCGGGTGTTTTCTTTGGCGCTTTTGTGGCTTCCTGAATGAACCTTCCCTGTGCTCTTAGAGGTGCTTGGAAAGTGGGCCACTTCTTGGAGGACTCACTTCTGTTCCAAGACTTTTCCGTCTGTGCCGCGCTGCGGATCTGTGGACGCCCAGAACCTGAAAAGCCTTGTAATCCTTCCCAGACTAATGTAATTCTATTACCTTCTTCTTCATTTCTTCAGGAATCACTCTTCATGTTGGCACATTGTGCTACTGGTAGGACCCATAAGCCAACTTCCGAAAATTGTCTATTTAAGGGGTTAGGTGAATGAACCGGGCTTGTAGTAATCGGGTCAGGGTGGGTTTGGTCCATCTGCCGCCGGTATTTAATTCAGTTAAGTAGGTTTTTGGGCTTAGTTTCAAAGTGGGCAAGTTTTTTTTCACACGGGGCCCAAGTGGTATTAGATTACCTTTTTAGCAAAGTAAATGCAACGATGATTCTTTCCTAAGAACTTTAATTTTGGTTGAACTTGTGTTTTTTTTTTTTTATGTTACATTTAATTTGAAAACCTGAACCGCAAAATTAGAGGAAACCAGAAAAAGATTTCACAGCAGTCTTTCGATTAACTCTTTGTCTTTACTGCCGGAACACTGCTGGCTCACAGTACCGGTGATGGTACTTCGTCACCCGAGCCCAAATGGGCCCGGTCCAATGCGCATATTGATTTGGCATAGGTTCTTTATCCGGGCTTCGGACCGGCACTAGAAAATCCACGGATTTGTGATTCCTTTGTGGCTGTGTTTTTAAAATGAAATAACGAATAATATCCATCTCAACAGTCTCGCCGAAACAGATGATGGGTTTTTACCCGGCTCCTGCTCCAATAGTCAGTTTCTGCCAAATTCCTGGACACGCTTTTCTAAGAATCAAGCGTCCACTTTGTCTCCAACTCGACGGTTCTGTGTTGATTGATTCAAGTGCTGATGGACTCCGATGGTTCATGAGCTAATTCACTCCAAACCTCTGAAATGATTTACAAATAAAGGAAAACAGCATCTGTTGTTTTTGTAGGGAAGATGAACTGAGCAGTAAGTTCAACCTCATCTTCTTCGGTTCATCGGGAAGGAAACTCGGAACGACTTGGATTAAGAATCGCAGCGGTGAACAATTTAAAACCATGAAAGAAGGTTTTCTTGTTCTGGTGGGGCTCAGTGGACATACTGGAAAAGTCTTGTGTTGGACTGAACTAATGCCTCAGTTTTCACCTTGCGAACTGTCATAGTGACCACACCCCAAATTCCCACAAGTACTCACGTAAAAGCTGAACTCTGCCTCCCTAAAGGAAGGGATCCCCGATTACTGATGGAACCCAGGAAGTAAACGTTTGCTGATGTCACCACCAAGCTGAATGTTGCTGCCTTTGTTCCTTTGATACTTTTGATGTTTCTTTGGGGGTGGAGATGGATGCTCAGTGGGCTAGACAGAGACGCTGAAGTGGAAGGCTCAGGAGAAGAGCGGCTACAGAGTATTTGAGAGATACTCAGAGAGTTAGTTGGAGTTGTTAGTAGATTTATAGGCTGGCAATTAGCCTTTTTAGCAATATTCCCTAAACCTTGGATACAGTTGGTTCTTGGCGAAGGTTTGCGCTCTCCGAATGCTTTTTCCAGTCGTGTAATGTGATTACTTTCTGTTCAATTGCGCTACAGAACCTTTCACGTCTTTCACACGTCCTGTCGTAATTGGTCACATGATGACTATCACCTTGTTGTCGTCGTCATAGCAATGTCTTCTCCTTGTATAACTGATAGCCTATGTAGGTTTTGTTGCCTACGTTGGTTGCGTGTCTGTATATAAGATAAGTTCACTCCTTTTGTCCTTTTGTACCGGCTCTCTTTCTCTCTCATCTTCCTGGAAAATGTATTATTTTTCCAGTTAACTGTTATTCTTTCTTTCTTTCTTTCTCAAACTGTGTCTCTAATAAAAAGCGTGTGTCGCTCTTCCTCCATCTGCTGCCGCTCCTCGTTTTTCAACTTCTTCCTAGTACTTTTGTTCATTGGCGACAGTAGCCGGCTGTATCCTCTTATAATCAGTTAAGGAGTCCAAACCATCCAAAAAAGTGTTTTTTCTATGTAAACAATCTTAACTATGGTTCAGTTTGATCCGCACTGAGACTGCTTAATTTTCCAGCCCAGGATCCAGCTGTTTGATCGGGATCTTTGCCCAAGGCGATGTTTCATACCTTAATGTTTGGTCTGAATCAAGCTGAAAAGTCGGAATGTCTGGACCGCGCACTCTGATTGTAGGCGAGTTGGGTTTTTGTGTTCCTGCAGAGAGTTAGCTCTGCTAGCAACAGGCCAGCCATGTCGCTAGCGCAGCTAACTCCCTGCGGGAACACAACAGACGGCACTTACATAGTCCGACTTAGCAATCTAAGCCTTTTAAAACACCCAGAGTAAGAAACACGTAACGCGCCATCTGGAGTGATAACACAATTACTCATATTAATCGAACATCCACTGGGAGCAAACTTAAGTTCAAGATCTTGCTGTCCACGCCAAAGGACACTTTGACACAGGGATGGAACCCAAGTTGTTCCTCTCACTAATCCAAAACACGTGTATCCTGCACATATGTAAATAATAGCGCATCACACACGACAGGATATGATTGAGAGTGCTGCGTCAGAGGGAGTCACGTGTGAGCCGTGTCACGTGACCTCTTGGGCAGAAATGCTTCGCTGTGAGGACTAGAATGGTTCTTTTTAAGAGTGCATATCTCCACTGCAGCCAAACGGTCCTCCGTCTATCTTCACGTGACCGAAAGCCCTTTTAGTGTAACCAGAGAAAATGATGAAAAATGTCCTATCAGAAATTGATTGGGGTGGGGGGGTGGGATGGGGGTGGAAATAAGGTGGAAAAATCCCTGGATTGGCCTCATTATCCAGATCTGCTCCAAAGTCTAATGGGTTCTTTCCTGGCCCAGGCCCCGGCCCATTTATGTAATGTCAGTGTAACCTCTCAGCTGCCAAACCAGTTCCCCACTTGGAAAAATAAAGTTGAACCTTGAACACAGAAACACCCTCTCATTAGTCTTTCACTCGCTCGCCTCCTAATCACTCTTCTGCTCATCCAAAAAAAAAAAAAAACTCCCCCGCCCGCCGGTGATCGGAGGCCTTATGCATCCTAATCAGGACCCTATTTAAGGAAATCAAGTTAAATAAACGGTGATGTGGACTGAATACGAATGAGGACTCTCATATAAGAATGAGGTGAACGTAGATGAACGGATCTTGGAATGGTCACGGAGTCCCAAGGCCGGTATTTATTTTCAATAGCGTCGGAATGGCGTCGACTGCGAGCTCCGCTGAGTGAGAACGCAAGAGACCAGAAATCCATTCCATCTCCTTTGATCGCCCAGAAAGCAAATGGTTCCAAGTTGCACCAGAGTGACTTATATTACATCCCCAAGTTTAGCGCTTTGATTATCTGCGAGCTATGGAAACTAGCATGAGGGTGTGCAGGTTCATGTGTGTGCGTTGGACCGCGTCCCCGGTCCTTTCCCTGATCTAAGTCTTTCGTCATTTCTTCCTCTCCTTTGGTTGACATAATCTTAGCATTAGCAGCTCTCAGCACAACTTTATTGATTAACACATTTAAATAGGGACAGGGTTGTCCAAAGCGCAAAAACAAAACACAAAGTTAAGGTTAAAGGTAAGCAATAAGACCGCAAGAAATAAATGTCCAACAACTTGTCGTAACAACAACTTTTAGCTATGTTAAAAGACGATGTAATAGAAATGAGTCTAAAGGCGTGATTTGAAAAGAGAGAGGAGTTGGGGCTGATCTGGCATTAGGGGGCAAATTATTCCATAGTTTAGGGGCTTCAGCAGAGAATGCTCGGTCGTCCCTCGTTGTCAGCTCCGTCTCAGGAAGGACCAGAGACGGCAAAGACAAGGCATCTCATTCCACCTCCATGCAGACGACTCACACATTTACCCGCCACTGAATAGAAATGATGCCGGTTCTTTAAATCATTGTTGAATTGTCTGAATGGACAACTTTTCATATTTAAATGATAGCAAAACCGAGGTCACGGGTTTTGGACCTAGCATACCATTGATGCCTCTTTTATGGACCTGGGTTGAGAATTTAGTCAAACAGATGAATCCACTTTTTTTTATCAGTTGCGGTTTTAACTGAGTTGAAGAACTTTTTACCACATAATGATTTTGAGAATTCTATGAATCCTTTTTCTTTTGCTAGACGTCTGAACTACTGCAGTATACTTCATTTTGGCGCGAGTCAGACCTCGATCTCACGTCTGCAGTTGGTCCAAAAGTCCGCCGTTCGACTTTTAACAGGCCTCGCTTCACTAGCTACCTGTACGTTTCAGGATTCTGTTTTAAATCCACGTGGGTTGAATCCAAACTGGACCTCCAAAGAGGCTTCTTCGATTCTGTAAGATCTGAACGGAAGAAGCCTCCTGGATGATGTGAAACGTCTTCAACCCACATGGATTACCCTGACCTGGATGAAGGAGAATCTACACAGACTTGTTTTTAAAAACTTTGAATGGGTCAGCACCACCGTACAGTTCGGACCTCTTACAGATATAGACACATCTTTCGAGGTCACCGAGGTCTTTGCTGATAAATGCTTGAGAAATGAAAGATTCAGCTGCGAGGGGTTTCGTACGGTGTGTTTGTGTTTTTTTAGACGAGGCTCTGATTCTGTCGACACGTTCCAAACATAAAATCCTAGGCAGGAAGACGTAAATGTGCGAGCCGCACATGTTTGTTTGGAAGATGAGATGAAACTTTAATGACCCGGCAGGGAACAGGGCGGCTGGTGAATGGACTGTGAGCGTGATTCATCAGAGAAAGGCAGGAATTCAAAACATACATGGGCTTATTTATGTATGTGAAAGTGTTCAAATTCCACACGGAATGTGGGTTTGTGTTATAAAGGATGTGACATAACAATGTCAATGTTGGGGTTCTTAAGCCAAACAGGAAAACTAACTAAAACTGAACAAATATGTTGAATACTAAACATCACACTTCATAAAACAATTCTTCTAGTAAAACCTGAGAAGGCAGAGAATGGAGAAAAAACATACGCGGGATTTATTTTTAATGGATGATGTGCAATAATTAATATCAACCGATGCCTCAGACGGTGAAGAAGGTAACAGAGACTGAGGATGTGTGAAAAGTAAGGATAACAGACTTGTAAGAGCAGTAACTGTGGCCCGAGTGCGCAAGAAGTTAGTCCTTCTGGCTGGACCTTTGATAGATCTCCATTTAGCATCAACACAAGGAATACAATGGTGGAACCAGCTCGATGGAAAAGGGTATTAATACAGGTGGTGTGACAGAAAATTCATATTTCACTCATTAGGTGGACAGTTTTTCTGACATAATGTCACATTTAATTTGTGGAGCTCAATCAGGGGGATTATTTGTACAACACAGGGGATTGGGGGCTTTTAGATACTCTTTCAATAGCCATGGTTAATGAATTCTCCTAGTAGACAAATGGTGTCCTCCAAGGCTCCATCCTTGGCCCCTTACACTTTAGCATATATATATATATATGCTGCTACTGGGGATCCAGTAGCAGCAAAGTTTAGAAACTTTATTCATCAACTGCAACCGTTTTATTCTCCGCAGGAGTTTTCCTCCTTCATACTGGCTGGAGGTTACATCCCACCTCAGGTGTGCGTTAGCCAGGCGTTACACGCCTGTCAAGCGGTGGACCCACGAGGCAAAGCTGGAGCTACAGGCCTGCTTTGACTGACGATGCTGCTTCAGACCTGGATGAGTGGACTGACACTGTGACGGCTTACATCAGTTTTTGCGAGGACATGTGTGTGCCAACAAAAACCTTCGGCACGTACAATAACAATGAACCCAGCTTCGTCAGACCAAGGAGGAAGCTTACAGGAGTGGTGACAGAGTCCCGTACAAGGAGGCCAGAAACAAACTGACCAGGGAGGTCAGGGCAGCAAAGAAGTGCTACTCTGAAGAGCTGAAAAACAAGTTTTCAGCCAACGACCCAGCATGGGTTTGGAGAGGCATGCAAGAGGTCACCAACCACAGGAAACCAACATCCCCTGCTGAGGAGAGCTTTCAACCGGCTGAGGAGCTGAATAAGTTTTATTGAAGGTTCGACACCCGCTCTGAACTATCGACACCCCCCTGCCCCCATCACAACACCCTTCAAACGCTCCACCATCATCCCGGTCGTCATGAAATCCGCCGTCACAGGATTAAATGACCACAGACCAGTCGCCCTGACGTCTGTGGTCATGGAGTCCTGCGAGAGAATGGATTCCTTGTATGCATACACATGGCCACAAAAGCTGATTCTGATTCTGATTCTGATATTAGAAACAGGTTGAGTCAAATTCATCAATCAGAAATTGGGACTCACAATTTTCCCAACCAAACAGCTGAGCAGGAGGTTAAAGGGTCAAACACGTGGAGTTACACCGTGTTTTCTGCATCGCTGCTGCGTTATTCTTTCCACCTACAGCTCAGATTTAGTCTCTGTTGGTGTAACTTTTCAAACTCGGCACCACAGAATAATATCCGAATGCCTGAGTACAAAGAAGGCAGTCCGTCATTGTTTTGTTGTTCTTTCCTGTGGGGCTGTGTTGTCACAGTCAAACAAGTAAACAGTAACAGAAAGGGTAATTATGTTATTTTCCAAATATTACGTTCTGGATCGGGTTTTTACGAGTTTGCGTTTTCAGGCCCTGAGATTCTGCGCTCATGTGCACAAAAGAAAAACAACAGCAAAAGGTTCCGTTTTTCAGAAAATGATCGTACTTTTAGTAACACTAACTAACACTAACTAACTAACTGACCTCAACACGATCCCTCCGTTCTACCCACTCATACCGCCTCCTCCTTCCCAGGACTAAGCTCAGCACCGTGGGTGATCGGGCCTTCTGTTCTGCTGCCCCTCGTCTGTGGAATGCCCTCCCTGACCATCTGAGGGCTCCACAGACGACTGACACATTTAAAAAAGGACTTAAAACTTTCCTTTTTAGCAGAACCTATAACTTTAATTAACATTGCTGCTTTTTGGTCAGGTTTTTATATAGTTATTATTTTAATTTCTTTATTGATGCTTTTATCTGCTTTTACTTTTTTAGCATTTTGAGATTTGATACCAATGAAAAGTGCATTATAAATTAAATGTATTATTATTAACAAGGGATGTAAAGGACAGAGGGTGTTACTTTACCGGTTGTGATAAAGCCCCTTTGGGTCCTGATGTTGTTGCTGGCAGGCGTCACATGTGTAAACAATCCTAATCAAAAGTGACCCAGTTAACGGTATGAACCTTTTTTTTTTCAAGTCAGAACTTCTCTCCTTTGGATCCTTTTCTTATTGCATGCCTGTCAGATTTAGAAGCTGATATCACTTCCCGTTGTTCAGCACTTGGCTTTTCTCAGTTTGCTCTGTCGGGATAAATATTGACATTGGCTGTGCGATGAGTAAGTGGAAAAGGAGAGCACCATTTCCCAAACTCAGACTAAACTCTGGCCCGGGTTTCCGTTTGATACTCTGACACAACAGGAAAAGAGTTGAATATGAACGGAGAAGAAAAAGATGTCGAGAGGGAACTTTATTAGTGATCTGTCTCTGGAGTATGAGCGTGAGGACAAGTCCTCGTCCACACCTCAGTGGACGCCCCCATCTCAGCCGCTGATGGTTCGCTGATCCCACTCTCTGAACCCAAAGCCCGGCTCCGATAAACTGGAGGACGGCCGTGAATGAAGACCTTGACCGTGAATGTCGAGGTCTAGACGTACGCGAACTAGACCTACGCTGTCGTCCCCGACAACAAGGGTCTATCCTCGAAAAAGACCCCGATCTCCTGTGTTGTACAAGTATTCTAGTACTTGAGTTACTTCTAGAAAGTCACTTTTCATAAAAAAAAGAATCTCCACCTAGTGAGTAAACTAGAACTATTAGAGGAAAACACGATATATACGAGATAGATCTGCTTCAGGTGATTCATAGGCACTAAATTTGGACGATATCGGACCAATTCTTGACAATTTATCGCCCGAAAATATTTGGAGATAAAGCTCCCCCTTGTGTCGGAAATATAAAAATGACCTTTCCCAAAATCAATCCAGTGCTTCCTTAAACTCAGGTCTATGTGGGTATTAAATATAAAAATGATCCATGAAACTTTTTTTTTTGAGCTATGTAATAAAAACAGGGTTTTTCATGAAAAAAAACTCCCCCTAGTGAGTAAAATATGAACTATTAGGGTAAAATATAATATTTACAAGATAGATCTCGTCGACTCGATTCATCGCACCAAATCTGGACTAAATCGGACCAACGCTTGAGAATTTATAGCCGGAAACATTTGTAGATACAGCTCCCCCTAGTGTCAGAAATATCCCACCAGCCTTTTCCAGAAATCAACCCAGTTCTAAGTCACTGAGGTTCTACGTGGGTATAAACATTGAAAACTATAAATGAAGTCCTTTTTGAGTTATCGCATTAACGCGAAGCGTCTGCGGCGATGATGACGACTCCATAACAAGCCAGACTTTTATCGTGGAAAACTTTATCTGCACTTATGCCGACGCCTTCTTTTAGTCTACGGGGCAAAAAAACGGCTTTCCAGCGGCGCGAAGCATTCAGGCCGTGTTTATCTGTTATGTAAGCATGACAACGCAGCAGAAGGTCCGGTCGCAGATAGGACAAAAACATCCATCACTCCTTCCATCCCTCGCACCATGCGCCGCTTCCTGTCGCTGAGCTCAGCTGATATCGGCTCTGACCTTTGCCCCCGGTGCAGCGGATCAGGAAGTGTCAGTGGGAAACAGTAGGGGTCAGGTCGGGCTTCGGTCCCGGGTTCCTGGCTGCTCCGCGGACCCTCCCTGTATCAAGCCCTCCACATGTGTTTCCTGTTGTTCTTCAGAGCAGCGGCGCTGGGCCGACCCGCCACACAAGAGCTCGGCCCTTTTCCTGAGGCTTTGTTTGGCCCGGCCTCTGGGAACGGCTTAAATTTAGGAGTGTGTGATAGAACGCCCTCCGACCCCCACTGCCCCTGTGAGCTAGTCAATACAATCTCCTTTTATGACCCCCCCCCCACCCCGTTTCTTTTCAGTGTGCAGAAATAGATTCCTCCAGGTTTATCCGTCATGTTTCCGTCGGGGACGTTTTTACAGTGAGAGATTTAAGATGGTCCAGACCAATAAATGATTTTCTTCCTGCGCCGTAAGCCGACCCGAACCCAAGAACCTCTCACGATCATCCGCGACAGATAGATGGACTTTTCTGTGCCAAACCGCGGTGTGGTCTAGCAGATGGTTAGTTCAGGTTATCTGTCTTTTTGAAGGAAAGGCAACTTTTTTTATTTTTAAAAGTCGATTAAAATGACTAAAAATTTAGTCACAAAATGCTAAAACTTTTTTTTTTCTTCCTTTTCTACAGTTTTTCTGTAATCTAATCCTGAACGCTTCTGGTTCTGAATGATTCCACAGTCTCAGCTTTGGTCCTCGCGTTCTGGAAGCGTTCAAAGACTAAGATTGGAGTCCAGTAAGTATCAGAACATTCCAGAAGTAATTGGAGGAATCTGCTCACCGTTGGTCATTCCGGAATGATCCTAAGCAGACCTCAAGATTCCATCGAGGCCTGGTTTCACCATTCATCGCCAGTTAGCTACGTCAGCTATCGTAACTACGGAAGCTAACAGTAAAAACTGGACGTACGGAAACATCGTCCGTCCCTTGTGTCTGACTCGAATCCCAGTTTAAAAAAATTCTGTTGGGTTTTTAAGAAGGTGGCTGCAGCTTAAAAACCAAAGAATTTTCCGTAACTGGAGCCCGTTTGCCTTTAAGGAATGGGATTAATCAGGAATTCTGCAAGAATCTGATGTCTGATCAGATTTGGGAAAAACACGGATTTATAGCTTGCAGTTGTCGACATATTAAGATTTACAACAATCAGCCATAACATTAAAACCACCAACTGGCTTCGTGGTAAACTGTGAGTTCTGACACTTTTCTATCAGAACCAGCGTTACAGGAGCTCTTCTGCAGGACCGATCAAAATGGGCCAGCCTCTGCTTCCCATATACATCTAAGAGACCAGGGCAACCATGACTCCACACTTCTGTCCTTCTTTGGAATACTTTGGTAGATACTAACCGCTGCAGAAAACCCGACAAGATTCGCAGCTTTAGAGATGCTCTGACCCGGTTCTCAAGCCATCACAATTTGACCCGTGTCAAAGTCGCTGAGATCCTTACACTTGCCTTTTTACTCTTTCTTTACTTCGGGACAAATTGTTAATTTACTAATAAACAGAATTGTAGGATTCCTTTTGTTTGGGAGGAGACCGATACCGTCATACAAAGACAAAGTGCAGTATCTGTAATCTTTGCAAAATTCACTTTTTCACAGCAGCTCGGTGTTTCCTCCTCAACACGCTAGAGTGTCGCTGTTCTATTGTTATGGATCGACGCCAACACTCGCTGAAATAAAAACACATAAAAAAGCTGTTCAGTTTGGCGTTTTTTGCAGATACTGCACTTTAGCTTTGTGGGAAACAAAAGTAAAATCCCTCCTTCCCCTATACTGCATACATTTTACTTTTGATTTGAAGAATCTCACGAGGCACCTCATCCTGCCCTCTTAATGTTTCCCAGAAATCAGCATGTTAATTTACAATGTGGCGAGAAAAAGAAAAAAGAAAGAAAAATCTGGCAGCTCAACGTTTCACTCTCCACTTCCCACCGACCGCCATCACCACCCCTGCTTCACGTGACATCACGGACTCATCTCCAGGGCTCACCGAAACAGTCCCAACAGCGTTCAGAGGAGGTATGGAGAATGACTTCCATATGGGGCACACGCCCACCCCCTCTTTAACCTCTCTCTCTCTCCGCTCTTGCTCGGCCGACCAGAATGAAGGGAGCAGAAAGAGAAAATGAGAGAATTGGCAGTTTATCTTTGATGAAATTTGAACCCTGGCTTAGTTGGCGCTGCGTGTTTGCGCCCGGCCAAGTGTGCTCCCCTGAATCATTTTATCATCATCAGCACGTAGAAAGAGCGAACTGCTCATCAGCTCTCTGGTAACAAGACCCCGGCACTGGGCTGCTCTCCTTCCAGCCACCACAGGTTTGGTTTGGCTCCAGACCAGCCCGACTCTCTTGTATGGGAACATCCTGCCCCCCCCTGTCCTGACTCCAGCACCGGCTCTCTCTCTCTGAGGCACCACACACATCAGTCACGTAGAATATGAGATGAAAGTTAGAAGAAGTACAGATGGTGAACAATGGAATTCATCTAGTGCCGATTTCTGGGAGAAAAGTGATCTAGACTTTTTTTTTTTTTAAAAGTGTGAAAACTCGCAAAATCCACTTGAAAGAATTCACTTTCAGACTCTTTTCAAGTCAAATCAAATCAAAACCTGACCTGTACTGTTACCCCCGACGACCAGCGTAAGTCCCCGATCCCCTTCGTTGTAAAATCCCCTTTAATTGAAGCCCATCCAATTAAATGTAAAGTTATTTCCACAGCATTTTTTGTAAAATTAAGGGGGAAAAAACTCCTTAAATTGAGTAAATGATGAATTATTACTTTCAAATATGATAAATACATGATAAATCTCCTTCAGTTCATCCATATTCACCGGATTCGGACAAAATCGGACCAACGGTGGAGAAATTATATCTGGAAAACTTTTGTTGACGAAGTTTCAGAAATATTCAACCGACCTTTCCCAAAATCAATCCAGTTCCTCCTCGTACTAAAGTCTTTTGAGGTAGAAAGTTTGAAAATGATTCATGGAGGATTTTGAGGTATGTCTGGAAAACAGTGGTTGTCGTTAAAAAAAAAACTCCCCCTAGTGTGTAAAATATGAACTCTTAAAGTAAAAGTCGATTCATTTGCACCAAATTTGTACTTGATCGGAACCAACAGTTGAGAAATTATGTCCTGACATTTTGGAGATAAAGCTCCCCCTAATGTCGGAAATATACAACCGAACATTCCCCAAAAACAGTCCTGTTCTTCCTCACACTAAGGTCTACGTGGGTGTGAAATTATCCATGATATAGTTTTGGAGTTATCGCATTAACACGAAGAATCCCGACCTACTAAAGGAGAGGATTCCTCTTCATTCGTTTTTCTGTCTTCAAATGAAGGAATCGGGTTCAAAGTTCAAACCTGCGGGGTCCATTTTTATTTGTGCAGCTCCAGATAATAACAGATACTTCAAGGTTCTTTTCAAAGGCTGATTTGAGGTCATCCTTTTTATTCTACCTCGATCCAACATTCTCAGTCGAGCAGGCCACTTTCTGCCTTTGAACAAGCAGAAACCTCCAGCAGACCCTTCTGCTTTGACTTAACAGAAAAAAGGGGGGGGGGGGGCATTACATTTACTGTTAATTGAGGTTATTAATGGAAATGGTAAAGAAATTCTGTTCTTGTCATGTGAAGAGATTAAATCATGCAATGCTTGAAGAAAGGAATTCTTGACTTGAAGGAAGCGGTTCTATCCTAGATGTCGATCTAACTTCCAGAATTCTGGTCATTCTGGTTACAGCATGACGTTTCTCTGAAGCAAGAAAACAATCATACGTTTTAAAGTTATATTCAATGAAGACAATAAACTATAATGAAATGTTCTGACATTCATAAACCGCCCTCACAACGAAATTTCCTCTCAAACCCCACTTACGCATTTTTTGGAAGAACATTCCCCGATGATTTCTTAAATTTGGATTTGTTCTTGGTTCCGAACCAAATCGACGATCCCTCCTCATCCTCCGACCAACGTTTGATTGATGCCACGTTTGTGAGGAATAATCACATATTGTGTTTTCTTCAGTTAAACCGTTGTTTAGCCCAGGATTTAAGTTACAATTTACATTTTACATTTGAATTAATAATAATATTTCGTTATTTTACCAGCTTTCATGGTATTTTTTAAAATATACAAACTCTATAAAACAAACTTGTTGTTTAGGTGTGACAGCAAATAATGTTTTGGTTGAACTCAAAAGATTCAAAATTGACTTTTACAGCTTAGAACTAATCAAAAACACGTCTCTTAAACAATGAAAGTTTTCAGCGAGTATCTTTTCTTTCTTTTCCTTCCCAGATATTCATGAACGTGTTTATGTGTGTCGGATTAACAGCATCCTCTTCTTTGTGTTATTTTATATCCGCCCCTGACGCTACAAGACGGCCCGGCCCGTTTGCTGACCACCTCCTGCAGAAATAACTCCACTTCAGAACTGCTTGTTTTTCACGTTTGGAGTCCAGTGCTGACTCATACAATGGTTCTGTGTTGGGAAACGGTTGACTGTCCATTTTGGGTTAAGGGTGAGTTGCTTACTCAAATAAAGGAGTTCAAGTATCGTGATGTCGTGGTTTCGAGGGATTGGAAAATGGACCGGGGGAGGGGCTGGCGGTTCCGTGCGGCATCGGCAATAATGCGATAGTTGTATCCGTCTGTCGTGGTGAAGAAAGAGCCGAGTCGTTAAGCGAAGCTCTCAATTTACGGGTTCATCTACGTTCCGACGGAAAGAATGAGGACAAGGATACGAGAGGCTGAAGTGAGCATCCTTGGTAGGGGGGGCTGGGCTAACAGATAAGTTGCAAAAGTGGGAGATCTGAATGTAGCTCAAATTAGAGCCGCTGCTCCTTCTCGCCAGTGGAGGCGGTTCAACTGAACAGGACCCCCCCTCCATGCACATACATCTGGGAGGAGACCCCGAGGTGGACCCAGAACTCCCTGGTGGAACTATGTAGCTACTATACGGCCCTCGATTGTCTCGGGATCCCAGAGGATGAGCTGGAGAGTGTTGCCGGGGCGAGGGATGTCTGGAAATGACTTCCTACCCGGCCGCCGCCCCGACACGACCCAGAATAAGTAGTAATAGGCGAAGCGTTCACCTACGCTGACAGAATTCGCAAAGTTAGGAACAGAGGTGGGAAAAATGTCTGCGTTTAAGAAAGGCTTCATGAATCCGCCGTATGTTTTCTCCTTAAGGAAATATTCCCGAAGATATTGGAGAATGGGGCCCTATGGGGGCCACCGTAATCAGACAGACGATATTACACGAGATAAAGAAGGAAAAAACGAAGACGAGGAGAAAGTAGACGAGGGTCCTTTCAGCTCGCTGACTTTTTAAATATTGCTAGCGTAGATTCCAGCGATCAAAGAAAGTCCCTCGGAGGATTAACACATTCTCAGCCCGCTGTAGGCAAAACAATGCAAGAAAAGGAAAAGAGGAATGCCGGGATTGGGGGGAGAGGGAGGGGCCAGGCGGTGGCGGTGGCGGTGGCGGTGGCGTTTTAATGGTGGTCGGGTGAAGCAGCAGGTGACCTGAGGGAGCCAGAGGAAAAGGCTGCAGCAATCAAGAGGGCTTAGTCGAGTTTTCTTCGTTGAATGAACTCCTTGTCCCAGAAGCCAGTGTGTGTGTGTGTGTGTGTGTGTGTGTGTGTGTGTGTGTGTGTGTGTGTGTGTGTGTGTCTGACGAGGTTTCAGACCTTTAAAATGTTTTTTTTCCATTGGATTTCTGCATGGAAAATGTGTAAGTCCTACATGTGAGGGTTTTTTTTTTTTCAGGATGTGGAGCTGGAGCAGGTGGAGTGTTCCAACAGAGTTCCCAGGGACAAACATGGTGGTCTTCTCATTCAGCGAAGCAGGAAGAGGAGTAAAAATGGGCGGAGGTATTGTGTTCTTATGTACGGGTCGGGTTTTACTTGAATGTACATAAACTCAGTGTTGAACCTGAGGGGGCGGTGCCGAAAAATTGCACATTGCTGATGTCATAGAATTCATTCAGACAAGGAGTATGCTGTCCCCCCAGACAGCAAAGGGTAAGTCCCCCAACCTCTGCGTTGCACTAGCTAATTGAATTCCTTGAATTGAAAGTAAAATTTTCTCCATTGTAATTTTTGTAAAAAAAAAAAAAAAAATCCAAAACCTCCCCCTGGTGAGTAAAACAGGAACTTTTCAAGTAAAATTCTATTGATTCACGATTTACGTTCCAACATATGGAAAAAATCAGACCAACGGTTAGTAGGTTTGTCGGAAAACAATGTTTGTTTTGTACAAAAGTTCCCTGGACTGAGTAAGATGAACATTGAGAGTCAAATATATATATACACCTGAAATTAACAAATTAATACAGACAAAATGTTTATATATAAATAAGGAGGTTCATATTTATAATGTCTACGATGGTGTAATATTTGAAAATGATCCCTGAAGTGGTTTTTGAGTTATCGCGTTAACACGAAGGATGTTCAGTTGAAGCAGAGGCGGCGGCGGCGGCGCCGATGATGACTTTACGGCGATATAATTAAATATCATAAATCTTCCTTATGTCATGTCAACATATGACTCAAGATCATAACCTACGCCAGTTTTTGTTTAGACGTATGGGTGTGAGTCCGTTCGCTGTAAATTAAAAGCAACATCGTACCAAAACTGGGTCTGGGTCTGCCGCCAGCTCCGCCAGAACCAGGAAATGACTGGATGTCAACGGGGCGTGTGATCCCGTGTCTGGTTATAACCTGGGGAGGTAAATGTGTGAATGTTCGCGTGTGTACGTTTCACGGCTGCAGCCCGACGTGTTTAGTGCCGAGCGCCGACATTTTCCGTGAGATTAAGAGCGTAATCACAATCACGAGGGAACCAGTTACAGCGTCTAGACGGCGAGGCCAAAGGTGGCTCTTTGTTTCAGCCGTCAGGATTTAATGGCCGAGGTGACCCGTTGGTTTACACGAGCCCACCGGAGGCCCGTGTTACAAACACAGGCTGGTACTTTTTCATTCAACTCTATACGTGAGAGATTCGGAGCCTCTCTGCTTCACGTTTGGAGTCACAGTAAAATATATAAAATACTCGGTGGCGCTTGGGGACAGATTTATTTCTTGTTTAGACATTATTGAGGAGGGAAAAAATGAAAGTCGACTTATCACCAGGATATTATGGAATTGTTACCGCGTCCGCCGCAGAACCTTCATTTCAGTGGGATAACTCCAAAACGGTTCCATGGATCACTCACTAATATTATACTGACATAGACCTTAGTATGAGGAAGAACTGGATTGATTTTGGTAAAGGTTCGTTGTATACTTCCAACACTAGGGGGAGCTTTATCTCAAAGGTTTTCAGGCCATTCTTTCGTGTTGGTCCGATTTAGTCCACATTTTTTGAAAATGAATCAACTCAAAGAGATCTTTCTTCTATATGTCATACTAGACTTTAATAGTTCACATTTTACTCAGTAGGGGGAGCTTTTTCTTTTCTTTTTCGTTATTTTGTTCTTACGAAAAACTGTTTCTTTGACATAACTCACAAACCACCTGATGGATTACTTTCTAATTTTATACTGACATAGACCTTAGTTTGAGGAAGAACTGGATTGATTTTGGGAAAGGTTAGTTGTATATTTCTAACACTACGGGGAGATTTATCTCAAACGTTTTCAGGCCATTCTTTCTTGTTGGTCTGATTTAGTCCACATTTGTTGACTATGAACCATCTGGAGGAGATCTATCTCCTATATGTCATACTTGACTCCAATAGTTCACATTTTACTCACTAGGTGGAGCTTTCTTACACGCAAAAACACTGTTTCCTTCACATAACTCAAAAACTATTCAATGGTTCATTTTCAAATGTTATACCCATATAGACCTTATTGTGAGGAAGAACTGGATTGATTTGTGGAAAGATCTCTCTGTGGACATAACCCCACATTTAATTTAAGAAGTTCAATCAGACTATTACTTGTACAACGCAGCAGATTGGGAACTTTAGGGGAAATACCCTTTGCTGTCTGGGACGACACAGTTGTTTGTCCAAACATCCACACTGATAACACAACATCTTTTTATACGACACTGAGGCTGGGCTCGGACCACAGGAGTTTAAAACCCGACCCGTTGTGAACTCTGGTTGCCTCCCACTCATGAGAAGATCCACAGATGTCTCACAGATGCAACCACCACAAGGTCCGAGCGTCAAGAGGCGTCCCACACTTCTTGACCTCACGAGTGAAGGTGCTATGAAAGCCTCTCGTGAACTCCGAAGATGCAGCTGTGCTGCATAAATAAAATGCAAAGTTGCCAAGTGAGCAAGAAACAAACCGAAGAAACAAGAATGGATGAGGAAACGGTTGAAACGCTGCCGTCAACACAAGCTGTCCGTCCTTCAGCAAGAGATGGAGGCGAGATTCTAACCGTTGATTTAATACCTGTCAACAGAAGCTAGCTAGATATTAGCCTATTGGCTACCTTAGCCTGAAGGTCTGGAGTGTTTATTGTTGCATAGCAACCCTTTCAGCTGCTCTGGGAAGTTCCGACTCACTGATACAGATTTTTAACCCCCTGAATATCAAACATGTTTGAAATTTTCCTTGAGCAGTTTTCACCGGAGTTTCGCTCGATCTGGAATTACTTCAAACTACCTCACAATCTGGACCCAACATCAAGACGAATCAACGTTCCTGACCAGTTTCCAGCACCTATTATCAGAATGGGTCAATTGGGTTGCAATTGTACGGAACCCACTGCAGTGTGGGGGGGTCAAATGTCATAGAAGGAACATTGAGGTGACAAGAATCTAACATACCGAGAGGCTGTATTTAAGTCAAAGCAGCCTACTTACATTGGGTTCTGGTATATCTATATGGAGGTTGTCGGTAAACAGGAAGCTCAGGCAGAACACACAGAAAGGTCCGCGGCCTGGGGTTGAAACCCAGAACCTTCTTGCTATGAGGTGGTTGTGTTACCCGTGTGTCTCACTGGGGGGACGTTAAAGGTCGAGGATGAACAGATGCGGGCCGCTATCGTCATCGAAAACGCGATAACTTAAAAACTCCTTCATGGATCATTTTCAAATGTTTTACCCCTATAGAGGTTAGTGCGAGGAAGAACTGCATTGATTTTGGCAAGGGTCGTTTGTATATTTCCAACACAAGGTGGAGCTTTATCTCGATATATAATATACGTTTATACATACACATATATACAAATATACATAGATTGTTATTTACATATACATCATTTGGATACAATATAATATAATATATATATATTATATTATATCAAAAGTCTTCAAGCTATAATTTCTCAGCTGTTGGTCCGATGAAGTCCAGATCTGGTGTAGATGTAGATGACTGGTCTGATCTGGTGTAGATGAATCGACTTAAGGACATCTATCGAGTAAATATCCGATTTTATTCTAGAAGTTCAGATTTTATTCTCTATGGCGATATTTTTTATCGCAAAAAAAATTCTCTCGATCGCCACCTCGATTGGGAATAACATCTTTAACTTCGGCTACGCTACTTGCCGTCATTGACATCGTAGTCACAGAAACATTGCGAATAAAAAGTTCATTATTTGCTGGATAGTAAGAAACTTTATTCATGACTTAAATTACATCCGCCGTGAAGTTTATGTTTCCGCTCGCGTTTGTTTTTAGGATTACACAGAAACTGCGTGATGGATTTTGATGAAGGTTTGGAGAAGAACCTCATGATTCTATAGTATATCTGGATTAAGGGGCGGAGTCATTCATTATATCTACTGTTTTGGTCATTTTTGACCTTTTTTTTGGGTTAATTTGTACGTTACAGATGAACTTTTTTGTATTTTCTGTCAGCTCAAACACCAGGCAGCAGTGTGGCGGATCGAGGGCGATAGGGAATGTACCGGTGCAGCAACAAGTCTGGAACGGAATCATTTCTGTGAAGTAAAACTCCAGCGTCAACATCAACATGTTGTTGAAACACTTTGAATAATGTGAGAAGAGATTATCTCCTGACCCTGCAGCTCAGCTGGAGCATGAAGTTTTCTTTCAGCCATTTTCACCAGCCATAATAAACTCAATAACGTGGCTCTTTTATGTCGGTCCCATCGACGTGCTTCCGGAAATACAAGACAGCTGTTTTCGTAGAAGATAAACCCGGTGTTTTCAACCGTATCAGCAGAGACGGGGAAAAAAAAAAACCCAAACAGTCCTGGAAGAGAGGAAGGTATCAAAGCAAGGAAAAAGCAATAGTAGATGAAGGCGGCTGTTCACACGTTTCCAGATCAAACGTCAACATCCGACTGTCTCGCCCTGAAATCCGATATATTTCCTTTTTAATGGAAAAATGAATCTGTGGCGTTAAAAGAGTAAAAAAGGCTTATTTTGATTGTGTTAGCTGTGACAAACATGCCAGTCTAGTGGCGGCTGGCAGCACTTGGTGACTTTTTCCCATCTGTGTTTGTGTCGTAAACGACTGAATCACCCCGTAATTCACATCCGCTGCAGTGAAAGGTTATTTCAGAGACAAAACATTCGTGGAAAATCCTCGCCAAACCTTCTTCCTGGATTTAAGGAGACACGGCACCTTCATAGGCGACCGCCTCACCTGTGGCGTTCATTTTTTCCTTCTGACGACGAAGACCTCATCACCGCAACTCATTGGACCGATTATTAGAGTTCTAGTATTTATCCTTTTTTTTTTCTTCCTTCTGTTATTGGACAAACAAGTTCAACGAGTTACACTTCCTTAAATAGTTTTTTTTTCAAAATGGACTGGAACCGCCAAGCCTGAGCTCATGTGTCCTATCAGCCTCAGGATCCATTCCCATGACAACAGCTTGGCTAAAATCGAAAAAGTTTTTCCTTCATGTGAACAAAAATGATTCCACATTCAATCAGCCTTGTGAAAAATAATCCCCGGACACACAGATGCACGAAAAAAACAATTTTAATCGGTGTAGAATGTTTGCAGGCCCAGTAGGTGGCAGTGTAAGGTCTCCAAATGGACAACAAAAGAACACCACATACCATAATGCTTTGCTGTTGCTGGTTACACACTAGAGGATAAAACGCCAGATTTAATGCCGATATCGTCCCCATCAAACGGTCGGTGGGGCGTAGCCCGATTCTAGTCTTATCGCAAACTTGGACTATTTGTCCAAATAATTCTCAAGTGTGTGGTTGTCGATACGATTATCTCAATGCCCCCGATCTCGAATCGTAAATATCGATATTTACGATTCGAGATCGGGGGCAGTGAGATAATTGTATCGACAACCACAGAGATCGCCTCCGACGGAATACCGACAATAGCCAATGAGAGCGAGCGGACTGGATGTTGCGTACTTTGACAGAAACCAAAACATACCTGTACCCTGAGCCAGGCACCAAAAGTACGGCACCGACACGAATGTCTTTATAACGTGTCGGACAAGTTACATCACGATAGTAGCCGGCATTAGCCGCACAATTCGAGCCCTTTGACGACTGTCGGGGCTTTTAGGGCGTCATTTGTCGTGCAGTGTACGCGGGTTTGTGATGGACGATCTTTGGACGATCCAATGATTTTCTGACAATGACGTAAATTTTGCCCCAACAACTCAGGCATTTGCACAGTTAAAGCAGGGTCACGACTCGATCGACTGACGTCAGCATCTTCAGTTCGCTCAGTAACCTTTGGCGAAGTGACTACTGAGTGTCTGCGCTGCCATGGCGACGCAACGCATCACGCTGACAATTGCTTAGAAGACATGAAGTAAAAAGTTTTCTTACTTGCAGCAAGTAAGAAAGAGAAAGGTTCTTAGCTCTCAGAGCGTTGCTAGCTATCACGTTAACACTTAGCGCAGTAAAATATAGCTATCTTACCTTCAGTGTTCTCTGCTTTATAGACCCGCCACATCCTCACAGCCCACTATATATCCAGATACGCCAGCGCCTTTTTTTATATTTAGAGGGTTTCGGCACTGCAGATGTCAAAAATGAACAAGATAAATCGTTTCTGTCTTGTTAGCATGTTGCTACCTAACAAACTCTTTCCTAATTCAGAGTTTTTAAATGAAACTTTATTGACAATTGACAACAGTGAGAGTGGGCTGCTGGGGCCGTATTGGGCCGTACAGTTCGAGCAATCACGTTGTGCTTTGCGATCGGATCGGGCAGTGTGAGCACACCGATCGCGAGCTTCCGCAGGCGATTTATTCGGGCAGTGTGAGTTGAAATCTATCAGCCAGACTCTAAAGTCATACAGTGTGAGCCCAACTTTATACGTAGCCGTGAGTAAACAAAGAGATGATGGACACTGTTCTTTTTGTCCGAATGGATGCTGTGTCTTAAATCACGTACTTGTGAGTTTTCTTGTAGTGGTTTCTCAGATTGAACAACTTCTCAGTGTATTTACCAGAAATGGCGTCCGCAGTATTCCACCACGACCGCCCCTTCCTTAAAAACAAATATCTGCCTCATCTTTCACTTCACCAAAAAACAAATAGTTTAATGGGCTGTTGTTCTTTCCACAAACTTGTAATGACTCATAAGCCCCTCCCCTTCTGCTTTTCAGCCAAGATGGAGACCATTGACGGTGAGAAGTGTCAAGGCTTCCACATTCAACTTTGTGAAGATTTTCATTCAACCAGGTCATGATAATCCAGGTGAAGGTCTCTCCTCCAAAACTCAACGTCCAGTTCAGACGGCCATGGAAACCGTAACGTCTTCTAAAGTTCACGCTTTGCAACCTGGTTTCCAAAGTTTTCAATTTCAGGCTCTTAAAAGCCGGTGGTTGTGTGGACAGACGGTTAAACGGCCATAAAAGGTTGTTGTTCTAGGCTCGTAACTTTGTCACGTAAACGCCCCCTCAGCGCCCCTGCAGGCTCGTAAAGGTTAAACGGCTGTGGAAAATGGATGAATGCATAATTGCTGAGGTTTTGGAATGCATTGACCTTCTTAAAACATCCAACAGGCCAAGAAGCTGATTTGTCTCAACTAAACAGCCACACATGATTAAAAAAGTCGAGGACGCTTTGAGGGCGGACCTCCGCCACTACCGCTGCTGGGCCTCTCATTCACTTGGCGTGAAGGGTGATGGCGACACCAGGGTTGTTGAGGGATCATGGCATCGGACGAGCAGGATTGGAATTGAAGTCCGATCACATGATCTGCTCTAACTCTCACTGGTGGAAGTAAAAAAAAAGGCAAGAGGAGAAATAATTTGTTTGGATATCAACCGTCACCTCACTCTTCTTCGTCTCACCTTCGGATCACCGGTTTCCATCCATAGGCCGGGTCTCCTGCTGGCTGTCAGTACCAGCGATGGTGTTTGTTAAGCTGAGCCCCAATCGATCCGGTTTGCCATCAGTTTTGTGTTCCACATGTGGATTTGGCACAAATCAATTGATTTTCATTGATTTTTATTGATTTGGTTTTACGCCGAAAGCCCTTCCTAACTCACCCCTCTACATTTATCGGGGCTTGGGGCCGACACCGGAGCAACGCTTGAATTTGCCCTATTTCTGGCCGGGTTAACCGTTAACCTACGCCGTCGTCCCCGGCAGCAAAGTCATATCCCTGAAAAGTCCCCGATCACCTTCGTTGTACCAGCAATCCACCGCTCAAATTAAATGTGATGTTATTTCCACTGTATTTTTAGTTAAAACGCTCCTCCAAGTAAGTAAAATATGAACTGTTAGTTTAAAATATGGGTACAATTGTATAAACCAGATGGATCTCCCCGAGTCGATTCACATGCAGCGAATTTGGACTGAATCCGATCAATGGTTGAGAAATTAGGGCCCAAAAAAACTTTTGGAGGTAAAGCTCCCCCTAGTGTTGGAAACATACAACTCACTTTTTACGAAAACCAAACCAGATATTCCTCATACTAAATTCTATGTGTGATCTAAATGATCCATAAAATAGTTTTTGAGCTGTGTACAGAAAACAGAAAGTGTTTTTCATGAAGAAAAAAAAAAAAGCTCCCCCTAGTGAGTAAAATGTGAATTCCAAGAATTAAATATAACATTTACAAGATAAATCTCCTTCAGTCGAATCATATGCGCCACATTTGGACTAAATCGGACTATTAATTGAAAAACTATAACCTAAAACTTTTGGAGGTAAAGCGCCCCCTAGTGTTAGAAATACGAAACCCACCTTCATCAAAATCAAACCAGTTAATCCTCGAACTAAAGTGTGTGTGGGTATTGAGCCATAAGAGTTGTTGAGTTATCGCGTTAACATGAAAGATCTGCGGGCGGACGCCGCACCGCCGCCGCCACAGTAACCCCCCCGACTTTCTGGTGGACATAATTAAGTTTTAAAGGGCAATGAAAATAACCAGGAATCCTTTTTCAATGCTGCACAGCAATTCGTTCTTTGAAATTCTAGCCAGTGGAGCTGCGGTGGGATTGATATCCCTGCCAATCATTTGACCATACAGGAAGATGAAGAGGTGAATGAGTAATGACCCCATCAGTTTGGATTGTTTGCTCTAGAGCGAGGGAGGAAGTCGGCCGCTCATGGTCAGCTCCCATGCCTGAAACAGACTGTGATGCAGATTGTTCCTGCACCAAACAGAAAAAAATGTTCTCAATTACCTCCGTTGGAGGACTGCACGCTAGAACACATGTAGCCCGGTGGTTTTGGAAGACGGTCCCCCTTCCTTAACCGTCAGCTTCTCATATCGTCACAAACCAAATGTACGTAATGTAATCAGCCCAAACTGGCAACGGGGTCTGGGAAAGTACGGTCCCCTGCTCTGGATTGGTCTGCAGTCGGTGAATGTGGTTGGAGGATTCGGGGGAGAGGGGGGCACTACTTTTTCTTTCCCTGTGTGTGTGTGTTTGTGTGAATACAGTAGGGGTCCAGCCAGATCTCGCCTCGCTCCATTTACCATCAAACCCCGTCTGAAATAAAGAACACATGGGAGATGTCTTCAAGTTCCCTCAATGCCAGTTAGAAATCTGACTTTCCCCGTGACTTCTCGCTCTCCCTCTCTCTCTTTGTCTCTCTCTCTCGCTCTCTCTTCAACCCAGAACCCATCCTTACCCTTTGTGCCTGGAACTGTTCACCTACGACGGGCAGCGCCGACCAACCTCAAAGTTTCCACTCGGAAAAGAAAGGAACAACTGAAATAAACAGATGATGAAGACAAAGAGAAGAAAGACGCGAAGATACCTTTGCGTGCGGCGACGGGAGGACAAAACGCTGCGCCATAACTGTGTTTTGGTTGGCCAGCCTGGAGCGTGTGGTCTACATTTGAGGGGAGGGGAGAAACAGAAAAAAAAAGGAGGCATCCATGTTGCATGGTAACCTCCGTGAAATTTCATGTGTTAGTGATTTTCATATCAAAGTAAAAGAGTTCTGTCGGTTTCTCTGATGTACAACTGGGGGAGGGGTCTTCACTGTGTCGCTTAAATGAGGACGAGTTCACGGATGGATTGATGCTCTACTGTCACCAGAAAAACGGCGGTGGAACTGGGGGCTCGGTGGGCTGAACGGAGACGCTGAAGTGGAAGGCGCGGGAGATGAGCAGCTAGAGAGTGTCTGAGTGATACTCAGAGAGTTTGTTAGATTTCTCCACAGGCATTAATGGAGAAATATGCATGAAACTTTCTGAATTTTTGAAGGTTTTTTTTTCCTGCTCGAACCCAGAACTCATGAAGAAGATAAAAAACAATAATTAAAAATGTGAAGGGTGCATGTTTAAAATCAAACAAAACCCAAAATACCAATAATAAATAAACCATATATGAACTAAGTATTAAAAACAACCAAAAAAAACCCCTGAAGGAACAAAGTAAACAGGACCATGGCATCTGGTCCACCAATCAGCCAGCCTCAGAATAAGACCGGCCAATCACTGTCCAACAAGCAGGAACAGGATTGTCAGATTTGAAGTGTGCAGACAATACAGCAGGTTCTAACATCATGGAGGCACAACTATGTTTGGAACGGTGCAGAGGAGACCATCATTCTCAATATAATACGAGACAGCAGCGCAATCAGGAAGTGGCGACCTGCAAAGGAATGGGTCGCTCCGAGGCCCCGGATCAGTGGCGCGGCCACCCGCTCACACGGAGTCGGAGAGATGATCTCACTCCCAGCAGCCCGGAAAGCTCCGGGAAAACAGAGCCGTGCAGCCAAGGGCTCAAGCAGAGCAACCGATGCCTTTCAGCCAGGAGGCGAGCCAGTCGCGCTCAGTTTCCCAAAGTGCCGAGTTTCAAAGGGGATGATTCCGCCGGCCGCGTCCAAAGAAGCCCGATGAGCGCCAAACTGCGCGCCGCACAGACGCCACATTACAGGCTGAGGAGGAAATCACACATCAGCAGACGCTGACCCAGATAAAGCTCCGCTCAGTGAGCGGCGCTGCAATCAGATTCAGGGTTAAACACCTGACGGTGAGACCGATGAGGCAGGGAGGAAGACGATCGAAACCCGTCCCGCCAAAGACGGGGGTTTCATCTGTCTTTTTCTACAACTCCAGATCAACAGCAACTTTCTGCTGTTGATAATCAGTAAAATTGGAAGTGACACCGAGGCAGATTGGAACAGACAACCTCTGTTTGATACTTCATGTACGCACCTCTGATCCCTGGGTCTCCTTGGCCCCGCCTACCTCCTGTCTCCGTAACGTGGCGTCCTGTTCTTCTTACTTGAGCCTAGTCTCTCTCTTACCGTTCCCTGTGTCTCAACGTCTTCCCACATTGACTTTAGCCTCTGTCCATGTGTCTTGGCTAACTGGTCCATATGCCCCGCCCCCCCAGGATTGTGATCAAAGGTTTAAGTGGATTCTTCGGATTTCAAACTGAGCCGCTGAATTCCACTTTTGACATCTGGTTTATCTCGTGGTTAAAGTTCTTCTTTTTAATTCGTGAGTTATCTGATTGTGTAACGTCTTAAGAATTTCTTAATTATCTTCATTAAAGTCTTAAGCTGAGTTTTCTCTCTACAATTTCAGAGTCGGGGTTGTTTGATCGCGAATCAAATGCTTTTGCAAGCTCACGATCGGTCATGCTCGTACTGTACGACCCGTCGGGCTCCTGCAGCCCGTCGTCGCTATTGACAACTGTTAATAAAGTTACTGTTGAATGGCCAAGGCAGAAAAAAAGATTGCCAGCTGGCAACATGCTAACAAGACAGAAATAAGCTGTCTTGATTATTTTTGCGATTCTTTGTGCTGGAACCTCTTGAATGAAAAAAGGCGGCATGTCTGGACTCGCAGGTGTCTAGAACGCCGTGGAGAGTTTGGCTGGTTTATGTAGCAGAGGGCTATAGAGGTAAGCTAGCTACATTTGAGTGCATTGATAGCTAGCGCTACGCTGACAGCTGTGAGCCTTTCTTATTCGTCCTTGCTGTTCAGTTGCTACTAAGCACAAACTACACTTTCTGCTTTATGACTGCTTAATATTTATAATCCGCACAACGCGTCGTGTCGCCATGGTAACTCAGACACGTCACACGGCCGCAGTGAGATCAGACGGCGATGACTTCAGCTGAAAGCCTTCCGAATAACCGACGGCTGTGAGGGACAGTCGGCCCTTCTGACACTGCAAGACAACCGACACTCTACGAACATCGGAAGAATGGCCCGGCGGTTCTGGGGGTCATTAGCAACCGTGAATCGGGCTCAAATCGTACACTGTACGCCACTTTAGACGTGGTTGCTTTAGCTCGAGCATGTTCGCTCTCCCTCAGGGTCGTTATCCAACTTGTTGATTGGTTTTCATGCTTCACAGTCTTTATCGTGAATTTGATGATCTTTGGTTTTCTGCCCGTAATGTTTTCACATGATTCCACAGTTTTACAACACAACAGTTAATCTTCCCTTATGTTTTGATTGTTAACATGCTAACTCCCGGTCACAGTCAGAGCAGCATCCGTTCTGTGGTCTTAGACGTTAGCCATCATGTTTTCCCTTCATCAACTAGCCGTGTTTTCCCAGAATGCCTTTGAGATGGAGATCATTCTATGTCTGGGTGTTCCTGTTACATCAGAGGCATTCAGGACGAGCCCTCTCTCCCAGTGACCCCTCCGAGCCTGTTGAGTGTCTTGTTTTCATTTATAACCGCTGGGTTTAAATGTGCTTGTGTTTTTGTGTGTTTATATTCATTGGGTGGTCTCACGTTGTTTAATAAAACTCTGGATGAACACGAGACTCCTGCAGTGTTTATCCTAGAACTCGATGGCGCGGCCTTGTCTCCTTTGTGAGAGATCATCCTCATCTCGGAGCTGATCTGGGGAAAGAGTTATGATTCATTGCTGGAATTGTTCACTGGTTTTTACCAGAAATGTGAGTTCTGGTAAAAACATTCCCTCTCATTCTGCCTGTATGTCCGACACGTTTGCATGAATGGTAAATTAAAGAAATGACAAATTTGTTGTCATACTGGCATTACTGCCAATACTTGGCTAGTGTACTTTTACTGTACAACAGCACCCATTACCACTTTATGGCAGTGATACCACTTTATGGCAGTGACACAAGTTTGTAGCAACCACCTCCCAACAGCCCCTTTACACCACTTATCAACAACTGGGCCTATGATGTCATCCTGGATAGAAAGGGCGTATCCCCGAGAAGCCGCCAATCCCAAGGGGTTATGAATAAACAAGCAGCTTAATTTAACTCCACAAGTTAAATGTAAAGTCATGACGGGAAAACTGTGTTTTTCCTATCATTTTAATCAACAACGATAACAGCGTTTTACAGCAGTAACCACGCTTGAAGGTGGTATCAACACTTTACGGCAAACAACACCAGTTAACAACGGTAACGGCGTTTTGACGGCAATAACAACGCTTTGAGGTAGAATTATGACTCAACGGGAAACGACACCACTTAATAACGTTAACAGCGTTTTACGGCAATAACAACGCTTTATGGTACGACACCACTTAACAACAATAACAAGGTTTTACGGCAATAACAACGCTTTAAGGTAGCATCACCACTTTACGGCAAACGACACCACTTAATAACGTTAACAGCATTTTACGGCAATAACAACGCTTTAAGGTAGCATTACGACTCGACGGGAAATGAAAGCAATTGAAACACAATGGCGCTTTGCAGCAAATTAAATCATTTTACAGAAATGACATCACTTTATGGCAACAACAGCGCCTAAGAGAAGACAATATAAATGTGTGGGAGTGACACCGTGTGGCAGTGGGGTTTGGTCGGATCAGTGGCAGGACAGGTGGACTGTGGCTCAGGAAATGTGCCGGAGAGAGAGAGAGAGAGAGAGACTATCTTCAGCAGAAGTCTCTCTCTCCCTCTGTCGTATTTGCAGTAGCAGTCTGGACCTTGGGAGGACTGTGACAACAGGACAAATGGAGTTCTGACAAGCTCAGAATCTGGTCGGTAGTTTATAGAGTGCAAAATAAAGTCGGTCGCCCTCAGTAATCCACCCTGTGTGTAGTGAGAAAACCCACAGAGCTATCCTACAAACCACTGAACAGCCTTGACACCAATTTATGGGAACCTAACATTAAGTTCTGTTAGTTGAGCGGGCTGGCAGAGTAAGAGCGATGTCAGCAGTGTGCAGAGACGACCCACTGTCTGAATAAACTCCGCTGAGCCTTCTCCATGTATCGCTCCTGATGTTCAGCATCGTCTGTTCTAGATATAGACGGGATCCTGTCTTCTTCTCAGGGCACCAGAAACAACCAAATTCTAGAAACGCCGCTTTTTAGCTCGAGACAAAGAACAACTATTCATAACCATAACCATTCTTTTTTAAAACTCTATTTATGTTCTTATTTATATCCTTATCTTCGGTTTTCCAAGAGCAATTTATTGTATTCTACGCTATGACAATAAAGATTTATTATGTCTTATGCTTCTAGGGGAGGAGTCAAAAGCAGAGAATACATTCAAGATGTTGTTTTGTGTTCAACTTGTATGACTGCGTTTTTCAAAAGGTATACATTATTATTAAATACACTCGTAATCTTCTCCTTATGACTGCTAATAGTTTGGGAATTTTCATCTGCATTATTGAAGAGGCAAAGGTTTATGCATTTCCTGATGCAAAGCTCATCATTTATCCGGGCTTTGGTGCTGGAAACACAAGTTCAGTGACTTTCACACTGTTTGTCAGAAATATCCACATGGTGAACCCCTGGGAGGGAGGAGGAGGATTAGGGCCACTTTTTTTTTTCAGAATTCTGACTATAAACTCAGAATTTCCAAAGAGAAAAAGGAAAATCATGTCGCCCCGTTCTGAGAAGGAAGTCAGAATTCTGATTTCATAGTCAGAGTTCTGAGAATAAGGTCAGACATTGAACTCAGTATGGGGCCAAATGATATTCTGGGGGGAATTCTGACTTTATTCTCAGAATTCTGACTATAAACTCAGAATTTCAAGCACAAAAAAAATCATTTATCCCTATTCTGAGATGAAGTCAGAGGGTATTGGATCAACACCCCATCCCATGGCGGTGGGGTTTGGTTGGATCAGTGGCAGGACAGGTGGACTGTGGTTCGGGGAATGGTGCCAGAGAGAGAGAGAGAGAGAGAGAGACAGAGACAGAGACAGAGAGAGAGAGAGAGAGAGAGAGAGAGAGAGAGAGAGAGAGAGGCTGATGATTGCTGATGTCTGCTTGAATCCTGATTCCTAGTGTCTCCTCCTTGATTGTTGAATCTTGTCACCTGTGCCCCGCCCTCGCCTGTTTCCCATTTGTCTCGTTAGTCGTGTGTATTTAAGTCAGCGTCCTGCTCTTCCTCCTCGTCAATTCCCCTTGTGCCTCCCCGCATCGTACAGTTTGGTTCCCATTGTGTTCATTAAGTTTTAACTTTTCATGTTTGGGTTTTCGACCGTTTTTTCTTTGAGTTAAATATGTAGTTTAGCGTTTGCAGATCTTTTTTTAAGCTGGAGCGTAACACACGTAGACTTTGCAGTTATTCTCCAGGGAGATGGAAAG
Source organism: Lophius americanus (assembly GCA_037951165.1). Lineage (NCBI taxonomy): Eukaryota > Metazoa > Chordata > Actinopteri > Lophiiformes > Lophiidae > Lophius > Lophius americanus. Next base: position 464,515 of record JBBDHG010000476.1, read on the forward strand.
ATTTGGATGGAAAGGTTGTAACAAAAGAAAAAAAGAAGAAGAAAATCTTCCTAGAACTTGAAAAGAAATCCAAGATGTCAGGTCAGATTAATGACGATGCATTTTTAATTAGCTCCAGTGGGGTTTGAATAGTTTTCAGGGGGGACCTGGGGTCACGCAGCTCGCTGTACCATTACGGGCCATGTCAAACTTAATTTCTTGTGAAAACAGGAAAAATCCCTGGTGGCTGCAGTTACGAGGTTTACACAACAGACGCTAAAGGAAGGAGATGGAGAAATGGGTGGTGGGCCGAGGGAGAGGAGGTCTGTGCTTGCCTGTTGGATGGTGGCCAAGGAAAGAGTTGGCAGAAACGATGAGATATTTGTGGTTGGAGGAAGGATGAAAGGTCTGGATACGTTTTTAAAAAAGAGAGAGAGAGCGGGCGAGCGATGGGTCTGTTGACCTACATCCACATCCTTCAGAATTCAAAGTGTGGTCTGGAAAGTAAAGCAGAGATTTGTCTTTGACGGCCTTGTCTCTCCTCTATGTCAGAAGTTTATGCAATAAACATTTATGCTGTCCGCTCTTGTTTGTCTTCAGCAAATCTCTTTGTTTGGTTTCTCAGATGAGTGTGACTTTCGGCTCGACTGGAGGCCCCGCCCCCTCCAGCCGCCGCTGGGTTTGAGTGTTTGACAGCGAGATCTGAGGTCACCAGTTGGAGGGATGTTTGTGTATACGGGCCTGACAGTAAACGATGACTGCGTTATCTGATTTCATAACGTACCAGATTCATGCGTATCGGATCTTGCCAGCGGTTGCTGGAGGCGGCGATCTGCACCTTTTAAGAACACGTCCACCAATCAGCGGATACAATCTACGACATTGATTTTAAATGAAGATGACAGCCATCCGCTGGATAAGAAGAAGTACCATTACTTTTTAAGATGACCCACTCTCCGCTCTTCCACTCCGGCACCACCAGCTAGGAAGTGGTGCCGGAGTGGAACCCAGTCCGGGTTCTATTCAAACTGCTGAGCTGTCACTTGATTGAATTTCTTTGTTTCCTGAGATCGTGGATGTGGATAAACAGATTTGTGGAGTTTTAGGAGTAAAGCCTCATGTCATGTCTCACATTTGCATCCAGCAGCGAGAACAATTACATGACAAACAAATAATAATTTAACGGTGGTTGATTGGTTGAACGTGTCTATGGCTGAAAGGGTAAAGCGCTCCTGGACCTAGCATAGTTTCCTGAATCGTAAGACATGTTCAGATGCTTTTAAGTGCTTCCAACCACTTCCAGATGCTGACAGCTACCAGCTATGAATAGTTACTGACTGCGACCAGCTATGGCTAGCTATGACTAGCTGCTGGCTGCTACCAGCTGTGACTAGCTTCTGGCTGCTACCAGCTGTGACTAGCTTCTGGCTGCTACCAGCTGTGACTAGCTTCTGGCTGCTACCAGCTGTGACTAGCTGCTGGCTGCTACCAGCTGTGACTAGCTTCTGGCTGCTACCAGCTGTGACTAGCTGGTCACTGCTACCAGCTGTGACTAGCTGTTGACGTCCACCAGCTGTGACTAGCCGTTCACTGCTACCAGCTGTGACTAGCTGCTGGCTGCTACCAGCTGTTGACTGTTACCTGTTGTGACTATTTGCTGACTGCTAAAAGCTACTGACTGCCACCAGCTGTGACTAGCTGCTGAGTGCTAACAGCTGTGACTAGCTGCTGACGTCCACCAGCTGTGACTAGCTGCTGACGTCCACCAGCTGTGACTAGCTGCTGACAGCCAGTGGAAATAACTAGCTTCAGTCTGCTACCAGCTCTGACTATCCGCTGACTGCTACCAGCTATGATGGGCATCTAGTAGCTGAAAGCTACTAGATGCAAATTGGTACAAGCTTCCAAATGCTATTAGCTGCTGACTATGACAAGCAGCTAACTGCTGCTAGCTTTATTTTCACTCTTGAAAAACAGTGTAATGCCACGATGCTGCTCCTTCTTAACGGACAGGAGAAAATGCAACACAGTCCTTCTTTAACGACCTTTCCTCAGTTCACTGAATAAATAAATTTGTAGTAATAAACAACAAAATCGGTGTTACGACGCCCAGCCGCCTGGAGGTGAACTCCAGCAAGAGATTGGCTTCCTCTCAATGGCCGATCTACCAGAAATTTGTAGAAAGGCACGATATACCACAACAGTCCGTTGACTTACATTTTCGTGTCACAGTCTATCTTTGATAGATCTTTCTCCCACCCCCCTAGGATTAATGAAGATGTTGAGATCGGACCATCCTGGTCGCATCTTCTAAAGATGGCCCAAGAAGCTGTTTTCAGATCTCCGAATCAATTTGCGCATGTACCGAACGAATTGGTCATGTCAGTACGGGAAGAAGATCGATTCCTCAAGCATACAAATCACGGTGGGCTTGAAAAACACGTTTGACAAAACATCTCTGCCGCCGCTCTGGATCAAAGGCATGGCTGGAATAAAGTGCTGAAATGTTGCTTCCAACGCCGACCACATTTCTCAGGGAAGCTGTCTCGCATTACGCCTCGATGGGACCGCCCTGCCGCGGGGGGAAAACAACATTGTTTTTATGCTATGCGAGGAAAAGGTTAGAATGAAATTGCCTTTCACATCCATCTGTCATAAAGAGCTGACTACTTCCTGCGCCGGTGTCGAACATCGCTGTCAAAAAGTCCAAAATGGATGGAATGACTTTGGACACTGAGGGGTGTACGAAAGTGTTGCTCATTATCTCGGGTGCATTTGTAAAAATTCAGTTTATCACAAGTCTAAAGCTTTGATTTTAATAGTAGTAAATGTCCAGGATGTCTTTTGTTTTCTCTCCTTCTCCAGTTTGAATCACTTCTAGAATTCTAGAATTGACATTTCCCCAGTTATAGAAGATTTGGTCTTTCTCTTAGGAGCTCACGTCCACATAGTGTTTGAGCCGACTCTCCCCTCAACGTCCTTTGTGCTTGAATGTCTCCTCTGTGAAACCCTACCACAGGGAAATCATCATTCCACAGCTATTAGCACAGAATCTTTGGCCGGGCCTGAATGTGAGGAGATGTTGTGTTCTCAGCTGGGGGGGGGCTCAGGTTTCTGCCCAGATGAGTGGAGTAAGGGGTCAGTGACGCCTGTCATCGACCCCCCCCCCGCCCAACCACCCCTGGATTCCCGTTCGGGAACGATTCAATGGCTTCCATTCCATTACGTGTCACTGAAGAACCAAAATGGCCCCGGCTCTAGATTCCTGCCCAGAGGTCCTTATCATGATAGCTGCTTGGCTGAAACTCAAGAGTTTCATAATGAATGGCCGGTGGAAGCGAAAACAAGCCGTTAAAGATAGGGCTAAGATACGCACTCACCGATATAGGTAATTTACTATGAAAGGTAATAAGGCTCTTTGTCCAATCGCAGAGACGAGAAGTCCTTCCAAGGGTCAAATTTTTTCCGTGCGGATGTCAGCGATAGGAAGCTGAAACTTTAGAAGGCAAGAGAAGGTTTGGCCAGAAGTGAGGACAGAGGAGAGTAAATGTTACGTTTATCACTACATCATTATAAGTCTGAATACGAATAATAAGAAAAAATAGGCCTGTGACGGTTTGAAGAATTGGTTATGCGAGGAACCCGCATTTTTCTTAACCCACAAGGACGACATTAGCTTCTTCTCGGAATGGGTCGTGATGTGCGGATGATTAGATTATTTTCCAATATTTAATTTAATCTTTCATAAAAAAAAATTTTTTTTCACTTTCTTTTTTACCGGATCTGGGTAGTAAGCCCAGATGGTGGCAGTGACCTACAGGCTATTTCGCAACCGGCATTATAAATGGAGAAGAAAGCACCGTAACCACCAGCAGACGCTGTTAAAACAGAGCCAAGAACGGCAGAGACGCGATATGTCTGTCAAAAAAGGTAAATGGACTTTACCTCTCTGGTCTTCTTGACCGCCGAAGGTGCTTTAGAACCCATGCCAGCCTTCACCTGTTCATAAAAGTGAATTCAAAGGCAACTAAACAAGGCGCCACCTCCTAATGAAGAGCGGTAGCCACTCCCACAATCATCAATCTTCATTTGGGGCACAGAATGTTGCTGAAGGACACTTTGACATGTCCACCGCAGAGACGGAAGTCCAACAACCATTGCCAAAACTTTGTCAGCAAGTTCAGTTTGAGATTAGATGAGGAGAACAAACAACGGCCCTCAGCTCTAAACGTACAGCTGAAGACGTGCTTCCTTCAGCTTTGATGGATTCTGATGGCGCCACTTTTTAGCCATCCAGCAAAGGTCATGTTAGATGACTGGAGAAACTACAGTATCAGGGGGTTGGAGGTGAATAATAGACAAATAGTGATGACGGAATTGGATTTTTGCTTTAAACTAGGACAAAGCTGTCATGCTTGACAGCAAGGTATATCCCCGAAAAGTCCCAAATCCCCTGCGTTGTACAAGGAAGCCCCCTCTCAAATTAAATGCAAAGTTATGTCCATGGAATTTTTTGCAAAGGAAAAAGGAAAAAAGAGAGAACTCCCCCTAGTGAGGGACAATACAAACTTTTTCAGTAAAATATTAAACGTAAAAGATTTGGACGAAATCCGACGAACGGTTGAGAAATCTTGGCCCGAAAACTTTTTGAGTTAAAGCGCCCCCTACTGTCAGAAATATATAACCGATCTCTCCAGTTCTTTCCTTGAGGTCTATGTGGGTATAAAAGATTAAAATGATCCGTGAAATAGCTGTGAGCGAGTTATGGGGCTAACGCGAAGCATCCGCGGCGGATGCTAGCCCCGACTTTTCAGGGAAGTTATGTCTACGTGTTATCTTTTCTCCCGTTAGCTTAGAGTGTTGCGTTTTCTCCTGTCTGTTATTGTCAGGTTTTCTCTGAGCTGAAACGATCCTTCCTGAATCTGTGGTGATGAAAAGGAAATATTAATTGAAAATCGATGACTGATCCCTGAAAAGCTCCCGCCAATGTAGGTAGACGTAAGCGGATTGGACTTTGTGATGTGACCTTTGAAAAGGGTCAAAGAAAGCTCTTCCGTGAAGCGGCGGCAAAAGCCGTTCCATCAGTAATGCCTTTGAGTCGTCTCGCTGGTGCGCCTGAAAACTGGTGATCTGTTTTCTTGAGCCTCACGGTCTCCAGTTAGTGGGTCAATATTTGCCATTAACTTTTGACCCGCGGGTTTACCCTCCGTTTTACCCTCCGTCTGCCGGGCGAGCTCTCAGAACGAAACCGAACCCCGACCTCAGAATTCCGACGCAGCGAAGAGAGACTGGATTGATACTCATACGGAGAACTGAATCTGATTCACAATATATGTCGGATCCTACATATTACAAACTCTAAAACCACTAATCACATGTTGGTGTTTGACAAAAAAAACATATAATTACGGTCCACAAAATGGTTCTACCTCAAATCATGAAGTTTATTGACCATTTCATCAATTATTTCCTTTGTGAAACTCTACAAGCGTTTTCTGAAACCCTTTGGTAACCGCGTACGTTATTTATATTAGACACGGAAAAACGGTTTGGTCTTATAGATTTATGACTCCTGGACATCGCCGGGTTCTAAATACTATGGCTATTAATGAGCGCATCCCATAATAGGAGCGAGGGACACTGTGCGCCATCTTACCGAGGTAATTTAATATATGTTCCTACGTTCTGTTGTAAATATTTAAGTTGATACGTGTGTTTTTATTTTTACTCTATTAGGTGGAACTATGATGCCACGGCTTTTTGTTTTTGTTCTTTTTGTTAAAGTTATTTGAATTATGCATTTGATGATGTATATTTTGTCTGTTTCCGTTTTATATGCGAGTTATTTTCAACTAATAAATATCAGGGCCACATTGAAAAACATAAAAAAAAGTCAAAGATGACTAGAATAAAGTTGTAATATCATGGAAATAAGTTTTAATGTTTGGGGGATAAAAGTCATGATTTTACAGGAATTTTTAAGACGTAACACGGCTTTTGTAAACTTTTTGTCTCGGGCGTCCTGCTTTGGTTTTGGAAATGGAAGTTAGCATTCCGACTGCGATTGTGTTCGGCGGATGATGATGACTGATTACCCGAAGCGAGTTAGTGTGGGCATGAAAGAGGAAGAGGAAACATGTAGTACAAACAGACAATTACATGTTCTCTGTAATTACTGTCAAAAGATAAGATGAGAGAGCACTCTATTATTCCCAAATTGCAGTGGGGGGCCGTCGGGGCTAGCAAGACCTTCTCTTCCGTCCCAGACGTTGCCAGAAAATGTTATTAAAAAAAAGTATTTTAATTGATACTACATGTATTTGACCAGCTTGTTCCCATCCGCCTCATTCATTCCGTCGCTTCTCTCTTCGCAGGGAGCTCGTATAAATGTCTTTCTTTTATCCAATCAGATTTCTCCGCTGGGGTCTCTGGGTTAAACGTCTGCGTGGGGCAGCAGCCTCCAGAGGGAAGGCCTCTGCAGTTCAAATACACAGGAGGATTTCGTCCATTTTCCCTATTTTTTGGACCAATCATATTTCGAAGTTGCCATTAAGGGCGTTTCCTTTGACAGACCAGGGCTATCTAGCTAGGCTGGGCTGTTCTAAGGCAGTTGCCCTGTGTCAGATGTAGGGGGTCCTGATTTCGTCCCCGTTTCTAGCTCCTGTTAACATTTGTTTTCAGAAGATTACAGCTTATTGATATCCTGTCGGCACTGGCCCTCCATGGCCCTCCATGGCCCTCCATGGCCCTCCATGGCCGTCCATGGCCGTCCATGCCACATGGAAAAGGAATTTATAATGGAAGTGATAACGACCGTGGTATTGGACGATTGTCTCTAAAGACACGGAGGAGGACAGACCCGATGGCTTCAGGCGAGGAGCAGCTTTGGTGCATCAAGTTTTTAAGTATCTGAAATAGCTTTGTTGACTGTTGCTGGCTGAAGAGGTTTGTTGGTGTTGATTTGTGAATGAGGTCCAGATTGGGTCTTATGCCTGATGGCATGTTTTTTTATACCAGGGGAAACGCTATTGAATCCTACTGAACTTTGATGACACTTTGTTTTCTCGCTGGTCGAATGAAGACCTTGAACCTTGTTTTAACCACATTATTACACTAGATAAATGTTAGTTTCTTTGAATATGTGCTTGTTATGTAGTACTGCAGCAGCTTGTAGCTGCAGTGTCACTGGGAAGGTATTTGAGGGCAGCGTAATTGCGGGAGTGTTGCACTGAAGGCCCAGTGTGGAAAACCCACCGTCCACCACTGCCATATTATTTAAGATAGCTTTTTCTAGTGTTATATCAATCCCTGGCATAGACATAGTCATCTAGATGATTAAGACGGGATCATCTAGATGATGACTACAGGATGGTTTAAACGGGAACTAGCCACCTGAGAACTATTACCAGCCTCTAAATCTACTGACAACTCCAACAAACTCTCGGAGCATCTGTTAAGTACTCTGTAGCCGCAAGTCTGCTGCGCTTTCCACTTCAGCATCTCTTTTCAGCCCACTGAGTCCCCACCTTTACCCCAAAGGAACATCAAAGGGAGTCCTGAAACCGAGCACCCAGCTCCATCCCAAAATAAACATAAACAACAAGGAATAAAAGCAGCAATAGACACATTCTGATGTCACTAATACAAACAAAACAGCCGATTACTACATTTGATCTTATTTTATTTTAAATGCCACCTAGAGGACATGCCGAGACTTACCTCTGGTTAGAATTTTATGCAAATCTGTCCTGTAGTTTTTCCACCAATCCAGCTCTTAGAATAAAACACGTCAGTGTGTTTCCTCTTGTTATTAATAATAGCAATAATAATAATACATTTTATTTGTAATGCACTTTACAACTGGCTCAAATTTCAGTGCTAGAGTGCTAAAAATCATCAATAAATAAAATAATAATAACATAAAAATATTAACAAAACAGCAGCAAGTAACAAAGTTAAATAAAAGTCCCAGGCTCTGCTAAGTAGTAATCATAAATAATAATCAGTAATAAGACGCCGCTGTGACCCACTTCACACACACTCCTGTGTTTGGAAGAGCAGTGGGGTCAATAGTTCGGCCCACATCCCCCCACAAACGTTAGACGCCGCTCATGCTAACGCTTTCTACATGCTGCTGCACAACAGAACTCTTTTTTTCCCTGTTGGCCTCACAGGAACTCATGAAAGGAGGCCAGACGCTAAAATACAAACATGATGATCGTATCTCCCACAAGCTGTCAATCATTCATCCTACTGCAGTCGCACCGCGCCGACAAAACTGGTCATGTGATGTCATCAGTGAGACGACCTCCACCGCCGGGTCTCTGTGCAAACAGTCAAAGCCACAACACAACACACAGACTGGCTTTTATTATTATGATGGTGTTTCCAATGTTAATTATGGAAACATCATAATAATAATTATGTCAATTATTGTTATTATTATCATGGTAATAATTATAATTATACATGTTTTATTAAATAGTTTTTATTACTACTATTATTATATGTATTATTACTATTTTATTTTCATTATTATATCATATATATCATTATTTATTCTTATTATTACTATTACTACTTCTGTTATTATTATTATTATTACTATTAGGTATTATTATTATCAGTATTTTTATTATTATTATTACTACTTATTAATTATAACTATTATTACCATTATTTTTATTATTACCTTTATTATCATTATTATTATTTCCATTTATATATTATTATTATTATTATTATTATTATTATTATTATTATTATTAAAACTATTAGGTATTATTTTTATTATTTCCATTAGGTAGGTAGGTATCATTATCAGTATTATTATTATTACTACATAATTATTACTTTTATTATCATTATTTATTATTATTACCATTTTTATAGTATTATTATTATCATTAATATTATTATTAATATTTTTATTACTAATATTTGGTATTATATTTATTACGACTACTATTTGGTATTATTATTATTATTATTATTATTATTATTATTATTATTATTACTATTAGGTATTATTATGATCAGTATTAATATTTCTTTCTATTATTACGTTTTTAGATATTACTACTATTAGGTATTATTATTAGTAGAAGTATTAGTATTATCATTATTACTATTATGTATCATTATTATTTTTTCATGTTTTGACATTTTTTCACTTTTGAAGACACAAATTAACTCATGGAATAATAATAAATAATATCAAAACAAAACATCCGATTAAAACTTTCACCATCATATAAACCCGGTACAACTACTTCTTAAGGATCACCCCCGCCAAGTTTCTCTTCCCATCCAAACCATGATAGAACATTTTGTACCCTCCTGCGATGCTTTGAGCCTTGCTGCCTTTCCACCTAGTCTCTTTAACACACAATATATCAACTCAACTCTAGCTTCACCTGTCATCATACCAACATGTAAAGTTCCGAGTCCCACCCCCACACTCCTGCCTTTCCTCGTCTCTCGCTGACTCCGATAAGTACAGTTTCCATCGGCACCAAGTGACGATTGTTGTAAACCCGGGCCCCATCTGATCCGGAACCATATTTTGAAATGAACGGACCGGTGTTACCCTTCAGAACATTTGTATTTAAGAAGAACTCATAACTGTGTGTACTGACGAAAGCTTGACGTACTGGATCCAGTCAGGTACTACGACATCGTAGCGTTGCTGCTCGTGGAATATTTTAGCCTCAGAATACGGGAGGGCCGACGTGACCTTTGACCCGGACGTTGCCCTTTGAGAGCTGTTGATGTGGGAAAGTAGTCTCCTTGATAAAAGCGAGGAAGACGAGTCGTGTATCTTGTTTGTGCAGCGGTTTCCTCTGCTGTGGAAGCAATGACCAGCAGGTTAACGGCCGCTGTGCTCAGCGCCGGGGTTTGAGAGGATGTCGGATCATGCGGGTGAGTCAGACCTTCAACAAAATGACATTAAAGGACATTAACCCTTTAATGTCAGCCTCAGCCGTTTTCAGTCTCTTATGTCTTTTGGGGAAAAACGTGACTGAACCTGTTTCTAATATGACAGCATGTATCTGACAAAGAGTAAGGGGCCGAGGATAAAGCCCTGGGGGACACCCCAGGTGGAAGAGACCACTGAAGAAGAGGCATTATCAAATGACCTTTCATAAAAACCGTATTTGATAATTAGGATCTTCATCCTTGAATTATGTCGCTTGATGAAAACAAGAAAGATTTATTTTAAGGGTCAAATAGTTTTTTCTAAAAACATGAATTTTCAGATTTTACGCTTCGCCGCAATTTGTCATTTTATTGTTAACAAATAAAAACAATAAATACCCCAAAGCGATAAAATATGAAAAGACAATTTTTTCTTTCCACAGCTGATGATTTTAAGGGTTAAAGGAAAATCAGCACATTTTGATTAAAAGACATTAGTTTGAAAATAAAAGGGATCAAAACGTTACGTCCTTGTTTCTTCAGTCCGGTCACGTTTTGTGGGATTCTTCACCTCCTCTGTCGTGACGAAGACCCACCTTCACCCGCTGTTCCTGGCATTCATCGCGCTAATCCTGGGGGTCATTGACAAAGTAAACACACACTCTCAGAGTGTGTGTGTGTGTGTGTGTGTGTTAGTGTGTTTGTCCTCTCATCAAGTCAGCCTATTTGTCACTGCTGTGTGTGTGTGTGTGTGAGTGTGTGTGTGTGTGTGTGTGTGCACGGTTCACTGCAGACCCCCACCATACACACATACAGTAACTCTACTCGTTGGGGCCCACCCAAACCCTTTTAGCGCTCCATTTTTCTTTTCATGGTTTCACAGACCATCTCAATCCAACACAGATCAAACACCGAAACCATGGAAAATGTAAATGCTCCAACACACACACACACACACACACACACACACACACAGAGCCCACCCAGAGACAAATGTTTGCAGATTAATAAAACATGCAAATATCCAGTGTGTTCATCAAGTCCTCCGCCTGAGGGGTGAAGGTCATTGCCGTGTTTCTGAAAGGGCTGGAGTGTGCGCCACTGAACGTTAATCCGCTGCAGGCGATTCGGCTGAAGGTACGGCGTGGAAGTTTTGTCGGTGAAGAACCCTTGAAATGATCTGAACATGGTTTGGGACCGGCTCTCGGAGCGACTTTGTCCTCCGCTATGTCAGTATGTTGGATTTGAGCTTCTCCCATTGGCTGCTTCATTGGTTTTTGAATGATGGCGTGAACGGTTACCGCTCCTGGTGAGCAGGTGGCAAATTTTATACACACCCACAATTTCTTGCGAGCAACAACGGGATTGATTTTGGGAAAGGTGGGTTTTATATTTCCAACACTAGGAGGCGCTTTATCTCCAATTGTTTTTTTGTCATAATTTCTTGTTTCCGATTCAGTCCAAATTCGGTGCATATCAATCAGCCGGAGGGGATCTATCTGATAAATGTCATATTTTACTCTAGTAGTTCTAATTTTACTCACTAGGGGGAGCTTTTTTTAAATGAAAAACACTGTTTTCTGTTACGATAATTTTCAAATTTCATGCCCAGTGATTTGTTGAATAGGAATCAACTCTAGGAGCTCTATGTTGTGTAAATCATATTTTACCCTAGAAGTTCACATTTTACCCACTAGGGGGAGGCTTTTTGTTTCAGACATAACTGCACATTTAATTTGAGGAGTTCAATCGGGGCTGGGGGTAGCTTGTACCAAAGTTACACGGCCATCTACAGGCCAGGCCTGCATACTACAGTCACTCCTGTGGATCCTTGTGTTCAGTTTTGGGGGGGGTTCCCCCCCAAAGTTGTAGCATGAAAGCTAAACACAGAAAGACAGATTTATTTATTTTTAGGAAAACCATTGCCATGGAAACAGGGCCGCAGTAAAAACTGACTTTCTCCTTTTAGTCAAAGTAAAAGCGTGCATTGGTGGCTTTGTCTGTGTATGTGTGTGTGTGTGTGTGTGTGTGTGTGTGTGTGTGTGTCCAATGGATAGAAAAGCTTTTGTGACGTTAAACATGGCTGAGGGGGATCAGGCAGAATAAACAAGGTTCTTAGTAGAAGGACCATCCTTCAAAGAGAATGAGAGGAGAGACCAGGATCAACGCCGTCTGGGGGGGGGGGGGAGAGAGAGAGAGAGAGAGAGAGAGAGAGAGAGAGAGAGAGAGAGAGAGAGAGAGAGAGAGAGAGAGAGAGAGAGAGAGAGAGAGAGAGAGAGAGAGAGAGAGAGAGAGAGAGAGAGAGAGAGAGAGAGAGAGAGAGAGAGAGAGAGAGAGAGAGAGAGTCTATTGTTTATTATTATTCCAGTCATGATCACGTCTCAAAGTGATTTTTATTGCCACAACTAAGACGATTTCAGATTTTGGTGTCATCTGTTTTGTCAGGGGAAATAATCCGACTTTTTCCCGATAATCGGCTCTATGGAGGAACGCGAGCTAGCATCGTTTCCCACACACATCCAGAGAGAGAGAGAATTGTGGAGTAACTCAAATCAAGTCAGGATCTGTCACTCCTATTTTTAATTATTGAGGGTTGAACATGATCGGTGTGGTTAGCATTAGCTCAGTTAGCCAAATTGCTAGCTTTCCAATCACCCCACAAAACACGGGGAGAATGATAACTGACTATTTGGGTCGAAGAATAGACCCAACATAGCTATACTGTAAAAAACAAAAATCTAAATATAAGAATTTGTTTTTGTACATAAAGTGACTTGAAAACAAAACAAGAAAAATATAAAATTACAAACATTATATCCTGTTCTGTGCAAGTACAGATATTCTTCCCCTAGTGTCAGAAATAAACAACCCACCTTCCCCCCAAATCAACCCAGTTCTTCCTTAAACTAAGGTCTACGAAGGAACGTAATTTGAAAGTGATCCACGCGAGAGTTTTTGAATCACCTCGCTAAAACAAAAGATCTGCGGCAGACGCAGTGATGAAGACTCCATAATATCCCAGACTTCTCCAAGATATAATGAAGGTCTATTTATCTTTTGCTGTCAAAGCAGCTCCTTCAAGCACTCATGTGTTTTGACACGTCCCTGTCAAAACCGAGTCGGACTTTTATTACTGTTATTCCGTGCCAGCGGTTATGATGTCATGCCTGATGGGGGGGTACTTCTATCGCAGGAGGTTGTTTTTTAAAATGAACCGTGAGCTGGGACATTCTTAGAAGTCACTATTCTGTTGAGACGTGTCATATCCTGACAAATCAACCCTTTAATGTTCGGTTGAGCACATTGAGTCTCTATTTGTTCCTGAAATATGTGCGCCACATGACTGAGCCTGCCTTTAATAAGACCCAGGGGCGGCATGTATATGCTGAAGAGGGAGGGGCCTAGGATTGCGCCCTGGGGCACGCCACAGGAACCAAGTGAAATATGCAAAGCAAAACATTTTTTTATTTTTTTTCCACGGAGAGGACATTAAAGGAGTAAGCCACTAAAAAAACACGGGCCTGGGAATGTACGCCCGAAGGTTAGCACGCCGAGGGGGAACGCATGTCTCTGGATCTCGGGGCTGACTGCTTTATGAGCCGGTACCGGCCGTGGGTATCGGAGCGGGAGGGGACGTTGGCTGTGAAACGGGGTCCGCTCTCATAAATGTACAGATTTGACTGATTCTTCTCCGCGGCTCCGTCTTTGATCTGCGTCTGGCGTAGTAATAAACCGCGCTCCCCCACAATTTCCTGTCCCGCCAGAGGACGCTTCTGTGATTGGGTGGGAGACGAGATGAGGGTTAAGAGTGAAGACAAACACTCGCAGTTTATCTCTTATGTGTGAGGATGAACGCCAACACCCCCCCCCAGACACGTTTGTTGGACAGGTTGATTGCAGGCGCTACGGGGAATCCAGATGAGGGCTGATATGGAGGTTAGCATGAATAACGCCGATATCACATGCACAAAAACGTGTCTCATAACTGTTCGTGTCGAGTGACTTTATTATGACGTGACGGCCGTCGACTCTGATCGGATTCCCTCCAACTGTGAGATCCTCTACTCCAACCGTTAAACACATTCATCTTGTTTCCACTCATGTGCGTTCGGCTGATTGTTTGTTTGTGAGAATGTTTACGGGAAAAAAACTTCAGGAAGGATTCGTATGTTGTTTCACCCAGAATTAGGTTTTGCCATATCCTGGAGTTGATTACATTTTGAAGACATTATGTTTTTCACAGCATTTGAAAATAGAATTAAATAGAATAATAAGTTGTTTGGAGTAGTGACGTCCGATTGTGGCTATTTCTGCCTTTTGTTCTTTTGATTCCTTTGATCTTTCTTTTGTGTTGAGCCTGGGGACTCAGTATAATAATAATAATACATTTAATTTATAATGCACTTACATTTGGATCAAATCTCAAAGGGCTACAAAGTAAAAGCAGATAAAAGAATCAATAAAAAATAGAATAATAACTATATAAAAACATGACCAAAAAGCAGCAATGTTAATTAAAGTTATAGGTTCTGCTAAAAAGGAACGTTTTAAGTCCTTTTTTTAAATGTGTCAGTCGTCTGTGGAGCCCTGAGATGGTCAGGGAGGGCGTTCCACAGACGAGGGGCAGCAGAACTGAAGGCCCCGATCACCCATGGTGCCGAGCTTAGTCCGGGTAAGTTCTTTTGATTTCTTTGATCTTTCTGTGAGGTGGAGCCCGGGGACAGAGCTTCAAGAGTTCCTCTGATTCCTTCGATGTGGGGTCTCAGTGGGCCTGAACAGAGATGCCGAAGTGGAAGGCGCAGGAGACGAGCGGCTATAGAGTATTTGAGAGATACTCAGTGAGTTTGTTGGAGCTGTCTGTAGATTTAGAGGCTGGCAACAACTCAGACATTAATGGAGGAGCTTTTTCTAGTTATTCCTGTTGAATGACAGACATCGTACATTACGTACCTCTGTGAGGCACAGAAAGGCTTACGAACTCTCACGATCTCGTTCAAACATCGTCTTACTGCCATGACATCAAAGACGTGAGAAAAACAGTTTTAAATTTCAGGCAAATGTCTTGTTTTTCCTTTAATTTCACGTGACTTTCTTCCTCACTGAGGTACGTGAATTTATCACATGTTTAGTTTCCTTCCTTCCTTTTTACAAAGGAGGTTTGTACGTTTTCAGAAATGTTTGAGTGTTATGCTGATCGTTATCAGAATGTGGCAACAAGTTCTTGAGAAAAGAATGCTCAAGAACATTTTATAGAGAAGGGTCAGATGTGATTAGATAAAAAAACGTCGATCTGAAAAGCCTTTAAGGTTATTTTTTGTACTTTTTTTTAAGATTGCGAAACACATCAGTTTCCCAAATTACAATAATGATAATATTTCATCATATTTCATCGTACAACCTGTGCTTGAACGATTTAAAGGGACTGCAGCCATCTTGGATTTTGAACTCAGGGTTGGTGATGGTCGATCCAACTTTCCCAGTTGGACTTCCGCCGTCACTCCAGTCCTTGGCTCTGACCGAACCCCAGGAATTTCCGGCTTCCGAGTAAAAAAATTTGCTGCATAAGTCATTCGTCTTCTGCGAGACGTGAAACACGCGGAACCAAAATTCAGACCGAAAATCAGCCCTTCACATTCAGACGCACTGCGAATGTGCTGCTTTGATTTTTCTGCTCCAGACGCCGGCGAGACCCTGAACAGGATACAGAAAAATAAACCGGCCTTAGAATAACACCACATCAGTGGACCGAAGATAAGCGAGGAAAGCTGCGAGCACTCTGGCGCTAAACTGATACACTGTGAATACACTGACAGTCAGAAGTGGCCTTGGGTTAAAACCACACTGGAAATTCTGACCCAGATCACAGTCCTGTTGTGTAACATCAGTTTCCATCATCCACATTCTCAGAATGCGCCCAACGTGTAATTCACGTATTCTTGACAGACGCCTCAACGTAATCACGTGAAATTAAAGGGGGAAGGAGGCCGTGCTCATGAGATATGATGCATTCTCTACTCTGCCGTGTTCTGGAACTCAACCCCGCCGTTCAGAACTCAGAAGATTGTACTGATTATGTGTGAGGTAAGCGCTCCGTCTGTTGGCGCGACTGATCCGGAGAACTGCCATTAATCCAGGTGAAGCCTGAGAATCCAGCGCCGCAGACATGCGGTAAAACCTTTCATTAACACATTCCAGAACTCTGGCGGGACAGCAGGTACGCCGGGTCCGCAGACGAAACGCTTATTGTGTTCAGACGGAACAGTTTGATCCGTCGGGCCGCAACCTGGAATACATGGTTCTGACCGGAATGAGGTGAACGCACTTTGCTCCACCTACATTATGCAGTAGGGTAGAACCCACGTAGTTGTGCAGGTGGAGCGTCAAACCGCTACATCGCCGCATTGCAACGGGAAAATAAAGGTCGGCAAAACGCGACGTACATCGTCGGCCCGAACAGCAGCGCCACTGATACCCCGCCCTCCTTTACCTTTTATATGTGGTCTTATAGTCTGAGCGGGCCTTTTGAACCTCTGTACGCGCTCAGGTCTTTGTTTTAAGACTGGACCAGGTCACAGGTCAGGTGAGCTGGGGTTCTTGGGGGGGGGGTCGTAAGGAACCAATTCATTTATTTGACATAAGTTGTCCAGTTGAGACGTAGCGTTCCCCACTGAACTTCACCGATGAGACTCTGAGCAGCAGGGGGGACAGGTGGTCTGGTGTGTCATCAGCAATAATGATTGAATTGTTCTGGTCCATTATGGTAAAGACAGAGAAGAGTCCGGAAGTAGAACTCCAGGGGAGTTTGCCAGTGGATCTTTGTGACAGACCTCATCCTGAGGGGGTTCAAGCACCTATAATTGTGGTCCTCCTTAAGCCTCTGTTAGGAAGTTTTCAGGGCCCGTTCAAACCGGGCCGACACCCCGGTCTGAACCCAGAAGTCACCGGAGGTATTACATAACTGAGGAGGAGGAGTCGGAGACCCTTGCTGGGACATAGAACGATAGGAGTACCAGTTTGACCCCCCCCACACATCAAATAAGCGGAGCAAAAACGTAAAGATGGATTTGATTTCGGACAAAGTTCTGACTCGTCTGGAAATCATCCGACCCTCCGATGTCCAGTCAGGAGGAGGCGACGCCCACTCAGCCCCAACAACGCACCACAAGCGGCGTCTGAGGGAACCGACTGTAAAATCAGTCCATTCAAATATATCTGTGAAATCTGACCGCTGTAAATATTTGTAGATATTCCTCCCCGCCGTTGCCTCTCTCTCTCTCTCTCTCTCTCTCTCTCTCTCTCTCTCTCTCTCTCTCTCTCTCTCTCTCTCTCTCTCTCTCTCTCTCTCTCGCCTTACTTCACCACTCCCTCTCCTCCTAACGCAGCCTCGGTAATCAAAGGGTAAACCCTAATCCCCCAGACGAGGCACCCACACAAGCCCTCTTTGTTCCAGTACGGACTGAAACAGTTGGGCCCAGATAGAGAGAAAAATCTTAAGTCACATTCGTGGTCAATTAAGCTTTAAAAATATTTTAAAAGTGCTGCAGTGAAGCAAACTCTCTCCACTTCAAATGAAAATCATCAGAGGGCTTACTCCCGCAGTAATCTTCAAGGGCTTAAGTGTTTTGGTGGGGGTCGCGCATTAATGACTTGTGCATGTGTGTGAACATGCATTGCTGATCCTGGGCCCGGATCGCAAACCAGCGACCGAGTTCTGAAAGTTAGTCAGACATGCAGGCTGGGAGACGTTTGGACCCACTCCAGACTAAATACAGGAAACACACTGAATTTATGGCAGGTTGAGAACCGGCAGATAGATGTCTGAAACGAGCTGCTTTGGAAAGTGTGTGTGTGTGTGTGTGTGTGTGTGTGTATGTGTGTGAGTGTGTGTGTGAGTGTGTGTATGCGTGTGAATGTGTTTGTGTGTGTATGTGTGGAAGTGTGTGAATGTATATGTTTGTGCGAGTGTGTGTATGTGTGAGTGTGTGTGTGCGTGTCTGTGTGTATGTGTGTGTATGTGTGTGAGTGTGTGTATGCGTGTGAATGTGTGTGTGTGTGTGTGTGTATGTGTAAGTGTGTGAATGTGTGTGTGTGTAAGTGTGTGAATGTATATGTTTGTGTGAGTGTGTGTGTGTGTTTGTGTGTGAGTGTGTATGTGTAAGTGTGTGAAAGTGTGTGTGTATGTGTGTGTGTGTGTGTGTGCGTGTGTGTATGTATATGTTTGTGTGAGTGTATGTGTGTGTGTGTGCGTGTGTGTGTGTATGTGTGTGACTGTGTGTATGTGTGTGAATGTGTGAGTGTGTGTGTGCGTGTGTGTGTGTGTGTGTATGTGTAAGTGTGTGAATGTGTGTGTGTAAGTCTGTGAATGTATATGTTTGTGTGTCTGTGTGTGTGTGTGTGTGTGTGCGTGTGTGTGTGTATGTGTGTGACTGTGTGTATGTGTGTGAATGTGTGAGTGTGTGTGTGCGTGTGTGTGTGTGTGTGTATGTGTGTGAGTGTGTGTGTGCGTGTGTGTATGTATATGTTTGTGTGAGTGTGTGTATGTGGGTGTGTGTGCGTGTGTGTGTGTATGTGTGTGACTGTGTGTATGTGTGTGAATGTGTGAGTGTGTGTGTGCGTGTGTGCGTGTGTGTGTGTGTGTGTATGTGTAAGTGTGTGAATGTGTGTGTGTAAGTGTGTGAATGTATATGTTTGTGTGAGTGTGTGTATGTGTTTGTGTGTGAGTGTGTATGTGTAAGTGTGTGAAAGTGTGTGTGTATGTGTGTGAGTGTGTGTGTGTGCGTGTGTGTATGTATATGTTTGTGTGAGTGTGTGTATGTGGGTGTTTGTGCGTGTGTGTGTGTATGTGTGTGACTGTGTGTATGTGTGTGAATGTGTGAGTGTGTGTGTGCGTGTGTGCGTGTGTGTGTGTGTATGTGTAAGTGTGTGAATGTGTGTGTGTAAGTCTGTGAATGTATATGTTTGTGTGTCTGTGTGTGTTAGTCCTTTATTATCAAATTCTATACCCACATAGGAAAAATCTACGGCTCAGTCCGAGGAAGAACTGGATTGATGTTGGGAAAGGTTGGTTGTATTTTTCTTTATCTCCCAAAAACCTTTTTTAACCAAAAGTTTTCCTTTAACCCCAAATCATTTCCCCACCGTTGAATCTGGTGAATATGAATCGACTCAAGGACGTTTATCTGTTAAATATTATATTTTACTCTAATAGTTCATATTTATCTGACTACAGGGAGCTGGAAATAAGTTCAATCGCGGGGGAGGGGGAGGGACTTTTGGGGGATATTCCCTTTCTGTCGGGGGCGACAGCAGGGGCCTAGTTTGAATTAATCGTATGACATCACCAATCTGTCATTTCTGGCCCCGCCCCATCAGCAAACTGGCTTAAACTTCACGATATGACCACGGAGTGTGTTTACATTTAAGGATAGGATGAGTTCAATCAGGGGGATTGTTTACACAACGCAGGAGATGGGGGACTTTTTGGGGGGGGGGTGACCTTGCTGTCCGGAATGACGGCATGAACCTCGTTTGATTTTAAGATCAATCATTGTGCTTCTTCCAACAACAACAAAACCAGAAAGTGGAGGTTTTCTTACAACATGTAGGCGGACATTCGCTCATTCACGCAACATAGATGCCACAGAAAACCTCCGCGACCTCCTGGTGAACTCCAACATCTCCTCCGCCTCCAGAAACCCCCGGGACGACACGTGAATTTCAGACGCTCCTCAGAGCAGCAGGAATGCGTGTTATCATCAGCGGATCCTTTTTCTGCAAACGCACGACGCTCGTGGACGCCGTCCATATCTGCTTCAGCGGAGAGACGGAACACGTCCGTCTGCGAAAGCTTCCAGGTCCCAGGAGCTCGTCTGGACCTCCTCGCTGAGCGCCAGCAGATGTTTCATCGCCAGCAGAAGACGAAGGCTCCACCGGCGCTGCACTCTGTCTTCATTTTTTTTAAAAATGATGTGTGTAGATAACGCATGACTCGACAAAAACGCAAGACATAGCGGCGAGGAAGGCACGTACGCCGATTTCTGTTTTTGTTGGAGGGGAGCTGAAACCAGATGAGTTAGAAGGTTTTTTCCCATGAGCCTCTTGGTCCGACGCTACAAAAATCAACTCTCAATATGAAAAAAAAAATCCCATATTTCATTTGAGAAGAAGGAAACGAGTGAATTTATTTTCCTCTGCACCAATATAATTACATTATTAAGATTTGTTTTTAATTCAAATATGATAATAAAAGCCTTTTGAAAATGAGGAATCTATAGAGATAAAAGTTCAACCTCTTCTTCCAGGCCTTTACGGTAAATTAAACTCAAAATAGCTTTTTTAGATCTTGTCGGTTTTTCCTTAATTTCGTAAAACCAGAACTTCCTCACAAGATAATTCCTTTTTTCTTCTCAAGATATTTCTTCACTAGTTTTGAAAATTAAACTCAAAATCCTGAATAACCGGTCGTGACTGGCTGAGAGAAAAGGAGGCGGGTCTAACCCACGACACAACACCATAACTCTGTTACTGCTATAATTTAACCCTAAGAAAAATAAAAAATTATTTCTTCACACATTTTATTTCCTTTTCTTATTTATATATTTAATACATCTGACACTTTAAGTCTATGCTATAGTGACAAATCGTTCGGGCAAGACTGTTTTTAAACATACAAAAAAAAAAAAAAAAAAATCACATAAAGTTATTTCATAATGAAATTTTGTATTTCAGAGAAAAAATTGCGAATTTTAATAAGATTAGCTCAAACTTTTTGGTTAAAGCATCTTTTTACAAAAACAATTTGATCGTTATTAACTTTCCTTTGACTTTTATCAAGCTACAGAATTATGTTTCGTCAGTTCTAACCAGTCCTTCTCAGTGGCCCCTCTTACTGCTGGGGTCCCCCAGGGCTCTATCCTCGGCCCCCTTACGCTTTAGAATAAACACGCTAACACTGGGTTACATCGTAAACGGGTTCAGTCGCACTTTTCAATCCGAAACACTGACACAAAATGTGCTGAGCAGGACGTCAATCATCCCTTAAAAGATTGCGATCGCCATTCCGACTTCTATGCGATCTAATTTCTGAAATACAACAGTATCGCAACATTTTCATTTATGATATAAGCTGCAATAACGCAAAGAGATCTTGTTAGTAGAAGCTGCGAGCTAGGATATAAAAGAGCTAGCTCTTTTTTTTACTTCATACGAGCCTAGATTCAGGTTATGAGGAAGACCTTTCTTCTTCGTCCTTCGACCGCTCCCTTTCAGGGATCATCTGTTTCCATCCATAGTTATCACCGGCACCCTGCTGGCTGACAGCGCCGATGATGAACAAAATCATTTGTGCTACTTACCCGAAGGAAGCGTCGGCGTGGCCCGCGGACAAAAAAAGCTGTGGATGAATTATGTGTGTGAGGCAAAAACAGCAGAGTCGCATATTTTGTCGAATTTCCTCAGAAGGAACTTGGAATCGTTTCTGACACGGTGTAAGGAGGCCTTCGGGATAAATCCAGCAGAACTAAAGAAGAAATTGCCCCATAGAGCTTAAGTCAAATCCAGAGGATGCTGCTTTGCAACAGCCATGGAATCTGCCTCGATTGTCTGCAGCCGGGTTTCATTAGCAAACGCTGCAAAAAAAGAAAAAACAAGAAGTAAAACAAAGAAACAAAAACCGCTGATGGAACGAAAACCTCTTTCCTGGTCATGTGATGCATTCCAAAGCATGTGGGCACATCGGGGCAGGTGATGGAGGCTGGTACCGTCCTTGTGGTAGTGCAGCTAAAGAGATAAAGAACGCTTTGATGTCTCAGGTGGACATCAAAGGATGGAGAGTAGACATCTTATTGGTTTCCAGAAAAAGTACTCAAGGAGAAAAAAAACTCGTACAGTACTCTCTGTTTAAGTAAGAAGAAAAAAAGTTCTCTAAGTATCACTCAGAACAACTTCCACTTCGGCGTCTCTGTTCAACCCACCGATCCCCCGGCTCCACCACCGAAAGGAACATCATAGGAATCAAAGGAACCCTGGAGAACCCTGAGACAAAGGAACAAAGGCAGCAATAGCCAAATTTTGAGTTCTTTACTCCAAACGGCTGATTATTTTTATTTTAATGTTGTGTCAAAATTATGCCAAAACCTACTTCTGGGTAGAATTTCAATTTTTGTCCGTTATCCTGCTCACAAACCTAACAAACATGCAAACGACGGTACAATCATGACTTCAAAGAGAGAGAGAGAGAGCATCAGAGGAAAAATGTCGGATGAGATTAAAAAGTTCTTCCAAATTGCGAACAACGAACAAAATTCTGCTTTAGTGAACTTTTATTTGTGGACCTTGGATTCTTTTGATGTGCAGTCTTACTTTTTTATGAGCACCGGTAATCGTTTTCAATATGACAGGAAACATTCTACTTTCTTCTCCTCCTTCATTTCTTCTGTCTGTTCTCCCATCCTTTCCTTCCTCGTGTCCTCGGATGTCTCCTTTACTATCCTCTCTCCTTCTGTCCTCTCATTTCTCATATCCTCGAAATGCCTTTCCAATCCTTTGTCCTCTCCATTCCTTCCACTTGTCCTTCTTTAATCCTTTCCTTCCTCCTTCCCTTCCCTTTCTCTAGCCATCGATGTCCTCTATCCTATTTCGCTGCCTTTCCTTTCCTTTCTTCTCTCATCTTCCCTTTCTCATGTCTCCTTTCATTCCCCCTTTCCTCCCCCTCCTTGTGTCCTCTTTTCCTTTCCTTACTCGTTCTGTCCTTTCCTTTTAAAATCTGTTCGACAACTTCTTCTCCTTTCCTTTCCTCCGTCCTTTCTCCTCTCCTTTCCTTTCTCCCCTCTAATGTAACGCTGGTCTTTAACTGGTTCTGACTCCACTCTGATGAGTCCGTGAAACGTGTCCCTCTTTTCAGGCGACCCATCACTGGTCCATCTGGAACAACTTTAGACGTCGTTCTAACGGCCTACCAAAATATCTTCAGAACGTCAAAGCGGGGGGAAAGGCCGGGGGGGGGGGGGGCGACGACGACATAAAAAGAAAAAGTTAGTGGGCTGGTTGAACCTGTATTGAAAGTAATGGGGTGTAGCAATCAGTCTGAGGGTTAGTGGAATGTTTTTGTTCGTTGATATTCCAGCATGAGGGCGCATGCATATGCAGATGTATTCATTCATCACTGCGGAAATAAAACGATTACAGAGGGAACGCTGGCCGGGGTTCAGTTACACTGGGAAGAAATAACCGCTTTATTGGGTAAAAATGATTAAAGATGTTCGGAATCGTCATTGAAATATCTTTCACTGTAAAAAAAAAAAAAGAAAACAACGAATATATTAAAATAGAAAAAGCACTCGGAGAGAGCGAAACCTCCGCCGACGCACATCATCAGTTAATGTCTGAGTTATTGCCAACCTCTACATCTACTGGCGACTCTGAACTCCCTGAGTATCTCTGAAAATACTTGGTAGACGCTCGTCTCCAGCGCCTTCCACTTAAGTGTCTCTGTTCAGCCCACTGAACCCTCAGCTCCAGCTTCCAAAGGTACATCAAAGGGATCAAAAGCAGCGAATGTCACATTGCGACATCACTACTCCACTCAATATTTTCTATTTTATTTTACACTGAGTGTCTCTCAAATACTCAGTAGCCGCTCATCTCCATCGCCTTCAATTTCAGTGTCTCTGTTCAGCCCACTGAGCCCTCAGCCGACATCACTACTCCAAACCGCTGATTGTTTTATTGTATTCTATTTCAAACGCAGTCACAAGAGTTGAATCACCTCTAGAACGTTCCAACACATACCTCCTTATCCGTGCTGTGTTTTTTTCCGTTAGCCTGCTCACAAACAAACAAACAAACAAACAAACAAACAAACAATCAAACAAACAAAATAGACAAAACTTTGAGGAGCGAAAATGTGGCAAATTCGAAATGTGAAAATGACGTGTGTCCGTCGCTTTAGCTGAGTCATGGAAATCGATCAGCTGTTTGCACTGACATGACAAAAAAACAAACAAGCAGTGCTCCCTGAAGTCGCGCAGCGGCGACTTGTGTCGCTCGTACGAATCAGAACCGGAGCCCGGGTGAATCCTCAGGGCCCGGCGGGTCCAAGACAAACAGCGGAGTAACGGTTTGATTTCAGACATGCTGCAGCTTTTAACGGCTGAGTCAGGATAATGAAGCATCTCAGCTGCTCCAGGCTCAAAGGCAGAACCGGGCCCTCTGTGAGGGTTTGTGGGCTGAAGGATGGGGTGTTGGGGAAAAATCAAAGGCAGTGACGGAGCGCTGTTGGACTGGGATTTGGAGGCAGATGTGGGTTTGTGCTGGGAAGAGGTTACTGGACGAATGATGCTGTCTCTTCCAGACAGGGAGGTGTTCAAGTTCCATTTGAAGGGTTTTTGTTCTGAGTGATACCGGGTTTTGGACTTCTTAAGCTGCTGTGAATTCTGCTCTGCTCGGAAGTTTCCTGTTTTTACTCACGGCTTCAAGTTGATCAAGACGAAACTTGAAGCCGACGTTTCACCCGGCGGCAGCAGTTGCATCGTCAGTCGCGCTCTCCTCCCCCGCGGTCGGTCGGGTTCCCGCCCCAGCAGCTGTCACTCATCTCCGTGTGCTGGCTCACCTGAGGAACAGCAGGTGATCGGAGGAACAACGGAAGCTCATTTTGATTCTTTATTTCTTATTGAGAAATGGGACCGAACCTGTTTATGATACGACCCAGAAGCCACCTGTGCTTAAGAGTAAGGGGCCAAGGACGGAGCCCTGGGGGACACCACCGGTCAAAGTAGAAAATGATATCGACTTATTGTATATATATGTATATATATATATATATATATGTATATATATATATATATATATATACATATATATATATATATATATATATATATATGTATATATATATATATATATGTATATATATATATATATATATATATATATATATATATATATATGTGTATATATATATATATATACATATAAAATATATAGATATGTATATATATATATACACATGTACTGAATATATATATATATATATATATATATATATATATGTATATACATATATATATATATGTATATATATATATGTATATACATATCTATCTATATATATATATTTATATGTATATATATGTATATACGTATATAAGGTGTGGCTGATCTGTTCTTAAGCTCCACACCGTTTTTTTTAAGGCTATCATGGATTTTCCTTTCCTCGGTTTATCTGACCTAGCGCTCCCGCTAAGTCACGGCTAGCATGCTAACGCCACAGACGACTTCATTTGCACGCTGACAATAATCCGTGGCTCGTTCTGAACTCGGGCTCCACTTACAGCCGCGTGTAAGAAGGTGCGTTTCGTCGTTGGTGTTTATGGATCGTAAAGAGGCGAGGCCTCAGAACATTTCAAACAAAGAGCCCTTTTTCTTTTTTCTTTCTTTCTTTTGATTGCCGCGGACATTCGGGCACTTTCGGACCCCCATAAAGGACACATGGCATGTGGGCTCGCACACAGCAGGATTTGCTGTGAGAGGGTTTTGGAGTGTGTCCACAGCTGGTTGCGTTTAGACTGTTTTTCATCTGCTGTTGCTGAGGCTGTGCAGGCAGAGCGACAGACTCACAGGCAGGTAAACATTCTTTCTAAATATATGTCCCCCTACAGGTCACAGAATGTAATAGAGAGATCAAAGCAGTTTGTAACAACCTTTAATGGAAGCTCATCCGATTTTGTGGACCGAAACTATAAACGTTTCAATTATCTGGATTGAATAATTGACTCATTTTTAGGACAGATCACCTCGATGAGGTGGAATTTAATCTGTTGCTGCTTTGTGAGTCCGGTCGGGGGTCTCAAAGCCGCCATGAGGAGCCGGAAACATCCCAGTTCATCATCGACATTCCCTCCACCCGTGAAGAAGAACTTATTTTAATGAGCGCCAGCTTCGTTCCTCGGTTAGAACCAAAAGTCCAGTGAGTTGGCGATCCCTCCCTGTGAGGTCAGACCTCCTACGCTCCAAAAAGGCGGAGATAAACAGTGACTGGGGGGCAAATCTTTCGCACCAAGGATCGGCTCCGAGCCCCTTTTTGTTTTTGCAGAACTTTCCTGTGCTGAAGGGAGTTGATCCAGAGGGTTCCGCGTTGATGCGTTGTTGTTTTTTTATGAAGTTGTGACAGTTTGTTTTCAGCAGCGACGCTCGGATGAAGATAAGATCAGAAAAACGTTTTTGGATTCGACATGAACGGCGCTGAAAATGTCATGGAGCATTTCTGCACACGACTCGGATACCGTTATCCAAAACGCAGAGACGACACAGGCAAACAAGTGATCTCACACACACACACACAGACACACACACACTCTGCTGGTACAGTGTGTGTGTGTGTGTGTGTGTGTGTGTGTGTGTGTGTGTGTGTGTGTGTGTGTGTCTCAGCCCCACTGAGAGGTGCTGATGGATGGATGTCAGACGCAATGACCTGCCAGCTTTCCTCTGTTTCACAACGCTTCATGAAGCGGGTCATCAATCTGTTCTTGAACTACACCCCACATGTTTGAGAGGCCACATATGTGCCTGTGACACGCACACACACACAGAAACACACACACACACAGAAACACACGCGCACACACACACACACAGAAACACACGCGCACACACACACACAGAAACACACGCGCACACACACACGCACAGAAACACACGTGCACACACACACACATACAGAAACACACGTGCACACACGCACACAGAAACACACGCGCACACACACACACAGAAACACACGCACACAGACCCACACATACACGCGTACGCAGTCACTAGCACACACACACACACACACACACACATACACACTTAGTCCACACACACACACACACGCACACAAACACACGCGCACACACACACACACACACAGAAACACACGTACACACACACACACACACACACAGAAACACACGTGCACACACACACACATACAGAAACACACGCGCGCACACACACACAGAAACACACGCGCACACACACACGCACGCACACAGACCCACACATACACGCGTACGCAGTCACTAGCACACAAACACACATACACACACACACACACACACATCATCACAGACTCGCAGACAGGCACATACTTACGCACACACTCACTCACTTAAACACACACAGTCACACACACAGAAACACAGACGCACACACACATACACACGTACGCAGTCACTAGCACACACACTTACGCACACACACACTCACTTAAACACACAGTCACACATACACACACATATACACACCCAATTACACACATGCAGACAACCACACACATGTCCGCCGGCACATACACGAGCACACACACATGCACAGACACATGTACGCAGTCACTAGCACACAAACACACACACACAGACACACACACACACACACACATAGTCCACAAACACATCATCACTCACTCACACACAGGCACATACTTACGCACACACTCACTCACTTAAACACACACAGTCACACACACACACACAAACACACACAGATGCCCGCAGGCACATACACACACACCCACACACACACAAACATAAACACACACATACACACACACACACACAGAAACACAGACGCACACACTCACACACATACACACGTACGCAGTCACTAGCACACACACTCACTAACACATGCACACAAACATAGTCCACACACACGCAGTCACTAGCACACACACTCACTCACACACACACACACACGCACACACACACACACACACACACATACACACACACACACACAGAAACACAGACGCACACACTCACACACATACACACGTACGCAGTCACTAGCACACACACTCACTAACACATGCACACAAACATAGTCCACACACACGCAGTCACTAGCACACACACTCACTCACACACACACGCACACACACACACACGCATACACACACACAGAGGATCTGAGCTGTTGACCTGCTGGACCTCATTACTGCAGACAAAACATCGTGGGCTGATGTCACTGATTAGAAAGAGATCTGCACAAATAAACAAGGGGGGTGAGAAAGATTTTTTGTGCCTGAGATGGGGGGCCTGCTGGGTAACACACACACACACACACACACACACACACACACACACACACACACACACACACACTCATTAGTGCAAGATCAGCCACAGCTCGCTTGCAGATGACAAAATGAACACAGACACTCACAATATGAGCGGAGGAATCTCACTGCCTGATATTTCCTTCATTCCATTGTCAAACATTCATCTCTCTCTGAGGGGGGATGAGGGGACGAGGGAGGTAGGCTGACATCCAGACAGAGAGAGAGCGAGAGAGAGAGAGAGAGAGAGAGAGAGAGAGAGATATTGTCTCTTCATTCAGCCTCTGGGAACCGGCCAGGAACATTCTGTACCGGTTTGTTTTTGGGGAAACAGTTGAAATGTTTCTATTCCTCATGAACCTGACTTCCTCTCCGACTCGGTCCATTCACCGTCTGTCTACCTCCATGCCTCGCTGTGATTGGCTGAGCTCCCGCGGCTCAGGTCATCTGCCTCCAAGTGTGTACTAAATGATAAAAAGGTCTGAGATGAAAGTGGAGTTCTGACCCGCGACGGATCGGAATCAGAATATGAATCTGTTTGTGCAGCTTTTTAAAGTGCTGATGATCATAAAGTCCAGCCCAGGGAGCCAGAATGGGTTCGGAACCCCTCGTCTGGTTCTGAAAACAGAAGAGAGGAATGATGCAGGAGTCACACCAGGACAAACCCGGGAGCTTTAACTTATCTTAAAGCCCTGGCGCAAACTCAACGACGTAATCCGCCTACAGAGTTAAATCTGAAAGAGATTTAAAGGCGTGATTTGGCGTTTATCACAAATTGGAGTTTGTTTAGTGCATCAATAATCATTAATTACCTCCACCAAAGAGTTTATTTGTCGTTTGTTTCTTTGTTTGTGAGCAGCTTACAGAAAAACTGCTGGAAGTATTTGCACAAAAACATTACCTATATCCAAGGGCTGATGGAATTTTGGTGACGTTACGTGTTTTCGCATTATTTGAAACAATATACAATAAAATAAAACAATTATCCGTTTGGAATAGTGACGTGACAATGTGGCTATAGCTGCCTTTGATTCTTTGATCCCTTTGATCTTTCTTTTTGGGGTGGAGCCTGCGGTCCAAGTTTCAAGAGTTCCTTTTGATTCCTTTGATGTCCACTGTGGGTTGGAGCATGGGGCTCGGTGGGCTGAACAGAGACGCTGAAGTGGAAAGTGCAGGTGCCTGCCAGAGCGGAGAAGGTGGAACAATTTTCCTCCAACCCGGAAGAGGTTCTATTTCCTGAGCTGGAGCAGGAAATAGAACCTTCGCTGAACCATTTGGATGATGGCGTCAATGTTGAAAAACCGCTACAGGTCCTGGGAAGTTGTGGGTCGCAGAAATCTGAAGGTATCCAATTGTGGGTGGTTGGTCCGGAGTCATCTCCACAGTTCGCCATCTTCTGAAGCGGGCTACGGCGAGGATTTCAGGGATGATCACGAAAGAGCCGAAGCGAAGCTGACAGACAGGATCCGTGCGAGCGACCTCTGGGAGTCGAGCGATTGCGCGGAAATTAGGCCCCTATCTTGGTTTATCCAGCGAAGTAAGACCAGCCGCCAGAAAGCCGGCGGATGTGTTCTGCTCCAATCTCTCCTTTGATCGGCATATCAAGTCTTATTGTCGTCATTCAAGAACCGTGACCAAAATCAAACCCCTGCCATCACGCCTCATTCTGGAAAAAGTCATTCATGCGTTCGTCTTCTCACGATTAGATCACAGCAAAGCATAAATCGCTGCCCCGCCCCCAACGCAGGCTTCTTACTGGTTACTTCCTTCTTAGAGACGACATCACTTCCCCTCTATCCCGGTGCCGTTATGTTCTAATTCCCAGTGTTAGATCCTCAGGTGGCCACAAAAAAAGCGTTTGATCAAAAAGCTTTTGATATATAATGTTTTGGCTGATGAAGGTCTCAGCCCTGTTTCAACCCCTCTTCATCGGTAACCTGTGAGTTCTTCACTTATTTTAAGATATTGCTGATCGCCTTCATCGCTCCAAGCTTTAGCTACACAGCCTCCGTTCCATCTTTTTCATGTCTTCACCACACATACATCTCTGAAAAGTCTTTCTCTTTTTTATTCCAGCTCCTGTTTTTACAGTTTCACCCGTTTCTGCAGAATCTATTTGTTCCGTTCTTGTTTCCGAAGTGAGCAGAAAGTCGACCGGATCACGTCAGAAATAGGACATACGGACTTCCCGACTCCTCGTTTTTGAACATTACGCAGATATAATGTTATCTATTCGTTAAAGAGTCGCAAATTACGATCTGTTCTCGCGAACGTGACGTAAAATAAAAATAAAGTGTCTTATTATTGATATTATTAGGTGTGGCGGCTGTGTCACAGGTTTGCAGGTGGTTTGCCGGCTGGATCTCTCGTTGCCTCTGTTTTCGGTCGCGATCACATAAAAAATACAATAAAGGTTTTCTGACACGTGAAGCTCAGCAGAAGTTGACTCGGAGCGTCAACTTGATTTATCGGAGCGTTTCCTGTACAGACGTCTTTTTAACTGGGTTCACATCTTCATACAGTCAGATTTTAAGAGCGCCCCCCCCCCCCTTACTCTCCAGCTCCAGATCCAAGTCACGGAGCTGTGGCCCGGTTCCCTACCTACTTTTTCCAAAATTTGTTCCGAGTGGCGGTTCAGGTCCAAATCATATCACTGACGGCATAAAAAGGAAAAACTCTGGAGGATAAGTCAGAAATTCTTAGAAGTTGAGGTACTTTAATTTTTTTGTTGTCTAAATAATTATGTTTGAAAATGTAAGTGTTTCATCTGTAAATTATGAAACCTTATGAATTTGAATCACTTAGAGAACATAATCAAAAAAAAGGAAAAGTCTCGCCGTAGAACAGAGAGGATTCGTTCGGGTTAAAAGGTATCGATCGGTTTTACGTACAATATTCAGGAAACGCCATTATTTTGAAAGGGGAATTCATTAAAAACATTAGAACTAAGACAAAAAACCTCATTTTTACTTGTGTTGTTCGTGTTTTAAAGACAAATAAAGTTTTTTACTTTGTTTAATCGTAAAATCTTGAAGGTAATAAAAATGTGAAAAATCACAAGTATAGGGCTTGAATATA
>JBBDHG010000477.1:15000-116206 GCA_037951165.1 Lophius americanus
TATTTGCGTGTGTGTATACGTGTGAGTAATATGTGGTTTAATACATGTTAAATGGTTTAATGCATGTTAAATGGTTTAATACATGTTAAATGGTTTAATACATGTTAAATGGTTTAATACATGTTAAATAGTTTACTACATGTTAAATGGTTTAATACATGTTAAATGGTGTAATACATGTTAAATGGTTTAATACATGTTAAATGGTTTAATACATGTGAAATGGTTTAATACATGTAAAATGGTTTAATACATGTTAAATGGTTTAATAAGGGTTAAATGGTTTAATGCATGTTAAATGGTTTAATACATGTTAAATGGTTTAATACATGTTAAATGGTTTAATACATGTTAAATGGTTTAATGCATGTTAAATGGTTTGATACATGTTAAATGGTTTAATACATCTTAAATGGTTTAATACATGTTAAATGGTTTAATACATGTTAAATGGTGTAATACATGTTAAATGGCTTAATACATGTTAAATGGTTTAATACATGTTAAATGGTTTAATGCATGTTAAATGGTTTAATACATGTTAAATGGTTTAATACATAATAAATGGTTTAATACATGTTAAATGGTTTAATACATAATAAATGGTTTAATACATGTTAAATGCTGTAATACATGTTAGATGGTTTAATGCATGTTAAATGGTTTAATACATGTTAAATGGTTTAATGCATGTTAAATGGTTTAATGCATGTTAAATGGTTTAATACATGTTAAATGGTTTAATACATGTTAAATGGTTTAATACATGTTAAATGGTTTAATACATGTTAAATGGTTTAATGCATGTTAAATGGTTTAATACATGTTAAATGGTTTAATACATGTTAAATGGTTTAATGCATGTTAAATGGTTTAATGCACGTTAAATGGTTTAATACTAGTTAAATGGTTTAATACATGTTAAATGGTTTAATACATGTTAAATGGTTTAATGCACGTTAAATTGTTTAATACTAGTTAAATGGTTTAATGCACGTTAAATTGTTTAATACTAGTTAAATGGTTTAATGCACGTTAAATTGTGTAATACTAGTTAAATGGTTTAATACATGTTAAATGGTTTAATACATGTTAAATGGTTTAATGCATGTTAAATGGTGTAATACATGTTAAATGGTTTAATACATGTTAAATGGTTTAATGCATGTTAAATGGTTTAATACATGTTAAATGGTTTAATACATGTTAAATGGTTTAATGCATGTTAAATGGTTTAATACATGTTAAATGGTTTAATGCATGTTAAATGGTTTAATACATGTTAAATGGTTTAATGCATGTTAAATGGTTTAATGCATGTTAAATGGTTTAATACATGTTAAATGGTTTAATACATGTTAAATGGTTTAATACATGTTAAATGGTTTAATGCATGTTAAATGGTTTAATACATGTTAAATGGTTTAATGCATGTTAAATGGTTTAATACATGTTAAATGGTTTAATACATGTTAAATGGTTTAATACATGTTAAATGGTTTAATGCATGTTAAATGGTTTAATACATGTTAAATGGTTTAATACATGTTAAATGGTTTAATACATGTTAAATGGTTTAATACATGTTAAATGGTTTAATACATGTTAAATGGTTTAATACATAATAAATGGTTTAATACATGTTAAATGGTTTAATACATAATAAATGGTTTAATACATGTTAAATGCTGTAATACATGTTAGATGGTTTAATGCATGTTAAATGGTTTAATACATGTTAAATGGTTTAATGCATGTTAAATGGTTTAATGCATGTTAAATGGTTTAATGCATGTTAAATGGTTTAATACATAATAAATGGTTTAATACATGTTAAATGGTTTAATACATGTTAAATGGTTTAATACATGTTAAATGGTTTAATGCATGTTAAATGGTTTAATACATGTTAAATGGTTTAATGCATGTTAAATGGTTTAATACATGTTAAATGGTTTAATACATGTTAAATGGTTTAATGCATGTTAAATGGTTTAATGCACGTTAAATGGTTTAATACATGTTAAATGGTTTAATGCACGTTAAATGGTTTAATACATGTTAAATGGTTTAATGCAAGTTAAATTGTTTAATACTAGTTAAATGGTTTAATGCACGTTAAATTGTTTAATACTAGTTAAATGGTTTAATACATGTTAAATGGTTTAATACATGTTAAATGGTTTAATGCATGTTAAATGGTTTAATGCATGTTAAATGGTGTAATACATGTTAAATGGTTTAATACATGTTAAATGGTTTAATGCATGTTAAATTGTTTAATGCATGTTAAATGGTTTAATACATGTTAAATGGTTTAATGCATGTTAAATGGTTTAATACATGTTAAATGGTTTAATGCATGTTAAATGGTTTAATACATGTTAAATGGTTTAATACATGTTAAATGGTTTAATACATGTTAAATGGTTTAATACATGTTAAATGGTTTAATGCATGTTAAATGGTTTAATACACGTTAAATGGTTTAATGCATGTTAAATGGTTTAATACATGTTAAATGGTTTAATACATGTTAAATGGTGTAATACATGTTAAATGGTTTAATACATGTTAAATGGTTTAATACATGTTAAATGGTTTAATACATGTTAAATGGTGTAATACATGTTAAATGGTGTAATACATGTTAAATGGTTTAATACATGTTAAATGGTGTAATACATGTTAAATGGTATAATACATGTTAAATGGTTTAATACATGTTAAATGGTTTAATACATGTTAAATGGTTTAATACATGTTAAATGGTTTAATACATGTTAAATGGTTTAATACATGTTAAATGGTTTAATACATGTTAAATGGTTTAATGCATTTTAAATGGTTTAATACATGTTAAATGGTTTAATACATGTTAAATGGTTTAATGCATTTTAAATGGTTTAATACATGTTAAATGGTTTAATGCATGTTAAATGGTTTAATACATGTTAAATGGTTTAATACATGTTAAATGGTTTAATACATGTTAAATGGTTTAATACATGTTAAATGGTTTAATACATGTTAAATGGTTTAATACATGTTAAATGGTGTAATACATGTTAAATGGTTTAATACATGTTAAATGGTTTAATACATGTTAAATGGTGTAATACATGTTAAATGGTTTAATACATGTTAAATGGTTTAATACATGTTAAATGGTTTAATACATGTTAAATAGTTTACTACATGTTAAATGGTTTAATACATGTTAAATGGTTTAATACATGTTAAATGGTTTAATACATGTTAAATGGTTTAATACTAGTTAAATGGTTTAATACATGTTAAATGGTATAATACATGTTAAATGGTTTAATGCATGTTAAATGGTGTAATACATGTTAAATGGTTTAATGCATGTTAAATAGTTTAATGCATGTTAAATGGTTTAATACATGTTAAATGGTTTAATGCATGTTAAATGGTTTAATGCATGTTAAATGGTTTAATACATGTTAAATGGTTTAATACATGTTAAATGGTTTAATACATGTTAAATGGTTTAATGCATATTAAATGGTTTAATACATGTTAAATGGTTTAATACATGTTAAATGGTTTAATGCATGTTAAATGGTTTAATACATGTTAAATGGTTTAATACATGTTAAATGGTTTAATACATGTTAAATGGTTTAATACATGTTAAATGGTTTAATACATGTTAAATGGTTTAATACATGTTAAATGGTTTAATGCATGTTAAATGGTTTAATACATGTTAAATGGTTTAATACATGTTAAATGGTTTAATGCATGTTAAATTCTTTAATACATGTTAAATGGTTTAATACATGTTAAATGGTTTAATACATGTTAAATGGTTTAATGCATGTTAAATGGTTTAATACATGTTAAATGGTTTAATACATTTTAAATGGTTTAATGCATGTTAAACAGTTTAATACATGTTAAATGGTTTAATACATGTTAAATGGTTTAATACATGTTAAATGGTTTAATGCATGTTAAATGGT
The DNA here is from genome assembly GCA_037951165.1 of Lophius americanus. Taxonomy (NCBI): domain Eukaryota; kingdom Metazoa; phylum Chordata; class Actinopteri; order Lophiiformes; family Lophiidae; genus Lophius; species Lophius americanus. The sequence continues at coordinate 18,990 of JBBDHG010000477.1, forward strand.
TTAATACATGTTAAATGGTTTAATACATGTTAAATGGTTTAATACATGTTAAATGGTTTAATGCATATTAAATGGTTTAATATATGTTAAATGGTTTAATACATGTTAAATGGTTTAATACATGTTAAATGGTTTAATGCATGTTAAATGGTTTAATACATGTTAAATGGTTTAATACATGTTAAATGGTTTAATGCATGTTAAATGGTTTAATACGTGTTAAATGGTTTAATACATGTTAAATGGTTTAATACATGTTAAATGGTTTAATACATGTTAAATAGTTTACTACATGTTAAATGGTTTAATACATGTTAAATGGTTTAATACATGTTAAATGCTGTAATACATGTTAAATGGTTTAATACATGTTAAATGGTTTAATACATGTTAAATGGTTTAATACATGTTAAATGGTTTAATACATGTTAAATGGTTTAATACATGTTAAATAGTTTACTACATGTTAAATGGTTTAATACATGTTAAATGGTTTAATACATGTTAAATGCTGTAATACATGTTAAATGGTTTAATACATGTTAAATGGTTTAATACATGTTAAATGGTTTAATACATGTTAAATGGTTTAATGCATTTTAAATGGTTTAATACATGTTAAATAGTTTACTACATGTTAAATGGTTTAATACATGTTAAATGGTTTAATACATGTTAAATGCTGTAATACATGTTAAATGGTTTAATACATGTTAAATGGTTTAATACATGTTAAATGGTTTAATACATGTTAAATGGTTTAATACTAGTTAAATGGTTTAATACATGTTAAATGGTATAATACATGTTAAATGGTTTAATGCATGTTAAATGGTGTAATACATGTTAAATGGTTTAATGCATGTTAAATAGTTTAATGCATGTTAAATGGTTTAATACATGTTAAATGGTTTAATGCATGTTAAATGGTTTAATGCATGTTAAATGGTTTAATACATGTTAAATGGTTTAATACATGTTAAATGGTTTAATACATGTAAAATGGTTTAATGCATGTTAAATTCTTTAATACATGTTAAATGGTTTAATGCATGTTAAATTCTTTAATACATGTTAAATGGTTTAATACAGCTTAAATGGTTTAATACATGTTAAATGGTTTAATGCATGTTAAATGGTTTAATACATGTTAAATGGTTTAATAGATGTTAAATGGTTTAATACATGTTAAATGGTTTAATGCATGTTAAATGGTTTAATACATGTTAAATGGTTTAATACATGTTAAATGGTTTAATACATGTTAAATGGTTTAATGCATATTAAATGGTTTAATATATGTTAAATGGTTTAATACATGTTAAATGGTTTAATGCATATTAAATGGTTTAATATATGTTAAATGGTTTAATACATGTTAAATGGTTTAATACATGTTAAATGGTTTAATACATGTTAAATGGTTTAATACATGTTAAATGGTTTAATGCATGTTAAATGGTTTAATACATGTTAAATGGTTTAATACATGTTAAATGGTTTAATGCATGTTAAATGGTTTAATACGTGTTAAATGGTTTAATACATGTTAAATGGTTTAATACATGTTAAATGGTTTAATACATGTTAAATAGTTTACTACATGTTAAATGGTTTAATACATGTTAAATGGTTTAATACATGTTAAATGCTGTAATACATGTTAAATGGTTTAATACATGTTAAATGGTTTAATACATGTTAAATGGTTTAATGCATGTTAAATGGTTTAATGCATGTTAAATGGTTTAATACATGTTAAATGGTTTAATACATGTTAAATGGTTTAATACATGTTAAATGGTTTAATGCATGTTAAATTCTTTAATACATGTTAAATGGTTTAATGCATGTTAAATTCTTTAATACATGTTAAATGGTTTAATACAGCTTAAATGGTTTAATACATGTTAAATGGTTTAATGCATGTTAAATGGTTTAATACATGTTAAATGGTTTAATACATGTTAAATGGTTTAATACATGTTAAATGGTTTAATGCATGTTAAATGGTTTAATACATGTTAAATGGTTTAATACATGTTAAATGGTTTAATACATGTTAAATGGTTTAATGCATATTAAATGGTTTAATATATGTTAAATGGTTTAATACATGTTAAATGGTTTAATGCATATTAAATGGTTTAATATATGTTAAATGGTTTAATACATGTTAAATGGTTTAATACATGTTAAATGGTTTAATACATGTTAAATGGTTTAATACATGTTAAATGGTTTAATGCATGTTAAATGGTTTAATACATGTTAAATGGTTTAATACATGTTAAATGGTTTAATGCATGTTAAATGGTTTAATACGTGTTAAATGGTTTAATACATGTTAAATGGTTTAATACATGTTAAATGGTTTAATACATGTTAAATAGTTTACTACATGTTAAATGGTTTAATACATGTTAAATGGTTTAATACATGTTAAATGCTGTAATACATGTTAAATGGTTTAATACATGTTAAATGGTTTAATACATGTTAAATGGTTTAATACATGTTAAATGGTTTAATACTAGTTAAATGGTTTAATACATGTTAAATGGTTTAATACATGTTAAATGGTGTAATACATGTTAAATGGTTTAATACATGTTAAATGGTTTAATACATGTTAAATGGTGTAATACATGTTAAATTGTGTAATGCATGTTAAATGGTTTAATGCATGTTAAATGGTTTAATACATGTTAAATGGTTTAATACATGTTAAATAGTTTACTACATGTTAAATAGTTTAATACATGTTAAATAGTTTAATACATGTTAAATGGTGTAATACATGTTAAATGGTTTAATGCATGTTAAATGGTGTAATACATGTTAAATGGTTTAATGCATGTTAAATAGTTTAATGCATGTTAAATGGTTTAATACATGTTAAATGGTTTAATGCATGTTAAATGGTTTAATGCATGTTAAATGGTTTAATACATGTTAAATGGTTTAATACATGTTAAATGGTTTAATACATGTTAAATGGTTTAATGCATATTAAATGGTTTAATACATGTTAAATGGTTTAATACATGTTAAATGGTTTAATGCATGTTAAATGGTTTAATACATGTTAAATGGTTTAATACATGTTAAATGGTTTAATACATGTTAAATGGTTTAATACATGTTAAATGGTTTAATACATGTTAAATGGTTTAATGCATGTTAAATGGTTTAATACATGTTAAATGGTTTAATACATGTTAAATGGTTTAATGCATGTTAAATGGTTTAATACGTGTTAAATGGTTTAATACATGTTAAATTCTTTAATACATGTTAAATGGTTTAATACATGTTAAATGGTTTAATGCATGTTAAATTCTTTAATATATGTTAAATGGTTTAATACATGTTAAATGGTTTAATACATGTTAAATGGTTTAATGCATGTTAAATGGTTTAATACATGTTAAATGGTTTAATACATTTTAAATGGTTTAATGCATGTTAAACAGTTTAATACATGTTAAATGGTTTAATACATGTTAAATGGTTTAATACATGTTAAACGGTTTAATGCATGTTAAATGGTTTAATACATGTTAAATGGTTTAATACATGTTAAATGGTTTAATACATGTTAAATGGTTTAATGCATATTAAATGGTTTAATACATGTTAAATGGTTTAATACATGTTAAATGGTTTAATGCATGTTAAATGGTTTAATACATGTTAAATGGTTTAATACATGTTAAATGGTTTAATACATGTTAAATGGTTTAATACATGTTAAATGGTTTAATACATGTTAAATGGTTTAATGCATGTTAAATGGTTTAATACATGTTAAATGGTTTAATACATGTTAAATGGTTTAATGCATGTTAAATGGTTTAATACGTGTTAAATGGTTTAATACATGTTAAATGGTTTAATACATGTTAAATGGTTTAATACATGTTAAATGGTTTAATGCATGTTAAATTCTTTAATACATGTTAAATGGTTTAATACATGTTAAATGGTTTAATACATGTTAAATGGTTTAATGCATGTTAAATGGTTTAATACATGTTAAATGGTTTAATACATTTTAAATGGTTTAATGCATGTTAAACAGTTTAATACATGTTAAATGGTTTAATACATGTTAAATGGTTTAATACATGTTAAATGGTTTAATGCATGTTAAATGGTTTAATACATGTTAAATGGTTTAATACATGTTAAATGGTTTAATACTTGTTAAATGGTTTAATACATGTTAAATGGTTTAATGCATGTCAAATGGTTTAATACATGTTAAATGGTTTAATACATGTTAAATGGTGTAATGCATGTTAAATGGTTTAATACATGTTAAATGGTTTAATACATGTTAAATGGTGTAATACATGTGAAATAGTTTACTACATGTTAAATGGTTTAATACATGTTAAATGGTTTAATACATGTTAAATGGTGTAATACATATTAAATGGTTTAATACGTGTTAAATGGTTTAATACATGTTAAATGGTTTAATGCATGTTAAATGGTTTAATGCATGTTAAATGGTTTAATACATGTTAAATGGTTTAATACATGTTAAATGGTTTAATACATGTTAAATGGTTTAATGCATATTAAATGGTTTAATACATGTTAAATGGTTTAATACATGTTAAATGGTTTAATGCATGTTAAATGGTTTAATACATGTTAAATGGTTTAATACATGTTAAATGGTTTAATACATGTTAAATGGTTTAATACATGTTAAATGGTTTAATACATGTTAAATGGTTTAATGCATGTTAAATGGTTTAATACATGTTAAATGGTTTAATACATGTTAAATGGTTTAATGCATGTTAAATGGTTTAATACGTGTTAAATGGTTTAATACATGTTAAATTCTTTAATACATGTTAAATGGTTTAATACATGTTAAATGGTTTAATGCATGTTAAATTCTTTAATACATGTTAAATGGTTTAATACATGTTAAATGGTTTAATACATGTTAAATGGTTTAATGCATGTTAAATGGTTTAATACATGTTAAATGGTTTAATACATTTTAAATGGTTTAATGCATGTTAAACAGTTTAATACATGTTAAATGGTTTAATACATGTTAAATGGTTTAATACATGTTAAACGGTTTAATGCATGTTAAATGGTTTAATACATGTTAAATGGTTTAATACATGTTAAATGGTTTAATACATGTTAAATGGTTTAATGCATATTAAATGGTTTAATACATGTTAAATGGTTTAATACATGTTAAATGGTTTAATGCATGTTAAATGGTTTAATACATGTTAAATGGTTTAATACATGTTAAATGGTTTAATACATGTTAAATGGTTTAATACATGTTAAATGGTTTAATACATGTTAAATGGTTTAATGCATGTTAAATGGTTTAATACATGTTAAATGGTTTAATACATGTTAAATGGTTTAATGCATGTTAAATGGTTTAATACGTGTTAAATGGTTTAATACATGTTAAATGGTTTAATACATGTTAAATGGTTTAATACATGTTAAATGGTTTAATGCATGTTAAATTCTTTAATACATGTTAAATGGTTTAATACATGTTAAATGGTTTAATACATGTTAAATGGTTTAATGCATGTTAAATGGTTTAATACATGTTAAATGGTTTAATACATTTTAAATGGTTTAATGCATGTTAAACAGTTTAATACATGTTAAATGGTTTAATACATGTTAAATGGTTTAATACATGTTAAATGGTTTAATGCATGTTAAATGGTTTAATACATGTTAAATGGTTTAATACATGTTAAATGGTTTAATACTTGTTAAATGGTTTAATACATGTTAAATGGTTTAATGCATGTCAAATGGTTTAATACATGTTAAATGGTTTAATACATGTTAAATGGTGTAATGCATGTTAAATGGTTTAATACATGTTAAATGGTTTAATACATGTTAAATGGTGTAATACATGTGAAATAGTTTACTACATGTTAAATGGTTTAATACATGTTAAATGGTTTAATACATGTTAAATGGTGTAATACATATTAAATGGTTTAATACGTGTTAAATGGTTTAATACATGTTAAATGGTTTAATACATGTTAAATGGTGTAATACATGTGAAATAGTTTACTACATGTTAAATGGTTTAATACATGTTAAATGGTTTAATACATGTTAAATGGTGTAATACATGTTAAATGGTTTAATACATGTTAAATGGTTTAAAACATGTTAAATGGTTTAATGCATGTTAAATGGTTTAATGCATGTTAAATGGTTTAATACATGTTAAATGGTTTAATACATGTTAAATGGTTTAATGCATGTTAAATGGTTTAATACTAGTTAAATGGTTTAATACATGTTAAATGGTTTAATGCATGTTAAATGGTTTAATACATGTTAAATGGTTTAATGCATGTTAAATATTTTAATACATGTTAAATGGTTTAATGCATGTTAAATGGTTTAATGCATGTTAAATGGTTTAATACATGTTAAATGGTTTAATGCATGTTAAATGGTTTAATGCATGTTAAATGGTTTAATTCATGTTAAATGGTTTAATACATGTTAAATGGTTTAATGCATGTTAAATGGTTTAATACATGTTAAATGGTTTAATGCATGTTAAATGGTTTAATGCATGTTAAATGGTTTAATACATGTTAAATGGTTTAATACATGTTAAATGGTTTAATGCATGTTAAATGGTTTAATACATGTTAAATGGTTTAATGCATGTCAAATGGTTTAATACATGTTAAATGGTTTAATGCATGTTAAATGGTTTAATACATGTTAAATGGTTTAATACATGTTAAATGGTTTAATGCATGTTAAATGGTTTAATACATGTTAAATGGTTTAATACATGTTAAATGGTTTAATGCATGTTAAATGGTTTAATACATGTTAAATGGTTTAATGCATGTTAAATATTTTAATACATGTTAAATGGTTTAATGCATGTTAAATGGTTTAATGCATGTTAAATGGTTTAATGCATGTTAAATGGTTTAATACATGTTAAATGGTTTAATGCATGTTAAATGGTTTAATGCATGTTAAATGGTTTAATACATGTTAAATGGTTTAATACATGTTAAATGGTTTAATGCATGTTAAATGGTTTAATGCATGTTAAATGGTTTAATACATGTTAAATGGTTTAATGCATGTTAAATGGTTTAATGCATGTTAAATGGTTTAATACATGTTAAATGGTTTAATACATGTTAAATGGTTTAATGCATGTTAAATGGTTTAATACATGTTAAATGGTTTAATGCATGTCAAATGGTTTAATACATGTTAAATGGTTTAATGCATGTTAAATGGTTTAATACATGTTAAATGGTTTAATACATGTTAAATGGTTTAATGCATGTTAAATGGTTTAATACTAGTTAAATGGTTTAATACATGTTAAATGGTTTAATGCATGTTAAATGGTTTAATACATGTTAAATGGTTTAATAAATGTTAAATGGTTTAATGCATGTTAAATATTTTAATACATGTTAAATGGTTTAATGCATGTTAAATGGTTTAATGCATGTTAAATGGTTTAATGCATGTTAAATGGTTTAATACATGTTAAATGGTTTAATGCATGTTAAATGGTTTAATGCATGTTAAATGGTTTAATACATGTTAAATGGTTTAATACATGTTAAATGGTTTAATGCATGTTAAATGGTTTAATACATGTTAAATGGTTTAATGCATGTCAAATGGTTTAATACATGTTAAATGGTTTAATACTAGTTAAATGGTTTAATACACGTTAAATGGTTTAATACATGTTAAATGGTTTAATACATGTTAAATGGTTTAATGCATGTTAAATGGTTTAATACATGTTAAATGGTTTAATGCATGTTAAATGGTTTAATACATGTTAAAAGGTGTAATACATGTTAAATGGTTTAATACATGTTAAATGGTTTAATGCATGTTAAATGGTTTAATGCATGTTAAATGGTTTAATACATGTTAAATGGTTTAATACATGTTAAATGGTTTAATGCATGTTAAATGGTTTAATACATGTTAAATGGTTTAATACATGTTAAATGGTTTAATACATGTTAAATGGTTTAATGCATGTTAAATGGTTTAATACATGTTATATGGTTTAATACATGTTAAATGGTGTAATACATGTTAAATGGTGTAATACATGTTAAATGGTTTAATACATGTTAAATGGTTTAATGCATGTTAAATGGTTTAATACATGTTAAATGGTTTAATACATGTTAAATGGTGTAATACATGTTAAATGGTTTAATACATGTTAAATGGTTTAATGCATGTTAAATGGTTTAATACATGTTAAATGGTTTAATACATGTTAAATGGTTTAATACATGTTAAATGGTTTAATGCATGTTAAATGATTTTAATACATGTTAAATGGTTTAATACATGTTAAATGGTTTAATGCATGTTAAATGATTTTAATACATGTTAAATGGTTTAATACATGTTAAATGGTTTAATACATGTTAAATGGTTTAATACATGTTAAATGGTTTAATACATGTTAAATGGTTTAATGCATGTTAAATGATTTTAATACATGTTAAATGGTGTAATACATGTTAAATGGTGTAATACATGTTAAATGGTTTAATACATGTTAAATGGTTTAATGCATGTTAAATGGTTTAATACATGTTAAATGGTTTAATACATGTTAAATGGTTTAATGCATGTTAAATGATTTTAATACATGTTAAATGGTGTAATACATGTTAAATGGTTTAATACATGTTAAATGGTTTAATACATGTTAAATGGTTTAATGCATGTTAAATGATTTTAATACATGTTAAATGGTTTAATACATGTTAAATGGTTTAATGCATGTTAAATGATTTTAATACATGTTAAATGGTTTAATACATGTTAAATGGTTTAATACATGTTAAATGGTTTAATACATGTTAAATGGTTTAATACATGTTAAATGGTTTAATGCATGTTAAATGATTTTAATACATGTTAAATGGTGTAATACATGTTAAATGGTGTAATACATGTTAAATGGTTTAATACATGTTAAATGGTTTAATACATGTTAAATGGTTTAATGCATGTTAAATGATTTTAATACATGTTAAATGGTTTAATACATGTTAAATGGTTTAATACATGTTAAATGGTTTAATACATGTTAAATGGTTTAATGCATGTTAAATGATTTTAATACATGTTAAATGGTGTAATACATGTTAAATGGTGTAATACATGTTAAATGGTTTAATACATGTTAAATGGTTTAATGCATGTTAAATGGTTTAATACATGTTAAATGGTTTAATACATGTTAAATGGTTTAATACATGTTAAATGGTTTAATGCATGTTAAATGATTTTAATACATGTTAAATGGTTTAATACATGTTAAATGGTTTAATGCATGTTAAATGGTTTAATGCATGTTAAATGGTTTAATGCATGTTAAATGGTTTAATACATGTTAAATGGTTTAATACTAGTTAAATGGTTTAATACATGTTAAATGGTTTAATGCATGTTAAATGGTTTAATACATGTTAAATGGTTTAATACATGTTAAATGGTTTAATACATGTTAAATGGTGTAATGCATGTTAAATGGTTTAATACTAGTTAAATGGTTTAATACATGTTAAATGGTTTAATACATGTTAAATGGTTTGATACATGTTAAATGGTTTAATGCATGTTAAATGGTTTAATACATGTTAAATGGTTTAATACATGTTAAATGGTTTAATGCATGTTAAATGGTTTAATGCATGTTAAATGGTTTAATACATGTTAAATGGTTTAATGCACGTTAAATTGTTTAATACTAGTTAAACGGTTTAATACATAATAAATGGTTTAATACTAGTTAAATGGTTTAATACATGTTAAATGGTTTAATACATGTTAAATGGTTTAATACATGTTAAATGGTGTAATGCATGTTAAATGGTTTAATACATGTTAAATGGTTTAATACATGTTAAATGGTTTAATACATGTTAAATAGTTTACTACATGTTAAATGGTTTAATACATGTTAAATGGTTTAATACATGTTAAATGGTGTAATACATGTTAAATGGTTTAATACATGTTAAATGGTTTAATACATGTTAAATGGTTTAATACATGTTAAATGGTGTAATAAATGTTAAATGGTTTAATACATGTTAAACTGTTTAATACATGTTAAATGGTTTAATACATGTTAAATAGTTTACTACATGTTAAATGGTTTAATACATGTTAAATGGTTTAATACTAGTTAAATGGTTTAATACATGTTAAATGGTTTAATACATGTTAAATAGTTTACTACATGTTAAATGGTTTAATACATGTTAAATGGTTTAATACATGTTAAATGGTGTAATACATGTTAAATGGTGTAATACATGTTAAATGGTTTAATACTAGTTAAATGGTTTAATACATGTTAAATGGTTTATTGCATGTTAAATGGTTTAATACATGTTAAATGGTTTAATGCATGTTAAATGGTTTAATACATGTTATATGGTTTAATACATGTTAAATGGTTTAATACATGTTAAATGGTTTAATACATGTTAAATGGTTTAATACATGTTAAATGGTTTAATACATGTTAAATGGTTTAATGCATGTTAAATGGTTTAATACATGTTAAATGGTTTAATGCATGTTAAATGGTTTAATACATGTTAAATGGTTTAATGCATGTTAAATGGTTTACTACATGTTAAATGGTTTAATACATGTTAAATGGTTTAATGCGTGTTAAATGGTTTAATACATGTTAAATGGTTTAATACATGTTAAATGGTTTAATACATGTTAAATGGTTTCATACATGTTAAATGGTTTAATGCATGTTAAATGGTTTAATACATGTTAAATGGTTTAATACATGTTAAATGGTTTAATACATGTTAAATGGTTTAATACGTGTTAAATGGTTTAATACATGTTAAATGGTTTAATACATGTTAAATGGTTTAATACATGTTAAATGGTTTAATGCATGTTAAATTCTTTAATACGTGTTAAATGGTTTAATACATGTTAAATGGTTTAATACATGTTAAATGGTTTAATGCATGTTAAATGGTTTAATACATGTTAAATGGTTTAATACATTTTAAATGGTTTAATGCATGTTAAACAGTTTAATACATGTTAAATGGTTTAATACATGTTAAATGGTTTAATACATGTTAAATGGTTTAATGCATGTTAAATGGTTTAATACATGTTAAATGGTTTAATACATGTTAAATGGTTTAATACTTGTTAAATGGTTTAATACATGTTAAATGGTTTAATGCATGTCAAATGGTTTAATACATGTTAAATGGTTTAATACATGTTAAATGGTGTAATGCATGTTAAATGGTTTAATACATGTTAAATGGTTTAATACATGTTAAATGGTGTAATACATGTGAAATAGTTTACTACATGTTAAATGGTTTAATACATGTTAAATGGTTTAATACATGTTAAATGGTGTAATACATGTTAAATGGTTTAATACGTGTTAAATGGTTTAATACATGTTAAATGGTTTAATACATGTTAAATGGTGTAATACATGTGAAATAGTTTACTACATGTTAAATGGTTTAATACATGTTAAATGGTTTAATACATGTTAAATGGTGTAATACATGTTAAATGGTTTAATACATGTTAAATGGTTTAAAACATGTTAAATGGTTTAATGCATGTTAAATGGTTTAATGCATGTTAAATGGTTTAATACATGTTAAATGGTTTAATACATGTTAAATGGTTTAATGCATGTTAAATGGTTTAATACTAGTTAAATGGTTTAATACATGTTAAATGGTTTAATGCATGTTAAATGGTTTAATACATGTTAAATGGTTTAATGCATGTTAAATATTTTAATACATGTTAAATGGTTTAATGCATGTTAAATGGTTTAATACATGTTAAATGGTTTAATGCATGTTAAATGGTTTAATGCATGTTAAATGGTTTAATGCATGTTAAATGGTTTAATACATGTTAAATGGTTTAATACATGTTAAATGGTTTAATGCATGTTAAATGGTTTAATACATGTTAAATGGTTTAATGCATGTCAAATGGTTTAATACATGTTAAATGGTTTAATACATGTTAAATGGTTTAATGCATGTTAAATGGTTTAATGCATGTTAAATGGTTTAATGCATGTTAAATGGTTTAATACATGTTAAATGGTTTAATACATGTTAAATGGTTTAATGCATGTTAAATGGTTTAATACATGTTAAATGGTTTAATGCATGTCAAATGGTTTAATACATGTTAAATGGTTTACTACATGTTAAATGGTTTAATACATGTTAAATGGTTTAATACATGTTAAATGGTGTAATACATGTTAAATGGTTTAATACGTGTTAAATGGTTTAATACATGTTAAATGGTTTAATACATGTTAAATGGTGGAATACATGTGAAATAGTTTACTACATGTTAAATGGTTTAATACATGTTAAATGGTTTAATACATGTTAAATGGTGTAATACATGTTAAATGGTTTAATACATGTTAAATGGTTTAATGCATGTTAAATGGTTTAATGCATGTTAAATGGTTTAATACATGTTAAATGGTTTAATACATGTTAAATGGTTTAATGCATGTTAAATGGTTTAATACTAGTTAAATGGTTTAATACATGTTAAATGGTTTAATGCATGTTAAATGGTTTAATACATGTTAAATGGTTTAATGCATGTTAAATATTTTAATACATGTTAAATGGTTTAATGCATGTTAAATGGTTTAATGCATGTTAAATGGTTTAATGCATGTTAAATGGTTTAATACATGTTAAATGGTTTAATGCATGTTAAATGGTTTAATACATGTTAATTGGTTTAATGCATGTTAAATGGTTTAATGCATGTTAAATGGTTTAATACATGTTAAATGGTTTAATACATGTTAAATGGTTTAATGCATGTTAAATGGTTTAATACATGTTAAATGGTTTAATGCATGTCAAATGGTTTAATACATGTTAAATGGTTTAATACTAGTTAAATGGTTTAATACACGTTAAATGGTTTAATACATGTTAAATGGTTTAATACATGTTAAATGGTTTAATGCATGTTAAATGGTTTAATACATGTTAAATGGTTTAATGCATGTTAAATGGTTTAATACATGTTAAAAGGTGTAATACATGTTAAATGGTTTAATACATGTTAAATGGTTTAATGCATGTTAAATGGTTTAATGCATGTTAAATGGTTTAATACATGTTAAATGGTTTAATACATGTTAAATGGTTTAATGCATGTTAAATGGTTTAATACATGTTAAATGGTTTAATGCATGTTAAATGCTTTAATGCATGTTAAATGGTTTAATACATGTTAAATGCTTTAATGCATGTTAAATGGTTTAATACATGTTAAATGGTTTAATACATGTTAAATGGTTTAATACATGTTAAATGGTTTAATGCATGTTAAATGATTTTAATACATGTTAAATGGTTTAATACATGTTAAATGGTTTAATGCATGTTAAATGGTTTAATGCATGTTAAATGGTTTAATGCATGTTAAATGGTTTAATACATGTTAAATGGTTTAATACTAGTTAAATGGTTTAATACATTTTAAATGGTTTAATGCATGTTAAATGGTTTAATACATGTTAAATGGTTTAATACATGTTAAATGGTTTAATACATGTTAAATGGTGTAATGCATCTTAAATGGTTTAATACTAGTTAAATGGTTTAATACATGTTAAATGGTTTAATACATGTTAAATGGTTTGATACATGTTAAATGGTTTAATACATGTTAAATGGTTTGATACATGTTAAATGGTTTAATGCATGTTAAATGGTTTAATACATGTTAAATGGTTTAATACATGTTAAATGGTTTAATGCATGTTAAATGGTTTAATACATGTTAAATGGTTTAATGCATGTTAAATAGTTTAATGCATGTTAAATGGTTTAATGCATGTTAAATGGTTTAATACATGTTAAATGGTTTAATGCATGTTAAATGGTTTAATACATGTTAAATGGTTTAATGCATGTTAAATGGTTTAATGCATGTTAAATGGTTTAATGCATGTTAAATGGTTTAATGCATGTTAAATGGTTTAATGCATGTTAAATGGTTTAATACATGTTAAATGGTTTAACACATGTTAAATGGTTTAATGCATGTTAAATGGTTTAATACTAGTTAAATGGTTTAATACATAATAAATGGTTTAATACTAGTTAAATGGTTTAATACATGTTAAATGGTTTAATACATGTTAAATGGTTTAATACATGTTAAATGGTGTAATGCATGTTAAATGGTTTAATACATGTTAAATGGTTTAATACATGTTAAATGGTTTAATACATGTTAAATAGTTTACTACATGTTAAATGGTTTAATACATGTTAAATGGTTTAATACATGTTAAATGGTGTAATACATGTTAAATGGTTTAATACATGTTAAATGGTTTAATACATGTTAAATGGTTTAATACATGTTAAATGGTGTAATAAATGTTAAATGGTTTAATACATGTTAAACTGTTTAATACATGTTAAATGGTTTAATACATGTTAAATAGTTTACTACATGTTAAATGGTTTAATACATGTTAAATGGTTTAATACTAGTTAAATGGTTTAATACATGTTAAATGGTTTAATACATGTTAAATAGTTTACTACATGTTAAATGGTTTAATACATGTTAAATGGTTTAATACATGTTAAATGGTTTATTGCATGTTAAATGGTTTAATACATGTTATATGGTTTAATACATGTTAAATGGTTTAATACATGTTAAATGGTTTAATACATGTTTAATGGTTTAATACATGTTAAATGGTTTAATACATGTTAAATGGTTTAATACATGTTTAATGGTTTAATACATGTTAAATGGTTTAATACATGTTAAATGGTTTAATGCATGTTAAATGGTTTACTACATGTTAAATGGTTTAATGCATGTTAAATGGTTTACTACATGTTAAATGGTTTAATACATGTTAAATGGTTTAATGCATGTTAAATGGTTTAATACATGTTAAATGGTTTAATACATGTTAAATGGTTTAATACATGTTAAATGGTTTAATACATGTTAAATGGTTTAATACATGTTAAATGGTTTAATACATGTTAAATGGTTTAATACATGTTAAATGGTTTAATACATGTTAAATGGTTTAATGCATGTTAAATGGTTTAATACATGTTAAATGGTTTAATAAATGTTAAATGGTTTAATACATGTTAAATGGTTTAATACATGTTAAATGGTTTAATACTAGTTAAATGGTTTAATACATGTTAAATGGTTTAATACATGTTAAATAGTTTACTACATGTTAAATGGTTTAATACATGTTAAATGGTTTAATACATGTTAAATGGTTTATTGCATGTTAAATGGTTTAATACATGTTATATGGTTTAATACATGTTAAATGGTTTAATACATGTTAAATGGTTTAATACATGTTTAATGGTTTAATACATGTTAAATGGTTTAATACATGTTAAATGGTTTAATGCATGTTAAATGGTTTACTACATGTTAAATGGTTTAATGCATGTTAAATGGTTTACTACATGTTAAATGGTTTAATACATGTTAAATGGTTTAATGCATGTTAAATGGTTTAATACATGTTAAATGGTTTAATACATGTTAAATGGTTTAATACATGTTAAATGGTTTAATACATGTTAAATGGTTTAATGCATGTTAAATGGTTTAATACATGTTAAATGGTTTAATACATGTTAAATGGTTTAATACATGTTAAATGGTTTAATACATGTTAAATGGTTTAATGCATGTTAAATGGTTTAATACATGTTAAATGGTTTAATACATGTTAAATGGTTTAATGCATGTCAAATGGTTTAATACATGTTAAATGGTTTTATGCATGTTAAATGGTTTAATACATGTTAAATGGTTTAATGCATGTTAAATGGTTTAATACATGTTAAATGGTTTAATACATGTTAAATGGTTTAATGCATGTTAAATGGTTTAATACATGTTAAATGGTTTAATACATGTTAAATGGTTTAATACATGTTAAATGGTTTAATACATGTTAAATGGTTTAATACTAGTTAAATGGTTTAATACATGTTAAATGGTTTAATACATAATAAATGGTTTAATACTAGTTAAATGGTTTAATACATGTTAAATGGTTTAATACATGTTAAATGGTTTGATACATGTTAAATGGTTTAATACATGTTAAATGGTTTAATACTAGTTAAATGGTTTAATACATGTTAAATGGTTTAATGCATGTTAAATGGTTTAATACATGTTAAATGGTTTTATGCATGTTAAATGGTTTAATACATGTTAAATGGTTTAATGCATGTTAAATGGTTTAATACATGTTAAATGGTTTAATACATGTTAAATGGTTTAATGCATGTTAAATGGTTTAATACATGTTAAATGGTTTAATGCATGTTAAATGGTTTAATACATGTTAAATGGTTTAATACATGTTAAATGGTTAAATGCATGTTAAATGGTTTAATACATGTTAAATGGTTTAATGCATGTTAAATAGTTTAATACATGTTAAATGGTTTAATACATGTTAAATGGTTTAGTACATGTTAAATGGTTTAATACATGTTAAATGGTTTAATACATGTTAAATGGTTTAAAACATGTTAAATGGTTTAATACATGTTAAATGGTTTAATACATGTTAAATGGTTTAATACATGTGAAATAGTTTACTACATGTTAAATGGTTTAATACATGTGAAATGGTTTAATACATGTTAAATGGTGTAATACATGTTAAATGGTTTAATGCATGTTAAATGGTTTAATGCATGTTAAATGGTTTAATACAAGTTAAATGGTTTAATACATGTTAAATGGTTTAATACATGTTAAATGGTTTAATACATGTTAAATGGTTTAATACATGTTAAATGGTTTAATACATGTTAAATGGTGTAATGCATGTTAAATGGTTTAATGCATGTTAAATGGTTTAATACATGTTAAATGGTTTAATACATGTTAAATGGTTTAATACATGTTAAATGGTTTAATACATGTTAAATGGTTTAATACATGTTAAATGGTTTAATACTAGTTAAATGGTTTAATACATGTTAAATGGTTTAATACATAATAAATGGTTTAATACTAGTTAAATGGCTTAATACATGTTAAATGGTTTAATACATGTTAAATGGTTTGATACATGTTAAATGGTTTAATACATGTTAAATGGTTTAATACTAGTTAAATGGTTTAATACATGTTAAATGGTTTAATACATGTTAAATGGTTTAATACATGTTAAATGGTTTAATGCATGTTAAATGGTTTAATGCATGTTAAATGGTATAATACATGTTAAATGTTTTAATGCATGTTAAATGGTTTAATACATGTTAAATGGTTTAATGCATGTTAAATGGTTTAATGCATGTTAAATTGTTTAATGCATGTTAAATGGTTTAATGCATGTTAAATGGTTTAATACTAGTTAAATGGTTTAATACATGTTAAATAGTTTAATACATGTTAAATGGTTTAATTCTAGTTAAATGGTTTAATACATGTTAAATGGTTTATTGCATGTTAAATGGTTTAATACATGTTAAATGGTTTAATGCATGTTAAATGGTTTAATTCTAGTTAAATGGTTTAATACATGTTAAATGGTTTATTGCATGTTAAATGGTTTAATACATGTTATATGGTTTAATACATGTTAAATGGTTTAATACATGTTAAATGGTTTAATACATGTTTAATGGTTTAATACATGTTAAATGGTTTAATACATGTTAAATGGTTTAATGCATGTTAAATGGTTTAATACATGTTAAATGGTTTAATGCATGTTAAATGGTTTACTACATGTTAAATGGTTTAATGCATGTTAAATGGTTTACTACATGTTAAATGGTTTAATACATGTTAAATGGTTTAATGCATGTTAAATGGTTTAATACATGTTAAATGGTTTAATACATGTTAAATGGTTTAATACATGTTAAATGGTTTAATGCATGTTAAATGGTTTAATACATGTTAAATGGTTTAATACATGTTAAATGGTTTAATACATGTTAAATGGTTTAATAAATGTTAAATGGTTTAATACATGTTAAATGGTTTAATGCATGTCAAATGGTTTAATACATGTTAAATGGTTTTATGCATGTTAAATGGTTTAATACATGTTAAATGGTTTAATGCATGTTAAATGGTTTAATACATGTTAAATGGTTTAATACATGTTAAATGGTTTAATGCATGTTAAATGGTTTAATACATGTTAAATGGTTTAATACATGTTAAATGGTTTAATACATGTTAAATGGTTTAATACATGTTAAATGGTTTAATACTAGTTAAATGGTTTAATACATGTTAAATGGTTTAATACATAATAAATGGTTTAATACTAGTTAAATGGTTTAATACATGTTAAATGGTTTAATACATGTTAAATGGTTTGATACATGTTAAATGGTTTAATACATGTTAAATGGTTTAATACTAGTTAAATGGTTTAATACATGTTAAATGGTTTAATGCATGTTAAATGGTTTAATACATGTTAAATGGTTTTATGCATGTTAAATGGTTTAATACATGTTAAATGGTTTAATGCATGTTAAATGGTTTAATACATGTTAAATGGTTTAATACATGTTAAATGGTTTAATGCATGTTAAATGGTTTAATACATGTTAAATGGTTTAATGCATGTTAAATGGTTTAATACATGTTAAATGGTTTAATACATGTTAAATGGTTAAATGCATGTTAAATGGTTTAATACATGTTAAATGGTTTAATGCATGTTAAATAGTTTAATACATGTTAAATGGTTTAATACATGTTAAATGGTTTAGTACATGTTAAATGGTTTAATACATGTTAAATGGTTTAATACATGTTAAATGGTGTAATGCATGTTAAATGGTTTAAAACATGTTAAATGGTTTAATACATGTTAAATGGTTTAATACATGTTAAATGGTTTAATACATGTGAAATAGTTTACTACATGTTAAATGGTTTAATACATGTGAAATGGTTTAATACATGTTAAATGGTGTAATACATGTTAAATGGTTTAATGCATGTTAAATGGTTTAATGCATGTTAAATGGTTTAATACAAGTTAAATGGTTTAATACATGTTAAATGGTTTAATACATGTTAAATGGTTTATTGCATGTTAAATGGTTTAATACATGTTATATGGTTTAATACATGTTAAATGGTTTAATACATGTTAAATGGTTTAATACATGTTTAATGGTTTAATACATGTTAAATGGTTTAATACATGTTAAATGGTTTAATGCATGTTAAATGGTTTAATACATGTTAAATGGTTTAATGCATGTTAAATGGTTTACTACATGTTAAATGGTTTAATGCATGTTAAATGGTTTACTACATGTTAAATGGTTTAATACATGTTAAATGGTTTAATGCATGTTAAATGGTTTAATACATGTTAAATGGTTTAATACATGTTAAATGGTTTAATACATGTTAAATGGTTTAATACATGTTAAATGGTTTAATGCATGTTAAATGGTTTAATACATGTTAAATGGTTTAATACATGTTAAATGGTTTAATACATGTTAAATGGTTTAATACATGTTAAATGGTTTAATACATGTTAAATGGTTTAATACATGTTAAATGGTTTAATGCATGTTAAATGGTTTAATACATGTTAAATGGTTTAATAAATGTTAAATGGTTTAATACATGTTAAATGGTTTAATGCATGTCAAATGGTTTAATACATGTTAAATGGTTTTATGCATGTTAAATGGTTTAATACATGTTAAATGGTTTAATGCATGTTAAATGGTTTAATACATGTTAAATGGTTTAATACATGTTAAATGGTTTAATGCATGTTAAATGGTTTAATACATGTTAAATGGTTTAATACATGTTAAATGGTTTAATACATGTTAAATGGTTTAATACATGTTAAATGGTTTAATACTAGTTAAATGGTTTAATACATGTTAAATGGTTTAATACATAATAAATGGTTTAATACTAGTTAAATGGTTTAATACATGTTAAATGGTTTAATACATGTTAAATGGTTTGATACATGTTAAATGGTTTAATACATGTTAAATGGTTTAATACTAGTTAAATGGTTTAATACATGTTAAATGGTTTAATGCATGTTAAATGGTTTAATACATGTTAAATGGTTTTATGCATGTTAAATGGTTTAATACATGTTAAATGGTTTAATGCATGTTAAATGGTTTAATACATGTTAAATGGTTTAATACATGTTAAATGGTTTAATGCATGTTAAATGGTTTAATACATGTTAAATGGTTTAATACATGTTAAATGGTTTAATGCATGTTAAATGGTTTAATACATGTTAAATGGTTTAATGCATGTTAAATGGTTTAATACATGTTAAATGGTTTAATACATGTTAAATGGTTAAATGCATGTTAAATAGTTTAATACATGTTAAATGGTTTAATACATGTTAAATGGTTTAGTACATGTTAAATGGTTTAATACATGTTAAATGGTTTAATACATGTTAAATGGTTTAATACATGTTAAATGGTTTAATACATGTTAAATGGTTTAATGCATGTTAAATGGTTTAATACATGTTAAATGGTTTAATGCATGTTAAATGGTTTAATACATGTTAAATGGTTTAATACATGTTAAATGGTTTAATGCATGTTAAATAGTTTAATACATGTTAAATGGTTTAATACATGTTAAATGGTTTAGTACATGTTAAATGGTTTAATACATGTTAAATGGTTTAATACATGTTAAATGGTGTAATGCATGTTAAATGGTTTAAAACATGTTAAATGGTTTAATACATGTTAAATGGTTTAATACATGTTAAATGGTTTAATACATGTGAAATAGTTTACTACATGTTAAATGGTTTAATACATGTGAAATGGTTTAATACATGTTAAATGGTGTAATACATGTTAAATGGTTTAATGCATGTTAAATGGTTTAATGCATGTTAAATGGTTTAATACAAGTTAAATGGTTTAATACATGTTAAATGGTTTAATACATGTTAAATGGTTTAATACATGTTAAATGGTTTAATACATGTTAAATGGTTTAATACATATTAAATGGTGTAATGCATGTTAAATGGTTTAATGCATGTTAAATGGTTTAATACATGTTAAATGGTTTAATACATGTTAAATGGTTTAATACATGTTAAATGGTTTAATACATGTTAAATGGTTTAATACATGTTAAATGGTTTAATACTAGTTAAATGGTTTAATACATGTTAAATGGTTTAATACATAATAAATGGTTTAATACTAGTTAAATGGTTTAATACATGTTAAATGGTTTAATACATGTTAAATGGTTTGATACATGTTAAATGGTTTAATACATGTTAAATGGTTTAATACTAGTTAAATGGTTTAATAAATGTTAAATGGTTTAATACATGTTAAATGGTTTAATACATGTTAAATGGTTTAATGCACGTTAAATGGTTTAATACATGTTAAATGGTTAAATACATGTTTAATGGTTTAATGCATGTTAAATGGTTTAATGCATGTTAAATGGTATAATACATGTTAAATGTTTTAATGCATGTTAAATGGTTTAATACATGTTAAATGGTTTAATGCATGTTAAATGGTTTAATGCATGTTAAATTGTTTAATGCATGTTAAATGGTTTAATGCATGTTAAATGGTTTAATACTAGTTAAATGGTTTAATACATGTTAAATGGTTTAATACATGTTAAATGGTTTAATACATGTTAAATGGTTTAATACATGTTAAATGTTGTAATGCATGTTAAATGGTTTAATGCACGTTAAATGGTTTAATACATGTTAAATGGTTTAATACATGTTAAATGGTTTAATACATGTTAAATGGTGTAATGCATGTTAAATGGTTTAATTCTAGTTAAATGGTTTAATACTAGTTAAATGGTTTTATGCATGTTAAATGGTTTAATTCATGTTAAATGGTTTATTGCATGTTAAATGGTTTAATACATGTTATATGGTTTAATACATGTTAAATGGTTTAATACATGTTAAATGGTTTAATACATGTTTAATGGTTTAATACATGTTAAATGGTTTAATACATGTTAAATGGTTTAATGCATGTTAAATGGTTTAATACATGTTAAATGGTTTAATGCATGTTAAATGGTTTACTACATGTTAAATGGTTTAATGCATGTTAAATGGTTTACTACATGTTAAATGGTTTAATACATGTTAAATGGTTTAATGCATGTTAAATGGTTTAATACATGTTAAATGGTTTAATACATGTTAAATGGTTTAATACATGTTAAATGGTTTAATACATGTTAAATGGTTTAATGCATGTTAAATGGTTTAATACATGTTAAATGGTTTAATACATGTTAAGTGGTTTAATACATGTTAAATGGTTTAATAAATGTTAAATGGTTTAATACATGTTAAATGGTTTAATGCATGTCAAATGGTTTAATACATGTTAAATGGTTTTATGCATGTTAAATGGTTTAATGCATGTTAAATGGTTTAATACATGTTAAATGGTTTAATACATGTTAAATGGTTTAATGCATGTTAAATGGTTTAATACATGTTAAATGGTTTAATACATGTTAAATGGTTTAATACATGTTAAATGGTTTAATACATGTTAAATGGTTTAATACTAGTTAAATGGTTTAATACATGTTAAATGGTTTAATACATAATAAATGGTTTAATACTAGTTAAATGGTTTAATACATGTTAAATGGTTTAATACATGTTAAATGGTTTGATACATGTTAAATGGTTTAATACATGTTAAATGGTTTAATACTAGTTAAATGGTTTAATACATGTTAAATGGTTTAATGCATGTTAAATGGTTTAATACATGTTAAATGGT
Organism: Lophius americanus; assembly: GCA_037951165.1. Taxonomy (NCBI): domain Eukaryota; kingdom Metazoa; phylum Chordata; class Actinopteri; order Lophiiformes; family Lophiidae; genus Lophius; species Lophius americanus. Next base: position 41,972 of record JBBDHG010000477.1, read on the forward strand.
TTTATGCATGTTAAATGGTTTAATACATGTTAAATGGTTTAATGCATGTTAAATGGTTTAATACATGTTAAATGGTTTAATACATGTTAAATGGTTTAATGCATGTTAAATGGTTTAATACATGTTAAATGGTTTAATGCATGTTAAATGGTTTAATACATGTTAAATGGTTTAATACATGTTAAATGGTTAAATGCATGTTAAATGGTTTAATACATGTTAAATGGTTTAATGCATGTTAAATAGTTTAATACATGTTAAATGGTTTAATACATGTTAAATGGTTTAGTACATGTTAAATGGTTTAATACATGTTAAATGGTTTAATACATGTTAAATGGTGTAATGCATGTTAAATGGTTTAAAACATGTTAAATGGTTTAATACATGTTAAATGGTTTAATACATGTTAAATGGTTTAATACATGTGAAATAGTTTACTACATGTTAAATGGTTTAATACATGTGAAATGGTTTAATACATGTTAAATGGTGTAATACATGTTAAATGGTTTAATGCATGTTAAATGGTTTAATGCATGTTAAATGGTTTAATACAAGTTAAATGGTTTAATACATGTTAAATGGTTTAATACATGTTAAATGGTTTAATACATGTTAAATGGTTTAATACATGTTAAATGGTGTAATGCATGTTAAATGGTTTAATGCATGTTAAATGGTTTAATACATGTTAAATGGTTTAATACATGTTAAATGGTTTAATACATGTTAAATGGTTTAATACATGTTAAATGGTTTAATACATGTTAAATGGTTTAATACTAGTTAAATGGTTTAATACATGTTAAATGGTTTAATACATAATAAATGGTTTAATACTAGTTAAATGGTTTAATACATGTTAAATGGTTTAATACATGTTAAATGGTTTGATACATGTTAAATGGTTTAATACATGTTAAATGGTTTAATACTATTTAAATGGTTTAATACATGTTAAATGGTTTAATACATGTTAAATGGTTTAATACATGTTAAATGGTTTAATGCATGTTAAATGGTTTAATGCACGTTAAATGGTTTAATACATGTTAAATGGTTAAATACATGTTTAATGGTTTAATGCATGTTAAATGGTTTAATGCATGTTAAATGGTATAATACATGTTAAATGTTTTAATGCATGTTAAATGGTTTAATACATGTTAAATGGTTTAATGCATGTTAAATGGTTTAATGCATGTTAAATTGTTTAATGCATGTTAAATGGTTTAATGCATGTTAAATGGTTTAATACTAGTTAAATGGTTTAATACATGTTAAACGGTTTAATACATGTTAAATGGTTTAATACATGTTAAATGGTTTAATACATGTTAAATGGTGTAATGCATGTTAAATGGTTTAATGCACGTTAAATGGTTTAATACATGTTAAATGGTTTAATACATGTTAAATGGTTTAATACATGTTAAATGGTGTAATGCATGTTAAATGGTTTAATGCATGTTAAATGGTTTAATACATGTTAAATGGTTTAATACATGTTAAATGGTTTAATACATGTTAAATGGTTTAATACATGTTAAATGGTTTAATACTAGTTAAATGGTTTAATACATGTTAAATGGTTTAATACATAATAAATGGTTTAATACTAGTTAAATGGTTTAATACATGTTAAATGGTTTAATACATGTTAAATGGTTTGATACATGTTAAATGGTTTAATACATGTTAAATGGTTTAATACTAGTTAAATGGTTTAATACATGTTAAATGGTTTAATACATGTTAAATGGTTTAATACATGTTAAATGGTTTAATGCATGTTAAATGGTTTAATACATGTTAAATGGTTTAATACATGTTAAATGGTTTAATACTAGTTAAATGGTTTAATACATGTTAAATGGTTTAATACATGTTAAATGGTTTAATACATGTTAAATTGTTTAATACATGTTAAATGGTGTAATACATGTTAAATGGTTTAATACATGTTAAATGGTTTAATGCATGTTAAATGGTTTAATGCATGTTAAATGGTTTAATACATGTTAAATGGTTTAATACATGTTAAATGGTTTAATACATGTTAAATGGTTTAATACTAGTTAAATGGTTTAATACATGTTAAATGGTTTAATACATGTTAAATGGTGTAATACATGTTAAATTGTTTAATACATGTTAAATGGTGTAATACATGTTAAATGGTTTAATGCATGTTAAATGGTTTAATGCATGTTAAATGGTTTAATGCATGTTAAATGGTTTAATGCATGTTAAATGGTTTAATACATGTTAAATGGTTTAATAAATGTTAAATGGTTTAATGCATGTTAAATGGTTTAATGCATGTCAAATGGTTTAATACATGTTAAATGGTTTAATACATGTTAAATGGTGTAATGCATGTTAAATGGTTTAATACATGTTAAATGGTTTAATACATGTTAAACGGTTTAATGCATGTTAAATGGTTTAATACATGTTAAATGGTTTAATACATGTTAAATGGTTTAATACATGTTAAATGGTTTAATACATAATAAATGGTTTAATACTAGTTAAATGGTTTAATACATGTTAAATGGTTTAATACATGTTAAATGGTGTAATGCATGTTAAATGGTTTAACACATGTTAAATGGTTTAATGCATGTTAAATGGTTTAATACTACTTAAATGGTTTAATACACGTTAAATGGTTTAATACATGTTAAATGGTGTACTAAATGTTAAATAGTTTACTACATGTTAAATGGTTTAATGCATGTTAAATGGTTTAATGCATGTTAAATGGTTTAATACATGTTAAATGGTTTAATACATGTTAAATGGTTTAATACTAGTTAAATGGTTTAATACATGTTAAATGGTTTAATACATGTTAAATGGTTTAATACATGTTAAATTGTTTAATACATGTTAAATGGTGTAATACATGTTAAATGGTTTAATACATGTTAAATGGTTTAATGCATGTTAAATGGTTTAATGCATGTTAAATGGTTTAATACATGTTAAATGGTTTAATACATGTTAAATGGTTTAATACATGTTAAATGGTTTAATACATGTTAAATGGTTTAATACATGTTAAATGGTGTAATACATGTTAAATTGTTTAATACATGTTAAATGGTGTAATACATGTTAAATGGTTTAATGCATGTTAAATGGTTTAATGCATGTTAAATGGTTTAATGCATGTTAAATGGTTTAATGCATGTTAAATGGTTTAATACTAGTTAAATGGTTTAATACATGTTAAATGGTTTAATACATGTTAAATGGTGTAATACATGTTAAATTGTTTAATACATGTTAAATGGTGTAATACATGTTAAATGGTTTAATGCATGTTAAATGGTTTAATGCATGTTAAATGGTTTAATGCATGTTAAATGGTTTAATGCATGTTAAATGGTTTAATACATGTTAAATGGTTTAATAAATGTTAAATGGTTTAATGCATGTTAAATGGTTTAATGCATGTCAAATGGTTTAATACATGTTAAATGGTTTAATACATGTTAAATGGTGTAATGCATGTTAAATGGTTTAATACATGTTAAATGGTTTAATACATGTTAAATGGTTTAATGCATGTTAAATGGTTTAATACATGTTAAATGGTTTAATACATGTTAAATGGTTTAATACATGTTAAATGGTTTAATACATAATAAATGGTTTAATACTAGTTAAATGGTTTAATACATGTTAAATGGTTTAATACATGTTAAATGGTGTAATGCATGTTAAATGGTTTAACACATGTTAAATGGTTTAATGCATGTTAAATGGTTTAATACTACTTAAATGGTTTAATACACGTTAAATGGTTTAATACATGTTAAATGGTTTAATACTAGTTAAATGGTTTAATACATGTTAAATGGTTTAATACATGTTAAATGGTTTAATGCATGTTAAATGGTTTAATGCATGTTAAATGGTTTAATACATGTTAAATGGTTTAATACATGTTAAATGGTTTAATACTAGTTAAATGGTTTAATACATGTTAAATGGTTTAATACATGTTAAATGGTTTAATACATGTTAAATTGTTTAATACATGTTGAATGGTGTAATACATCTTAAATGGTTTAATACATGTTAAATGGTTTAATGCATGTTAAATGGTTTAATTCATGTTAAATGGTTTAATACATGTTAAATGGTTTAATACATGTTAAATGGTTTAATACATGTTAAATGGTTTAATACTAGTTAAATGGTTTAATACATGTTAAATGGTTTAATACATGTTAAATGGTGTAATACATGTTAAATTGTTTAATACATGTTAAATGGTGTAATACATGTTAAATGGTTTAATGCATGTTAAATGGTTTAATGCATGTTAAATGGTTTAATGCATGTTAAATGGTTTAATGCATGTTAAATGGTTTAATGCATGTTAAATGGTTTAATACATGTTAAATGGTTTAATAAATGTTAAATGGTTTAATGCATGTTAAATGGTTTAATGCATGTCAAATGGTTTAATACATGTTAAATGGTTTAATACATGTTAAATGGTGTAATGCATGTTAAATGGTTTAATACATGTTAAATGGTTTAATACATGTTAAATGGTTTAATGCATGTTAAATGGTTTAATACATGTTAAATGGTTTAATACATGTTAAATGGTTTAATACATGTTAAATGGTTTAATACATAATAAATGGTTTAATACTAGTTAAATGGTTTAATACATGTTAAATGGTTTAATACATGTTAAATGGTGTAATGCATGTTAAATGGTTTAACACATGTTAAATGGTTTAATGCATGTTAAATGGTTTAATACTACTTAAATGGTTTAATACACGTTAAATGGTTTAATACATGTTAAATGGTGTACTAAATGTTAAATAGTTTACTACATGTTAAATGGTTTAATGCATGTTAAATGGTTTAATACATGTTAAATGGTTTAATACATGTTAAATGGTTTAATACATGTTAAATGGTGTAATACATGTTAAATGGTTTAATACATGTTAGATGGTTTAATGCATGTTAAATGGTTTAATACTAGTTAAATGGTTTAATGCATGTTAAATGGTTTAATACTAGTTAAATGGTTTAATGCATGTTAAATGGTTTAATGCATGTTAAATGGTTTAATGCATGTTAAATGGTTTAATACATGTTAAATGGTTTAATACATGTTAAATGGTTTAATACATGTTAAATGGTTTAATGCATGTTAAATGGTTTAATGCATGTTAAATGGTTTAATGCATGTCAAATGGTTTAATACATGTTAAATGGTTTAATACATGTTAAATGGTGTAATGCATGTTAAATGGTTTAATACATGTTAAATGGTTTAATACATGTTAAATGGTTTAATGCATGTTAAATGGTTTAATGCATGTTAAATGGTTTAATACATGTTAAATGGTTTAATAAATGTTAAATGGTTTAATGCATGTTAAATGGTTTAATGCATGTCAAATGGTTTAATACATGTTAAATGGTTTAATACATGTTAAATGGTGTAATGCATGTTAAATGGTTTAATACATGTTAAATGGTTTAATACATGTTAAATGGTTTAATGCATGTTAAATGGTTTAATACATGTTAAATGGTTTAATACATGTTAAATGGTTTAATACATGTTAAATGGTTTAATACATGTTAAATGGTTTAATACATAATAAATGGTTTAATACTAGTTAAATGGTTTAATACATGTTAAATGGTTTAATACATGTTAAATGGTGTAATGCATGTTAAATGGTTTAACACATGTTAAATGGTTTAATGCATGTTAAATGGTTTAATACTACTTAAATGGTTTAATACACGTTAAATGGTTTAATACATGTTAAATGGTTTAATACATGTTAAATGGTTTAATACTAGTTAAATGGTTTAATACATGTTAAATGGTTTAATACATGTTAAATGGTTTAATACATGTTAAATTGTTTAATACATGTTAAATGGTGTAATACATGTTAAATGGTTTAATACATGTTAAATGGTTTAATGCATGTTAAATGGTTTAATGCATGTTAAATGGTTTAATACATGTTAAATGGTTTAATACATGTTAAATGGTTTAATACATGTTAAATGGTTTAATACTAGTTAAATGGTTTAATACATGTTAAATGGTTTAATACATGTTAAATGGTGTAATACATGTTAAATTGTTTAATACATGTTAAATGGTGTAATACATGTTAAATGGTTTAATGCATGTTAAATGGTTAAATGCATGTTAAATGGTTTAATGCATGTTAAATGGTTTAATGCATGTTAAATGGTTTAATGCATGTCAAATGGTTTAATACATGTTAAATGGTTTAATACATGTTAAATGGTTTAATGCATGTTAAATGGTTTAATGCATGTCAAATGGTTTAATACATGTTAAATGGTTTAATACATGTTAAATGGTGTAATGCATGTTAAATGGTTTAATACATGTTAAATGGTTTAATACATGTTAAATGGTTTAATGCATGTTAAATGGTTTAATACATGTTAAATGGTTTAATACATGTTAAATGGTTTAATACATGTTAAATGGTTTAATACATAATAAATGGTTTAATACTAGTTAAATGGTTTAATACATGTTAAATGGTTTAATACATGTTAAATGGTGTAATGCATGTTAAATGGTTTAACACATGTTAAATGGTTTAATGCATGTTAAATGGTTTAATACTACTTAAATGGTTTAATACACGTCAAATGGTTTAATACATGTTAAATGGTGTACTAAATGTTAAATAGTTTACTACATGTTAAATGGTTTAATGCATGTTAAATGGTTTAATGCATGTTAAATGGTTTAATACATGTTAAATGGTTTAATACATGTTAAATGGTGTAATACTAGTTAAATGGTTTAATACATGTTAAATGGTTTAATGCATGTTAAATGGTTTAATACATGTTAAATGGTTTAATACATGTTAAATGGTTTAATGCATGTTAAATTGTTTAATACATGTTAAATGGTGTAATACATGTTAAATGGTTTAATACATGTTAAATGGTTTAATGCATGTTAAATGGTTTAATGCATGTTAAATGGTTTAATACATGTTAAATGGTTTAATACATGTTAAATGGTTTAATACATGTTAAATGGTTTAATACTAGTTAAATGTTTTAATACGTGTTAAATGGTTTAATACATGTTAAATGGTGTAATACATGTTAAATTGTTTAATACATGTTAAATGGTGTAATACATGTTAAATGGTTTAATGCATGTTAAATGGTTTAATGCATGTTAAATGGTTTAATGCATGTTAAATGGTTTAATGCATGTTAAATGGTTTAATGCATGTTAAATGGTTTAATACTAGTTAATTGGTTTAATACATGTTAAATGGTTTAATACATGTTAAATGGTGTAATACATGTTAAATTGTTTAATACATGTTAAATGGTGTAATACATGTTAAATGGTTTAATGCATGTTAAATGGTTTAATGCATGTTAAATGGTTTAATGCATGTTAAATGGTTTAATGCATGTTAAATGGTTTAATGCATGTTAAATGGTTTAATACATGTTAAATGGTTTAATAAATGTTAAATGGTTTAATGCATGTTAAATGGTTTAATGCATGTCAAATGGTTTAATACATGTTAAATGGTTTAATACATGTTAAATGGTGTAATGCATGTTAAATGGTTTAATACATGTTAAATGGTTTAATACATGTTAAATGGTTTAATGCATGTTAAATGGTTTAATACATGTTAAATGGTTTAATACATGTTAAATGGTTTAATACATGTTAAATGGTTTAATACATAATAAATGGTTTAATACATGTTAAATGGTTTAATACATGTTAAATGGTTTAATACATGTTAAATGGTGTAATGCATGTTAAATGGTTTAACACATGTTAAATGGTTTAATGCATGTTAAATGGTTTAATACTACTTAAATGGTTTAATACACGTTAAATGGTTTAATACATGTTAAATGCTGTACTAAATGTTAAATAGTTTACTACATGTTAAATGGTTTAATGCATGTTAAATGGTTTAATGCATGTTAAATGGTTTAATACATGTTAAATGGTTTAATACATGTTAAATGGTTTAATACTAGTTAAATGGTTTAATACATGTTAAATGGTTTAATACATGTTAAATGGTTTAATACATGTTAAATTGTTTAATACATGTTAAATGGTGTAATACATGTTAAATGGTTTAATACATGTTAAATGGTTTAATGCATGTTAAATGGTTTAATGCATGTTAAATGGTTTAATACATGTTAAATGGTTTAATACATGTTAAATGGTTTAATACATGTTAAATGGTTTAATACTAGTTAAATGGTTTAATACATGTTAAATGGTTTAATACATGTTAAATGGTGTAATACATGTTAAATTGTTTAATACATGTTAAATGGTGTAATACATGTTAAATGGTTTAATGCATGTTAAATGGTTTAATGCATGTTAAATGGTTTAATGCATGTTAAATGGTTTAATGCATGTTAAATGGTTTAATGCATGTTAAATGGTTTAATACATGTTAAATGGTTTAATAAATGTTAAATGGTTTAATGCATGTTAAATGGTTTAATGCATGTCAAATGGTTTAATACATGTTAAATGGTTTAATACATGTTAAATGGTGTAATGCATGTTAAATGGTTTAATACATGTTAAATGGTTTAATACATGTTAAATGGTTTAATGCATGTTAAATGGTTTAATACATGTTAAATGGTTTAATACATGTTAAATGGTTTAATACATGTTAAATGGTTTAATACATAATAAATGGTTTAATACTAGTTAAATGGTTTAATACATGTTAAATGGTTTAATACATGTTAAATGGTGTAATGCATGTTAAATGGTTTAACACATGTTAAATGGTTTAATGCATGTTAAATGGTTTAATACTACTTAAATGGTTTAATACACGTTAAATGGTTTAATACATGTTAAATGGTGTACTAAATGTTAAATAGTTTACTACATGTTAAATGGTTTAATGCATGTTAAATGGTTTAATGCATGTTAAATGGTTTAATACATGTTAAATGGTTTAATACATGTTAAATGGTTTAATACATGTTAAATGGTGTAATACATGTTAAATGGTTTAATACATGTTAGATGGTTTAATGCATGTTAAATGGTTTAATACTAGTTAAATGGTTTAATGCATGTTAAATGGTTTAATACTAGTTAAATGGTTTAATGCATGTTAAATGGTTTAATGCATGTTAAATGGTTTAATACATGTTAAATGGTTTAATCCATGTTAAATGGTTTAATACATGTTAAATGGTTTAATACATGTTAAATGGTTTAATACATGTTAAATGGTTTAATGCATGTTAAATGGTTTAATGCATGTTAAATGGTTTAATGCATGTCAAATGGTTTAATACATGTTAAATGGTTTAATACATGTTAAATGTTGTAATGCATGTTAAATGGTTTAATACATGTTAAATGGTTTAATACATGTTAAATGGTTTAATGCATGTTAAATGGTTTAATGCATGTTAAATGGTTTAATACATGTTAAATGGTTTAATAAATGTTAAATGGTTTAATGCATGTTAAATGGTTTAATGCATGTCAAATGGTTTAATACATGTTAAATGGTTTAATACATGTTAAATGGTGTAATGCATGTTAAATGGTTTAATACATGTTAAATGGTTTAATACATGTTAAATGGTTTAATGCATGTTAAATTGTTTAATACATGTTAAATGGTTTAATACATGTTAAATGGTTTAATACATGTTAAATGGTTTAATACATAATAAATGGTTTAATACTAGTTAAATGGTTTAATACATGTTAAATGGTTTAATACATGTTAAATGGTGTAATGCATGTTAAATGGTTTAACACATGTTAAATTGTTTAATACATGTTAAATGGTTTAATACATGTTAAATGGTTTAATACATGTTAAATGGTTTAATACACGTTAAATGGTTTAATACATGTTAAATGGTGTACTAAATGTTAAATGGTTTAATACATGTTAAATGGTTTAATACATGTTAAATGGTTTAATACATGTTAAATGGTTTAACACATGTTAAATGTTTAATGCATGTTAAATGGTTTAATACTACTTAAATGGTTTAATACACGTTAAATGGTTTAATACATGTTAAATGGTGTACTAAATGTTAAATAGTTTACTACATGTTAAATGGTTTAATGCATGTTAAATGGTTTAATGCATGTTAAATGGTTTAATACATGTTAAATGGTTTAATACATGTTAAATGGTTTAATACTAGTTAAATGGTTTAATACATGTTAAATGGTTTAATACATGTTAAATGGTTTAATACATGTTAAATTGTTTAATACATGTTAAATGGTGTAATACATGTTAAATGGTTTAATACATGTTAAATGGTTTAATGCATGTTAAATGGTTTAATGCATGTTAAATGGTTTAATACATGTTAAATGGTTTAATACATGTTAAATGGTTTAATACATGTTAAATGGTTTAATACTAGTTAAATGGTTTAATACATGTTAAATGGTTTAATACATGTTAAATGGTGTAATACATGTTAAATTGTTTAATACATGTTAAATGGTGTAATACATGTTAAATGGTTTAATGCATGTTAAATGGTTTAATGCATGTTAAATGGTTTAATGCATGTTAAATGGTTTAATGCATGTTAAATGGTTTAATGCATGTAAAATGGTTTAATACTAGTTAAATGGTTTAATACATGTTAAATGGTTTAATACATGTTAAATGGTGTAATACATGTTAAATTGTTTAATACATGTTAAATGGTGTAATACATGTTAAATGGTTTAATGCATGTTAAATGGTTTAATGCATGTTAAATGGTTTAATGCATGTTAAATGGTTTAATGCATGTTAAATGGTTTAATACATGTTAAATGGTTTAATAAATGTTAAATGGTTTAATGCATGTTAAATGGTTTAATGCATGTCAAATGGTTTAATACATGTTAAATGGTTTAATACATGTTAAATGGTGTAATGCATGTTAAATGGTTTAATACATGTTAAATGGTTTAATACATGTTAAATGGTTTAATGCATGTTAAATGGTTTAATACATGTTAAATGGTTTAATACATGTTAAATGGTTTAATACATGTTAAATGGTTTAATACATAATAAATGGTTTAATACTAGTTAAATTGTTTAATACATGTTAAATGGTTTAATACATGTTAAATGGTGTAATGCATGTTAAATGGTTTATTGCATGTTAAATGGTTTAATACTACTTAAATGGTTTAATACACGTTAAATGGTTTAATACATGTTAAATGGTGTACTAAATGTTAAATAGTTTACTACATGTTAAATGGTTTAATGCATGTTAAATGGTTTAATGCATGTTAAATGGTTTAATACATGTTAAATGGTTTAATACATGTTAAATGGTTTAATACTAGTTAAATGGTTTAATACATGTTAAATGGTTTAATACATGTTAAATGGTTTAATACATGTTAAATTGTTTAATACATGTTAAATGGTGTAATACATGTTAAATGGTTTAATACATGTTAAATGGTTTAATGCATGTTAAATGGTTTAATGCATGTTAAATGGTTTAATACATGTTAAATGGTTTAATACATGTTAAATGGTTTAATACATGTTAAATGGTTTAATACTAGTTAAATGGTTTAATACATGTTAAATGGTTTAATACATGTTAAATGGTGTAATACATGTTAAATTGTTTAATACATGTTAAATGGTGTAATACATGTTAAATGGTTTAATGCATGTTAAATGGTTTAATGCATGTTAAATGGTTTAATGCATGTTAAATGGTTTAATGCATGTTAAATGGTTTAATACATGTTAAATGGTTTAATAAATGTTAAATGGTTTAATGCATGTTAAATGGTTTAATGCATGTCAAATGGTTTAATACATGTTAAATGGTTTAATACATGTTAAATGGTGTAATGCATGTTAAATGGTTTAATACATGTTAAATGGTTTAATACATGTTAAATGGTTTAATGCATGTCAAATGGTTTAATACATGTTAAATGGTTTAATGCATGTTAAATGGTTTAATGCATGTTAAATGGTTTAATACATGTTAAATGGTTTAATACTAGTTAAATGGTTTAATACATGTTAAATGGTTTAATACATGTTAAATGGTGTAATACATGTTAAATTGTTTAATACATGTTAAATGGTGTAATACATGTTAAATGGTTTAATGCATGTTAAATGGTTTAATGCATGTTAAATGGTTTAATGCATGTTAAATGGTTTAATGCATGTTAAATGGTTTAATGCATGTTAAATGGTTTAATACATGTTAAATGGTTTAATAAATGTTAAATGGTTTAATGCATGTTAAATGGTTTAATGCATGTCAAATGGTTTAATACATGTTAAATGGTTTAATACATGTTAAATGGTGTAATGCATGTTAAATGGTTTAATACATGTTAAATGGTTTAATACATGTTAAATGGTTTAATGCATGTTAAATGGTTTAATACATGTTAAATGGTTTAATACATGTTAAATGGTTTAATACATGTTAAATGGTTTAATACATAATAAATGGTTTAATACTAGTTAAATGGTTTAATACATGTTAAATGGTTTAATACATGTTAAATGGTGTAATGCATGTTAAATGGTTTAACACATGTTAAATGGTTTAATGCATGTTAAATGGTTTAATACTACTTAAATGGTTTAATACACGTTAAATGGTTTAATACATGTTAAATGGTGTACTAAATGTTAAATAGTTTACTACATGTTAAATGGTTTAATGCATGTTAAATGGTTTAATGCATGTTAAATGGTTTAATACATGTTAAATGGTTTAATACATGTTAAATGGTTTAATACTAGTTAAATGGTTTAATACATGTTAAATGGTTTAATACATGTTAAATGGTTTAATACATGTTAAATTGTTTAATACATGTTAAATGGTGTAATACATGTTAAATGGTTTAATACATGTTAAATGGTTTAATGCATGTTAAATGGTTTAATGCATGTTAAATGGTTTAATACATGTTAAATGGTTTAATACATGTTAAATGGTTTAATACATGTTAAATGGTTTAATACTAGTTAAATGGTTTAATACATGTTAAATGGTTTAATACATGTTAAATGGTGTAATACATGTTAAATTGTTTAATACATGTTAAATGGTGTAATACATGTTAAATGGTTTAATGCATGTTAAATGGTTTAATGCATGTTAAATGGTTTAATGCATGTTAAATGGTTTAATGCATGTTAAATGGTTTAATGCATGTTAAATGGTTTAATACTAGTTAAATGGTTTAATACATGTTAAATGGTTTAATACATGTTAAATGGTGTAATACATGTTAAATTGTTTAATACATGTTAAATGGTGTAATACATGTTAAATGGTTTAATGCATGTTAAATGGTTTAATGCATGTTAAATGGTTTAATGCATGTTAAATGGTTTAATGCATGTTAAATGGTTTAATGCATGTTAAATGGTTTAATACATGTTAAATGGTTTAATACATGTTAAATGGTTTAATGCATGTTAAATGGTTTAATGCATGTCAAATGGTTTAATACATGTTAAATGGTTTAATACATGTTAAATGGTGTAATGCATGTTAAATGGTTTAATACATGTTAAATGGTTTAATACATGTTAAATGGTTTAATGCATGTTAAATGGTTTAATACATGTTAAATGGTTTAATACATGTTAAATGGTTTAATACATGTTAAATGGTTTAATACATAATAAATGGTTTAATACTAGTTAAATGGTTTAATACATGTTAAATGGTTTAATACATGTTAAATGGTGTAATGCATGTTAAATGGTTTAACACATGTTAAATGGTTTAATGCATGTTAAATGGTTTAATACTACTTAAATGGTTTAATACACGTTAAATGGTTTAATACATGTTAAATGGTGTACTAAATGTTAAATAGTTTACTACATGTTAAATGGTTTAATGCATGTTAAATGGTTTAATGCATGTTAAATGGTTTAATACATGTTAAATGGTTTAATACATGTTAAATGGTTTAATACTAGTTAAATGGTTTAATACATGTTAAATGGTTTAATACATGTTAAATGGTTTAATACATGTTAAATTGTTTAATACATGTTAAATGGTGTAATACATGTTAAATGGTTTAATACATGTTAAATGGTTTAATGCATGTTAAATGGTTTAATGCATGTTAAATGGTTTAATACATGTTAAATGGTTTAATACATGTTAAATGGTTTAATACATGTTAAATGGTTTAATACTAGTTAAATGGTTTAATACATGTTAAATGGTTTAATACATGTTAAATGGTGTAATACATGTTAAATTGTTTAATACATGTTAAATGGTTTAATGCATGTTAAATGGTTTAATGCATGTTAAATTGTTTAATGCATGTTAAATGGTTTAATGCATGTTAAATGGTTTAATGCATGTCAAATGGTTTAATACATGTTAAATGGTTTAATACATGTTAAATGGTGTAATGCATGTTAAATGGTTTAATACATGTTAAATGGTTTAATACATGTTAAATGGTTTAATGCATGTTAAATGGTTTAATACATGTTAAATGGTTTAATACATGTTAAATGGTTTAATACATGTTAAATGGTTTAATACATAATAAATGGTTTAATACTAGTTAAATGGTTTAATACATGTTAAATGGTTTAATACATGTTAAATGGTGTAATGCATGTTAAATGGTTTAACACATGTTAAATGGTTTAATGCATGTTAAATGGTTTAATACTACTTAAATGGTTTAATACACGTTAAATGGTTTAATACATGTTAAATGGTGTACTAAATGTTAAATAGTTTACTACATGTTAAATGGTTTAATGCATGTTAAATGGTTTAATGCATGTTAAATGGTTTAATACATGTTAAATGGTTTAATACATGTTAAATGGTTTAATACATGTTAGATGGTTTAATGCATGTTAAATGGTTTAATACTAGTTAAATGGTTTAATGCATGTTAAATGGTTTAATACTAGTTAAATGGTTTAATGCATGTTAAATGGTTTAATGCATGTTAAATGGTTTAATGCATGTTAAATGGTTTAATACATGTTAAATGGTTTAATACATGTTAAATGGTTTAATACATGTTAAATGGTTTAATGCATGTTAAATGGTTTAATGCATGTTAAATGGTTTAATGCATGTCAAATGGTTTAATACATGTTAAATGGTTTAATACATGTTAAATGGTGTAATGCATGTTAAATGGTTTAATACATGTTAAATGGTTTAATACATGTTAAATGGTTTAATGCATGTTAAATGGTTTAATGCATGTTAAATGGTTTAATACATGTTAAATGATGTAATGCATGTTAAATGGTTTAACACATGTTAAATGGTTTAATGCATGTTAAATGGTTTAATACTACTTAAATGGTTTAATACACGTTAAATGGTTTAATACATGTTAAATGGTTTAATACATGTTAAATAGTTTACTACATGTTAAATGGTTTAATGCATGTTAAATGGTTTAATGCATGTTAAATGGTTTAATACATGTTAAATGGTTTAATACATGTTAAATGGTTTAATACTAGTTAAATGGTTTAATACATGTTAAATGGTTTAATACATGTTAAATGGTTTAATACATGTTAAATTGTTTAATACATGTTAAATGGTGTAATACATGTTAAATGGTTTAATACATGTTAAATGGTTTAATGCGTGTTAAATGGTTTAATGCATGTTAAATGGTTTAATACATGTTAAATGGTTTAATACATGTTAAATGGTTTAATACATGTTAAATGGTTTAATACTAGTTAAATGGTTTAATACATGTTAAATGGTTTAATACATGTTAAATGGTGTAATACATGTTAAATTGTTTAATACATGTTAAATGGTGTAATACATGTTAAATGGTTTAATGCATGTTAAATGGTTTAATGCATGTTAAATGGTTTAATGCATGTTAAATGGTTTAATGCATGTTAAATGGTTTAATGCATGTTAAATGGTTTAATACTAGTTAAATGGTTTAATACATGTTAAATGGTTTAATACATGTTAAATGGTGTAATACATGTTAAATTGTTTAATACATGTTAAATGGTGTAATACATGTTAAATGGTTTAATGCATGTTAAATGGTTTAATGCATGTTAAATGGTTTAATGCATGTTAAATGGTTTAATGCATGTTAAATGGTTTAATGCATGTTAAATGGTTTAATACATGTTAAATGGTTTAATAAATGTTAAATGGTTTAATGCATGTTAAATGGTTTAATGCATGTCAAATGGTTTAATACATGTTAAATGGTTTAATACATGTTAAATGGTGTAATGCATGTTAAATGGTTTAATACATGTTAAATGGTTTAATACATGTTAAATGGTGTAATGCATGTTAAATGGTTTAACACATGTTAAATGGTTTAATACATGTTAAATGGTTTAATACATAATAAATGGTTTAATACTAGTTAAATGGTTTAATACATGTTAAATGGTTTAATACATGTTAAATGGTGTAATGCATGTTAAATGGTTTAACACATGTTAAATGGTTTAATGCATGTTAAATGGTTTAATACTACTTAAATGGTTTAATACACGTTAAATGGTTTAATACATGTTAAATGGTGTACTAAATGTTAAATAGTTTACTACATGTTAAATGGTTTAATGCATGTTAAATGGTTTAATGCATGTTAAATGGTTTAATACATGTTAAATGGTTTAATACATGTTAAATGGTTTAATACTAGTTAAATGGTTTAATACATGTTAAATGGTTTAATACATGTTAAATGGTTTAATACATGTTAAATTGTTTAATACATGTTAAATGGTGTAATACATGTTAAATGGTTTAATACATGTTAAATGGTTTAATGCATGTTAAATGGTTTAATGCATGTTAAATGGTTTAATACATGTTAAATGGTTTAATACATGTTAAATGGTTTAATACATGTTAAATGGTTTAATACTAGTTAAATGGTTTAATACATGTTAAATGGTTTAATACATGTTAAATGGTGTAATACATGTTAAATTGTTTAATACATGTTAAATGGTGTAATACATGTTAAATGGTTTAATGTATGTTAAATGGTGTAATACATGTTAAATGGTTTAATGCATGTTAAATGGTTTAATGCATGTTAAATGGTTTAATGCATGTTATATGGTTTAATGCATGTTAAATGGTTTAATGCATGTTAAATGGTTTAATACATGTTAAATGGTTTAATAAATGTTAAATGGTTTAATGCATGTTAAATGGTTTAATGCATGTCAAATGGTTTAATACATGTTAAATGGTTTAATACATGTTAAATGGTGTAATGCATGTTAAATGGTTTAATACATGTTAAATGGTTTAATACATGTTAAATGGTTTAATGCATGTTAAATGGTTTAATACATGTTAAATGGTTTAATACATGTTAAATGGTTTAATACATAATAAATGGTTTAATACTAGTTAAATGGTTTAATACATGTTAAATGGTTTAATACATGTTAAATGGTGTAATGCATGTTAAATGGTTTAACACATGTTAAATGGTTTAATGCATGTTAAATGGTTTAATACTACTTAAATGGTTTAATACACGTTAAATGGTTTAATACATGTTAAATGGTGTACTAAATGTTAAATAGTTTACTACATGTTAAATGGTTTAATGCATGTTAAATGGTTTAATGCATGTTAAATGGTTTAATACATGTTAAATGGTTTAATACATGTTAAATGGTTTAATACATGTTAAATGGTGTAATACATGTTAAATGGTTTAATACATGTTAAATGGTTTAATGCATGTTAAATGGTTTAATGCATGTTAAATGGTTTAATACATGTTAAATGGTTTAATACATGTTAAATGGTTTAATACATGTTAAATGGTTTAATACTAGTTAAATGGTTTAATACATGTTAAATGGTTTAATACATGTTAAATGGTGTAATACATGTTAAATTGTTTAATACATGTTAAATGGTGTAACAAATGTTAAATGGTTTAATGCATGTTAAATGGTTTAATGCATGTTAAATGGTTTAATGCATGTTAAATGGTTTAATGCATGTTAAATGGTTTAATGCATGTTAAATGGTTTAATACTAGTTAAATGGTTTAATACATGTTAAATGGTTTAATACATGTTAAATGGTGTAATACATGTTAAATTGTTTAATACATGTTAAATGGTGTAATACATGTTAAATGGTTTAATGCATGTTAAATGGTTTAATGCATGTTAAATGGTTTAATGCATGTTAAATGGTTTAATGCATGTTAAATGGTTTAATACATGTTAAATGGTTTAATAAATGTTAAATGGTTTAATGCATGTTAAATGGTTTAATGCATGTCAAATGGTTTAATACATGTTAAATGGTTTAATACATGTTAAATGGTGTAATGCATGTTAAATGGTTTAATACATGTTAAATGGTTTAATACATGTTAAATGGTTTAATGCATGTTAAATGGTTTAATACATGTTAAATGGTTTAATGCATGTTAAATGGTTTAATACATGTTAAATGGTTTAATGCATGTTAAATGGTTTAATACATGTTAAATGGTTTAATAAATGTTAAATGGTTTAATGCATGTTAAATGGTTTAATGCATGTCAAATGGTTTAATACATGTTAAATGGTTTAATACATGTTAAATGGTGTAATGCATGTTAAATGGTTTAATACATGTTAAATGGTTTAATACATGTTAAATGGTTTAATGCATGTTAAATGGTTTAATACATGTTAAATTGTTTAATGCATGTTAAATGGTTTAATACATGTTTAATGGTTTAATACATGTTAAATGGTTTAATACATGTTAAATGGTTTAATACATAATAAATGGTTTAATACTAGTTAAATGGTTTAATACATGTTAAATGGTTTAATACATGTTAAATGGTGTAATGCATGTTAAATGGTTTAACACATGTTAAATGGTTTAATGCATGTTAAATGGTTTAATACTACTTAAATGGTTTAATACACGTTAAATGGTTTAATACATGTTAAATGGTGTACTAAATGTTAAATAGTTTACTACATGTTAAATGGTTTAATGCATGTTAAATGGTTTAATGCATGTTAAATGGTTTAATACATGTTAAATGGTTTAATACATGTTAAATGGTTTAATACTAGTTAAATGGTTTAATACATGTTAAATGGTTTAATACATGTTAAATGGTTTAATACATGTTAAATTGTTTAATACATGTTAAATGGTGTAATACATGTTAAATGGTTTAATACATGTTAAATGGTTTAATGCATGTTAAATGGTTTAATGCATGTTAAATGGTTTAATACATGTTAAATGGTTTAATACATGTTAAATGGTTTAATACATGTTAAATGGTTTAATACTAGTTAAATGGTTTAATACATGTTAAATGGTTTAATACATGTTAAATGGTGTAATACATGTTAAATTGTTTAATACATGTTAAATGGTGTAATACATGTTAAATGGTTTAATGCATGTTAAATGGTTTAATGCATGTTAAATGGTTTAATGCATGTTATATGGTTTAATGCATGTTAAATGGTTTAATGCATGTTAAATGGTTTAATACATGTTAAATGGTTTAATAAATGTTAAATGGTTTAATGCATGTTAAATGGTTTAATGCATGTCAAATGGTTTAATACATGTTAAATGGTTTAATACATGTTAAATGGTGTAATGCATGTTAAATGGTTTAATACATGTTAAATGGTTTAATACATGTTAAATGGTTTAATGCATGTTAAATGGTTTAATACATGTTAAATGGTTTAATACATGTTAAATGGTTTAATACATAATAAATGGTTTAATACTAGTTAAATGGTTTAATACATGTTAAATGGTTTAATACATGTTAAATGGTGTAATGCATGTTAAATGGTTTAACACATGTTAAATGGTTTAATGCATGTTAAATGGTTTAATACTACTTAAATGGTTTAATACACGTTAAATGGTTTAATACATGTTAAATGGTGTACTAAATGTTAAATAGTTTACTACATGTTAAATGGTTTAATGCATGTTAAATGGTTTAATGCATGTTAAATGGTTTAATACATGTTAAATGGTTTAATACATGTTAAATGGTTTAATACTAGTTAAATGGTTTAATACATGTTAAATGGTTTAATACATGTTAAATGGTTTAATACATGTTAAATTGTTTAATACATGTTAAATGGTGTAATACATGTTAAATGGTTTAATACATGTTAAATGGTTTAATACATGTTAAATGGTTTAATACATGTTAAATGGTTTAATACATGTTAAATTGTTTAATACATGTTAAATGGTGTAATACATGTTAAATGGTTTAATGCATGTTAAATGGTTTAATACATGTTAAATGGTTTAATACATGTTAAATGGTTTAATACATGTTAAATGGTTTAATACTAGTTAAATGGTTTAATACATGTTAAATGGTTTAATACATGTTAAATGGTGTAATACATGTTAAATTGTTTAATACATGTTAAATGGTGTAATACATGTTAAATGGTTTAATACATGTTAAATGGTTTAATGCATGTTAAATGGTTTAATGCATGTTAAATGGTTTAATGCATGTTAAATGGTTTAATGCATGTTAAATGGTTTAATACTAGTTAAATGGTTTAATACATGTTAAATGGTTTAATACATGTTAAATGGTTTAATACATGTTAAATGGTTTAATACTAGTTAAATGGTTTAATACATGTTAAATGGTTTAATACATGTTAAATGGTGTAATACATGTTAAATTGTTTAATACATGTTAAATGGTGTAATACATGTTAAATGGTTTAATGCATGTTAAATGGTTTAATGCATGTTAAATGGTTTAATGCATGTTATATGGTTTAATGCATGTTAAATGGTTTAATGCATGTTAAATGGTTTAATACATGTTAAATGGTTTAATAAATGTTAAATGGTTTAATGCATGTTAAATGGTTTAATGCATGTCAAATGGTTTAATACATGTTAAATGGTTTAATACATGTTAAATGGTGTAATGCATGTTAAATGGTTTAATACATGTTAAATGGTTTAATACATGTTAAATGGTTTAATGCATGTTAAATGGTTTAATACATGTTAAATGGTTTAATACATGTTAAATGGTTTAATACATAATAAATGGTTTAATACTAGTTAAATGGTTTAATACATGTTAAATGGTTTAATACATGTTAAATGGTGTAATGCATGTTAAATGGTTTAACACATGTTAAATGGTTTAATGCATGTTAAATGGTTTAATACTACTTAAATGGTTTAATACACGTTAAATGGTTTAATACATGTTAAATGGTGTACTAAATGTTAAATAGTTTACTACATGTTAAATGGTTTAATGCATGTTAAATGGTTTAATGCATGTTAAATGGTTTAATACATGTTAAATGGTTTAATACATGTTAAATGGTTTAATACTAGTTAAATGGTTTAATACATGTTAAATGGTTTAATACATGTTAAATGGTTTAATACATGTTAAATTGTTTAATACATGTTAAATGGTGTAATACATGTTAAATGGTTTAATACATGTTAAATGGTTTAATGCATGTTAAATGGTTTAATGCATGTTAAATGGTTTAATACATGTTAAATGGTTTAATACATGTTAAATGGTTTAATACATGTTAAATGGTTTAATACTAGTTAAATGGTTTAATACATGTTAAATGGTTTAATACATGTTTAATTGTGTAATACATGTTAAATTGTTTAATACATGTTAAATGGTGTAATACATGTTAAATGGTTTAATGCATGTTAAATGGTTTAATGCATGTTAAATGGTTTAATGCATGTTAAATGGTTTAATGCATGTTAAATGGTTTAATACTAGTTAAATGGTTTAATACATGTTAAATGGTTTAATACATGTTAAATGGTGTAATACATGTTAAATTGTTTAATACATGTTAAATGGTGTAATACATGTTAAATGGTTTAATGCATGTTAAATGGTTTAATGCATGTTAAATGGTTTAATGCATGTTAAATGGTTTAATGCATGTTAAATGGTTTAATACATGTTAAATGGTTTAATAAATGTTAAATGGTTTAATGCATGTTAAATGGTTTAATGCATGTCAAATGGTTTAATACATGTTAAATGGTTTAATACATGTTAAATGGTGTAATGCATGTTAAATGGTTTAATACATGTTAAATGGTTTAATACATGTTAAATGGTTTAATGCATGTTAAATGGTTTAATACATGTTAAATGGTTTAATACATGTTAAATGGTTTAATACATGTTAAATGGTTTAATACATAATAAATGGTTTAATACTAGTTAAATGGTTTAATACATGTTAAATGGTTTAATACATGTTAAATGGTGTAATGCATGTTAAATGGTTTAACACATGTTAAATGGTTTAATGCATGTTAAATGGTTTAATACTACTTAAATGGTTTAATACACGTTAAATGGTTTAATACATGTTAAATGGTGTACTAAATGTTAAATAGTTTACTACATGTTAAATGGTTTAATGCATGTTAAATGGTTTAATGCATGTTAAATGGTTTAATACATGTTAAATGGTTTAATACATGTTAAATGGTTTAATACTAGTTAAATGGTTTAATACATGTTAAATGGTTTAATACATGTTAAATGGTTTAATACATGTTAAATTGTTTAATACATGTTAAATGGTGTAATACATGTTAAATGGTTTAATACATGTTAAATGGTTTAATGCATGTTAAATGGTTTAATGCATGTTAAATGGTTTAATACATGTTAAATGGTTTAATACATGTTAAATGGTTTAATACATGTTAAATGGTTTAATACTAGTTAAATGGTTTAATACATGTTAAATGGTTTAATACATGTTAAATGGTGTAATACATGTTAAATTGTTTAATACATGTTAAATGGTGTAATACATGTTAAATGGTTTAATGCATGTTAAATGGTTTAATGCATGTTAAATGGTTTAATGCATGTTAAATGGTTTAATGCATGTTAAATGGTTTAATGCATGTTAAATGGTTTAATACATGTTAAATGGTTTAATAAATGTTAAATGGTTTAATGCATGTTAAATGGTTTAATGCATGTCAAATGGTTTAATACATGTTAAATGGTTTAATACATGTTAAATGGTGTAATGCATGTTAAATGGTTTAATACATGTTAAATGGTTTAATACATGTTAAATGGTTTAATGCATGTTAAATGGTTTAATACATGTTAAATGGTTTAATACATGTTAAATGGTTTAATACATGTTAAATGGTTTAATACATAATAAATGGTTTAATACTAGTTAAATGGTTTAATACATGTTAAATGGTTTAATACATGTTAAATGGTGTAATGCATGTTAAATGGTTTAACACATGTTAAATGGTTTAATACATGTTAAATGGTTTAATACATAATAAATGGTTTAATACTAGTTAAATGGTTTAATGCATGTTAAATGGTGTAATACATGTTAAATGGTTTAATGCATGTTAAATGGTTTAATACATAATAAATGGTTTAATACTAGTTAAATGGTTTAATACATGTTAAATGGTTTAATACATGTTAAATGGTGTAATGCATGTTAAATGGTTTAATACATGTTAAATGGTTTAATGCATGTTAAATGGTTTAATACTACTTAAATGGTTTAATACACGTTAAATGGTTTAATACATGTTAAATGGTGTACTAAATGTTAAATAGTTTACTACATGTTAAATGGTTTAATGCATGTTAAATGGTTTAATGCATGTTAAATGGTTTAATACATGTTAAATGGTTTAATACATGTTAAATGGTTTAATACATGTTAGATGGTTTAATGCATGTTAAATGGTTTAATACATGTTAAATGGTTTAATACATGTTAAATGGTTTAATGCATGTTAAATGGTTTAATGCATGTTAAATGGTTTAATGCATGTCAAATGGTTTAATACTAGTTAAATGGTTTAATGCATGTTAAATGGTTTAATGCATGTTAAATGGTTTAATGCATGTTAAATGGTTTAATACATGTTAAATGGTTTAATACATGTTAAATGGTTTAATACATGTTAAATGGTTTAATGCATGTTAAATGGTTTAATGCATGTTAAATGGTTTAATGCATGTCAAATGGTTTAATACATGTTAAATGGTTTAATACATGTTAAATGGTGTAATGCATGTTAAATGGTTTAATACATGTTAAATGGTTTAATACATGTTAAATGGTTTAATGCATGTTAAATGGTTTAATACATGTTAAATGGTTTAATAAATGTTAAATGGTTTAATGCATGTTAAATGGTTTAATGCATGTCAAATGGTTTAATACATGTTAAATGGTTTAATACATGTTAAATGGTGTAATGCATGTTAAATGGTTTAATACATGTTAAATGGTTTAATACATGTTAAATGGTTTAATGCATGTTAAATGGTTTAATACATGTTAAATGGTTTAATACATGTTAAATGGTTTAATACATGTTAAATGGTTTAATACATAATAAATGGTTTAATACTAGTTAAATGGTTTAATACATGTTAAATGGTTTAATACATGTTAAATGGTGTAATGCATGTTAAATGGTTTAACACATGTTAAATGGTTTAATGCATGTTAAATGGTTTAATACTACTTAAATGGTTTAATACACGTTAAATGGTTTAATACATGTTAAATGGTTTAATACATGTTAAATGGTTTAATACATGTTAAATGGTTTAATACATAATAAATGGTTTAATACTAGTTAAATGGTTTAATACATGTTAAATGGTTTAATACATGTTAAATGGTGTAATGCATGTTAAATGGTTTAACACATGTTAAATGGTTTAATGCATGTTAAATGGTTTAATACATGTTAAATGGTGTACTAAATGTTAAATAGTTTAATACATGTTAGATGGTTTAATGCATGTTAAATGGTTTAATACATGTTAAATGGTTTAATACTAGTTAAATGGTTTAATGCATGTTAAATGGTTTAATACTAGTTAAATGGTTTAATGCATGTTAAATGGTTTAATGCATGTTAAATGGTTTAATGCATGTTAAATGGTTTAATACATGTTAAATGGTTTAATACATGTTAAATGGTTTAATACATGTTAAATGGTTTAATGCATGTTAAATGGTTTAATACATGTTAAATGGTTTAATACATGTTAAATGGTTTAATGCATGTTAAATGGTTTAATACATGTTAAATGGTTTTATGCATGTTAAATGGTTTAATACATGTTAAATGGTTTAATGCATGTTAAATGGTTTAATACATGTTAAATGGTTTAATACATGTTAAATGGTTTAATACATGTTAAATGGTTTAATACATGTTAAATGGTTTAATGCATGTTAAATGGTTTAATGCATGTTAAATGGTTTAATACATGTTAAATGGTTTAATACATGTTAAATGGTTTAATACATGTTAAATGGTTTAATACTAGTTAAATGGTTTAATACATGTTAAATGGTTTAATACATGTTAAATGGTGTAATACATGTTAAATTGTTTAATACATGTTAAATGGTGTAATACATGTTAAATGGTTTAATGCATGTTAAATGGTTTAATGCATGTTAAATGGTTTAATGCATGTTAAATGGTTTAATGCATGTTAAATGGTTTAATGCATGTTAAATGGTTTAATACATGTTAAATGGTTTAATAAATGTTAAATGGTTTAATGCATGTTAAATGGTTTAATGCATGTCAAATGGTTTAATACATGTTAAATGGTTTAATACATGTTAAATGGTGTAATGCATGTTAAATGGTTTAATACATGTTAAATGGTTTAATACATGTTAAATGGTTTAATGCATGTTAAATGGTTTAATACATGTTAAATGGTTTAATACATGTTAAATGGTTTAATACATAATAAATGGTTTAATACTAGTTAAATGGTTTAATACATGTTAAATGGTTTAATACATGTTAAATGGTGTAATGCATGTTAAATGGTTTAACACATGTTAAATGGTTTAATGCATGTTAAATGGTTTAATACTACTTAAATGGTTTAATACACGTTAAATGGTTTAATACATGTTAAATGGTGTACTAAATGTTAAATAGTTTACTACATGTTAAATGGTTTAATGCATGTTAAATGGTTTAATGCATGTTAAATGGTTTAATACATGTTAAATGGTTTAATACATGTTAAATGGTTTAATACTAGTTAAATGGTTTAATACATGTTAAATGGTTTAATACATGTTAAATGGTTTAATACATGTTAAATTGTTTAATACATGTTAAATGGTGTAATACATGTTAAATGGTTTAATACATGTTAAATGGTTTAATGCATGTTAAATGGTTTAATGCATGTTAAATGGTTTAATACATGTTAAATGGTTTAATACATGTTAAATGGTTTAATACATGTTAAATGGTTTAATACTAGTTAAATGGTTTAATACATGTTAAATGGTTTAATACATGTTAAATGGTGTAATACATGTTAAATTGTTTAATACATGTTAAATGGTGTAATACATGTTAAATGGTTTAATGCATGTTAAATGGTTTAATGCATGTTAAATGGTTTAATGCATGTTAAATGGTTTAATACATGTTAAATGGTTTAATAAATGTTAAATGGTTTAATGCATGTTAAATGGTTTAATGCATGTCAAATGGTTTAATACATGTTAAATGGTTTAATACATGTTAAATGGTGTAATGCATGTTAAATGGTTTAATACATGTTAAATGGTTTAATACATGTTAAATGGTTTAATGCATGTTAAATGGTTTAATACATGTTAAATGGTTTAATACATGTTAAATGGTTTAATACATGTTAAATGGTTTAATACATGTTAAATGGTTTAATGCATGTTAAATGGTTTAATACATGTTAAATGGTTTAATACATGTTAAATGGTTTAATACATGTTAAATGGTTTAATACATAATAAATGGTTTAATACTAGTTAAATGGTTTAATACATGTTAAATGGTTTAATACATGTTAAATGGTGTAATGCATGTTAAATGGTTTAACACATGTTAAATGGTTTAATGCATGTTAAATGGTTTAATACTACTTAAATGGTTTAATACACGTTAAATGGTTTAATACATGTTAAATGGTGTACTAAATGTTAAATAGTTTACTACATGTTAAATGGTTTAATGCATGTTAAATGGTTTAATGCATGTTAAATGGTTTAATACATGTTAAATGGTTTAATACATGTTAAATGGTTTAATACTAGTTAAATGGTTTAATACATGTTAAATGGTTTAATACATGTTAAATGGTTTAATACATGTTAAATTGTTTAATACATGTTAAATGGTGTAATACATGTTAAATGGTTTAATACATGTTAAATGGTTTAATGCATGTTAAATGGTTTAATGCATGTTAAATGGTTTAATACATGTTAAATGGTTTAATACATGTTAAATGGTTTAATACTAGTTAAATGGTTTAATACATGTTAAATGGTTTAATACATGTTAAATGGTGTAATACATGTTAAATTGTTTAATACATGTTAAATGGTGTAATACATGTTAAATGGTTTAATGCATGTTAAATGGTTTAATGCATGTTAAATGGTTTAATGCATGTTAAATGGTTTAATGCATGTTAAATGGTTTAATGCATGTTAAATGGTTTAATACTAGTTAAATGGTTTAATACATGTTAAATGGTTTAATACATGTTAAATGGTGTAATACATGTTAAATTGTTTAATACATGTTAAATGGTGTAATACATGTTAAATGGTTTAATGCATGTTAAATGGTTTAATGCATGTTAAATGGTTTAATGCATGTTAAATGGTTTAATGCATGTTAAATGGTTTAATGCATGTTAAATGGTTTAATACATGTTAAATGGTTTAATAAATGTTAAATGGTTTAATGCATGTTAAATGGTTTAATGCATGTCAAATGGTTTAATACATGTTAAATGGTTTAATACATGTTAAATGGTGTAATGCATGTTAAATGGTTTAATACATGTTAAATGGTTTAATACATGTTAAATGGTTTAATGCATGTTAAATGGTTTAATACATGTTAAATGGTTTAATACATGTTAAATGGTTTAATACATGTTAAATGGTTTAATACATAATAAATGGTTTAATACTAGTTAAATGGTTTAATACATGTTAAATGGTTTAATACATGTTAAATGGTGTAATGCATGTTAAATGGTTTAACACATGTTAAATGGTTTAATGCATGTTAAATGGTTTAATACTACTTAAATGGTTTAATACACGTTAAATGGTTTAATACATGTTAAATGGTGTACTAAATGTTAAATAGTTTACTACATGTTAAATGGTTTAATGCATGTTAAATGGTTTAATGCATGTTAAATGGTTTAATACATGTTAAATGGTTTAATACATGTTAAATGGTTTAATACTAGTTAAATGGTTTAATACATGTTAAATGGTTTAATACATGTTAAATGGTTTAATACATGTTAAATTGTTTAATACATGTTAAATGGTGTAATACATGTTAAATGGTTTAATACATGTTAAATGGTTTAATGCATGTTAAATGGTTTAATGCATGTTAAATGGTTTAATACATGTTAAATGGTTTAATACATGTTAAATGGTTTAATACATGTTAAATGGTTTAATACTAGTTAAATGGTTTAATACATGTTAAATGGTTTAATACATGTTAAATGGTGTAATACATGTTAAATTGTTTAATACATGTTAAATGGTGTAATACATGTTAAATGGTTTAATGCATGTTAAATGGTTTAATGCATGTTAAATGGTTTAATGCATGTTAAATGGTTTAATGCATGTTAAATGGTTTAATGCATGTTAAATGGTTTAATACATGTTAAATGGTTTAATAAATGTTAAATGGTTTAATGCATGTTAAATGGTTTAATGCATGTAAAATGGTTTAATACATGTTAAATGGTTTAATACATGTTAAATGGTGTAATGCATGTTAAATGGTTTAATACATGTTAAATGGTTTAATACATGTTAAATGGTTTAATACATGTTAAATGGTTTAATACATAATAAATGGTTTAATACTAGTTAAATGGTTTAATACATGTTAAATGGTTTAATACATGTTAAATGGTGTAATGCATGTTAAATGGTTTAACACATGTTAAATGGTTTAATGCATGTTAAATGGTTTAATACTACTTAAATGGTTTAATACACGTTAAATGGTTTAATACATGTTAAATGGTGTACTAAATGTTAAATAGTTTACTACATGTTAAATGGTTTAATGCATGTTAAATGGTTTAATGCATGTTAAATGGTTTAATACATGTTAAATGGTTTAATACATGTTAAATGGTTTAATACATGTTAAATGGTGTAATACATGTTAAATGGTTTAATACATGTTAGATGGTTTAATGCATGTTAAATGGTTTAATACTAGTTAAATGGTTTAATGCATGTTAAATGGTTTAATACTAGTTAAATGGTTTAATGCATGTTAAATGGTTTAATGCATGTTAAATGGTTTAATGCATGTTAAATGGTTTAATACATGTTAAATGGTTTAATACATGTTAAATGGTTTAATACATGTTAAATGGTTTAATACATGTTAAATAGTTTAATACATGTTAAATGGTTTAATACATGTTAAATGGTTTAATACATGTTAAATGGTTTAATACATGTTAAATGGTTTAATACATGTTAAATGGTTTAATGCATGTTAAATGGTTTAATGCATGTTAAATGGTTTAATGCATGTCAAATGGTTTAATACATGTTAAATGGTTTAATACATGTTAAATGGTGTAATGCATGTTAAATGGTTTAATACATGTTAAATGGTTTAATACATGTTAAATGGTTTAATGCATGTTAAATGGTTTAATGCATGTTAAATGGTTTAATACATGTTAAATGGTTTAATAAATGTTAAATGGTTTAATGCATGTTAAATGGTTTAATGCATGTCAAATGGTTTAATACATGTTAAATGGTTTAATACATGTTAAATGGTGTAATGCATGTTAAATGGTTTAATACATGTTAAATGGTTTAATACATGTTAAATGGTTTAATGCATGTTAAATGGTTTAATACATGTTAAATGGTTTAATACATGTTAAATGGTTTAATACATGTTAAATGGTTTAATACATAATAAATGGTTTAATACTAGTTAAATGGTTTAATACATGTTAAATGGTTTAATACATGTTAAATGGTGTAATGCATGTTAAATGGTTTAACACATGTTAAATGGTTTAATGCATGTTAAATGGTTTAATACTACTTAAATGGTTTAATACACGTTAAATGGTTTAATACATGTTAAATGGTGTACTAAATGTTAAATAGTTTACTACATGTTAAATGGTTTAATGCATGTTAAATGGTTTAATGCATGTTAAATGGTTTAATACATGTTAAATGGTTTAATACATGTTAAATGGTTTAATACTAGTTAAATGGTTTAATACATGTTAAATGGTTTAATACATGTTAAATGGTTTAATACATGTTAAATTGTTTAATACATGTTAAATGGTGTAATACATGTTAAATGGTTTAATACATGTTAAATGGTTTAATGCATGTTAAATGGTTTAATGCATGTTAAATGGTTTAATACATGTTAAATGGTTTAATACATGTTAAATGGTTTAATACATGTTAAATGGTTTAATACTAGTTAAATGGTTTAATACATGTTAAATGGTTTAATACATGTTAAATGGTGTAATACATGTTAAATTGTTTAATACATGTTAAATGGTGTAATACATGTTAAATGGTTTAATGCATGTTAAATGGTTTAATGCATGTTAAATGGTTTAATGCATGTTAAATGGTTTAATGCATGTTAAATGGTTTAATGCATGTTAAATGGTTTAATGCATGTTAAATGGTTTAATACTAGTTAAATGGTTTAATACATGTTAAATGGTTTAATACATGTTAAATGGTGTAATACATGTTAAATTGTTTAATACATGTTAAATGGTGTAATACATGTTAAATGGTTTAATGCATGTTAAATGGTTTAATGCATGTTAAATGGTTTAATGCATGTTAAATGGTTTAATGCATGTTAAATGGTTTAATACATGTTAGATGGTTTAATGCATGTTAAATGGTTTAATACTAGTTAAATGGTTTAATGCATGTTAAATGGTTTAATACTAGTTAAATGTTTTAATGCATGTTAAATGGTTTAATGCATGTTAAATGGTTTAATGCATGTTAAATGGTTTAATACATGTTAAATGGTTTAATACATGTTAAATGGTTTAATGCATGTTAAATGGTTTAATACATGTTAAATGGTTTAATAAATGTTAAATGGTTTAATGCATGTTAAATGGTTTAATGCATGTCAAATGGTTTAATACATGTTAAATGGTTTAATACATGTTAAATGGTGTAATGCATGTTAAATGGTTTAATACATGTTAAATGGTTTAATACATGTTAAATGGTTTAATGCATGTTAAATGGTTTAATACATGTTAAATGGTTTAATACATGTTAAATGGTTTAATACATGTTAAATGGTTTAATACATAATAAATGGTTTAATACTAGTTAAATGGTTTAATACATGTTAAATGGTTTAATACATGTTAAATGGTGTAATGCATGTTAAATGGTTTAACACATGTTAAATGGTTTAATGCATGTTAAATGGTTTAATACTACTTAAATGGTTTAATACACGTTAAATGGTTTAATACATGTTAAATGGTGTACTAAATGTTAAATAGTTTACTACATGTTAAATGGTTTAATGCATGTTAAATGGTTTAATGCATGTTAAATGGTTTAATACATGTTAAATGGTTTAATACATGTTAAATGGTTTAATACTAGTTAAATGGTTTAATACATGTTAAATGGTTTAATACATGTTAAATGGTTTAATACATGTTAAATGGTTTAATACATGTTAAATGGTTTAATGCATGTTAAATGGTTTAATGCATGTTAAATGGTTTAATACATGTTAAATGGTTTAATACATGTTAAATGGTTTAATACATGTTAAATGGTTTAATACTAGTTAAATGGTTTAATACATGTTAAATGGTTTAATACATGTTAAATGGTGTAATACATGTTAAATTGTTTAATACATGTTAAATGGTGTAATACATGTTAAATGGTTTAATGCATGTTAAATGGTTTAATGCATGTTAAATGGTTTAATGCATGTTAAATGGTTTAATGCATGTTAAATGGTTTAATGCATGTTAAATGGTTTAATGCATGTTAAATGGTTTAATACATGTTAAATTGTTTAATACATGTTAAATGGTGTAATACATGTTAAATGGTTTAATACATGTTAAATGGTTTAATGCATGTTAAATGGTTTAATGCATGTTAAATGGTTTAATACATGTTAAATGGTTTAATACATGTTAAATGGTTTAATACATGTTAAATGGTTTAATACATGTTAAATGGTTTAATACTAGTTAAATGGTTTAATACATGTTAAATGGTTTAATACATGTTAAATGGTGTAATACATGTTAAATTGTTTAATACATGTTAAATGGTGTAATACATGTTAAATGGTTTAATGCATGTTAAATGGTTTAATGCATGTTAAATGGTTTAATGCATGTTAAATGGTTTAATGCATGTTAAATGGTTTAATGCATGTTAAATGGTTTAATACTAGTTAAATGGTTTAATACATGTTAAATGGTTTAATACATGTTAAATGGTGTAATACATGTTAAATTGTTTAATACATGTTAAATGGTGTAATACATGTTAAATGGTTAAATGCATGTTAAATGGTTTAATGCATGTTAAATGGTTTAATGCATGTTAAATGGTTTAATGCATGTTAAATGGTTTAATGCATGTTAAATGGTTTAATACATGTTAGATGGTTTAATGCATGTTATATGGTTTAATACTAGTTAAATGGTTTAATGCATGTTAAATGGTTTAATACTAGTTAAATGGTTTAATGCATGTTAAATGGTTTAATGCATGTTAAATGGTTTAATGCATGTTAAATGGTTTAATGCATGTTAAATGGTTTAATACATGTTAAATGGTTTAATAAATGTTAAATGGTTTAATGCATGTTAAATGGTTTAATGCATGTCAAATGGTTTAATACATGTTAAATGGTGTAATACATGTTAAATGGTGTAATGCATGTTAAATGGTTTAATACATGTTAAATGGTTTAATACATGTTAAATGGTTTAATGCATGTTAAATGGTTTAATACATGTTAAATGGTTTAATACATGTTAAATGGTTTAATACATGTTAAATGGTTTAATACATAATAAATGGTTTAATACTAGTTAAATGGTTTAATACATGTTAAATGGTTTAATACATGTTAAATGGTGTAATGCATGTTAAATGGTTTAACACATGTTAAATGGTTTAATGCATGTTAAATGGTTTAATACTACTTAAATGGTTTAATACACGTTAAATGGTTTAATACATGTTAAATGGTGTACTAAATGTTAAATAGTTTACTACATGTTAAATGGTTTAATGCATGTTAAATGGTTTAATGCATGTTAAATGGTTTAATACATGTTAAATGGTTTAATACATGTTAAATGGTTTAATACTAGTTAAATGGTTTAATACATGTTAAATGGTTTAATACATGTTAAATGGTTTAATACATGTTAAATTGTTTAATACATGTTAAATGGTGTAATACATGTTAAATGGTTTAATACATGTTAAATGGTTTAATGCATGTTAAATGGTTTAATGCATGTTAAATGGTTTAATACATGTTAAATGGTTTAATACATGTTAAATGGTTTAATACATGTTAAATGGTTTAATGCATGTTAAATGGTTTAATGCATGTTAAATGGTTTAATGCATGTTAAATGGTTTACTACTAGTTAAATGGTTTAATACATGTTAAATGGTTTAATACATGTTAAATGGTTTAATACATGTTAAATGGTTTAATACTAGTTAAATGGTTTAATACATGTTAAATGGTTTAATACATGTTAAATGGTTTAACACATGTTAAATGGTTTAATAAATGTTAAATGGTTTAATACATGTTAAATGGTTTAATGCATGTCAAATGGTTTAATACATGTTAAATGGTTTAATACATGTTAAATGGTTTAATACATGTTAAATGGTTTAATGCATGTTAAATGGTTTAATACTAGTTAAATGGTATAATACATGTTAAATGGTTTAATACATGTTAAATGGTTTAATACTAGTTAAATGGTATAATACATGTTAAATGGTTTAATACATGTTAAATGGTTTAATGCATGTTAAATGGTTTAATACTAGTTAAATGGTATAATACATGTTAAATGGTTTAATGCATGTAAAATGGTTTAATACATGTTAAATGGTTTAATACATGTTAAATGGTTTAATACATGTTAAATGGTTTAATACTAGTTAAATGGTTTAATACATGTTAAATGGTTTAATACTAGTTAAATGGTTTAATACATGTTAAATGGTTTAATACATGTTAAATAGTTTAATACTAGTTAAATGGTTTAATGCATGTTAAATGGTTTAATACTAGTTAAATGGTTTAATGCATGTTAAATGGTTTAATACTAGTTAAATGGTTTAATACATGTTAAATGGTTTAATACTAGTTAAATGGTTTAATGCATGTTAAATGGTTTAATACTAGTTAAATGGTTTAATGCATGTTAAATGGTTTAATACTAGTTAAATGGTTTAATACTAGTTAAATGGTTTAATACTAGTTAAATGGTTTAATGCATGTTAAATGCTTTTAATACTAGTTAAATGGTTTAATACTAGTTAAATGGTTTAATACATGTTAAATGGTTTAATGCATTTTAAATGGTTTAATGCATGTTAAATAGTTTAATACATGTTAAATGGTTTAATACATGTTAAATGGTTTAATGCATGTTAAATGGTTTAATACATGTTAAATGGTTTAATACATGTTAAATGGTTTAATGCATGTTAAATGGTTTAATACTAGTTAAATGGTTTAATACATGTTAAATGGTTTAATACATGTTAAATGGTTTAATACTAGTTAAATGGTTTAATGCATGTTAAATGGTTTAATACTAGTTAAATGGTTTAATACATGTTAAATGGCTTAATGCATGTTAAATGGTTTAATGCATGTTAAATAGTTTAATACATGTTAAATGGTTTAATGCATGTTAAATGGTTTAATGCATGTTAAATGGTTTAATACATGTTAAATGGTTTAATACATGTTAAATGGTTTAATACATGTTAAATAGTTTAATGCATGTTAAATGGTTTAATACATGTTAAATGGTTTAATGCATGTAAAATGGTTTAATACATGTTAAATGGTTTAATGCATGTTAAATGGTTTAATACTAGTTAAATGGTTTAATACATGTTAAATGGTTTAATACTAGTTAAATGGTTTAATGCATGTTAAATGGTTTAATACTAGTTAAATGGTTTAATACTAGTTAAATGGTTTAATACTAGTTAAATGGTTTAATGCATGTTAAATGGTTTAATACTAGTTAAATGGTTTAATACTAGTTAAATGGTTTAATACATGTTAAATGGTTTAATGCATTTTAAATGGTTTAATGCATGTTAAATAGTTTAATACATGTTAAATGGTTTAATGCATGTTAAATGGTTTAATACATGTTAAATGGTTTAATACATGTTAAATGGTTTAATGCATGTTAAATGGTTTAATACTAGTTAAATGGTTTAATACATGTTAAATGGTTTAATACATGTTAAATGGTTTAATACTAGTTAAATGGTTTAATGCATGTTAAATGGTTTAATACTAGTTAAATGGTTTAATACATGTTAAATGGCTTAATGCATGTTAAATGGTTTAATGCATGTTAAATAGTTTAATACATGTTAAATGGTTTAATGCATGTTAAATGGTTTAATGCATGTTAAATGGTTTAATACATGTTAAATGGTTTAATACATGTTAAATGGTTTAATACATGTTAAATAGTTTAATGCATGTTAAATGGTTTAATACATGTTAAATGGTTTAATGCATGTAAAATGGTTTAATACATGTTAAATGGTTTAATGCATGTTAAATGGTTTAATACATGTTAAATGGTTTAATGCATGTTAAATGGTTTAATACGTGTTAAATGGTTTAATACATGTTAAATGGTTTAATACATGTTAAATGGTTTAATACATGTTAAATGGTTTAATACATGTTAAATGGTTTAATGCATGTTAAATGGTTTAATACATGTTAAATGGTTTAATGCATGTTAAATGGTTTAATACATGTTAAATGGTTTAATGCATGTTAAATGGTTTAATGCATGTTAAATGGTGTAATACATGTTAAATGGTTTAATACTAGTTAAATGGTTTAATACATGTTAAATGGTTTAATACATGTTAAATGGTGTAATACATGTTAAATAGTTTACTACATGTTAAATGGTTTAATGCATGTTAAATGGTTTAATGCATGTTAAATGGTTTAATGCATGTTAAATGGTTTAATACATGTTAAATGGTTTAATACTAGTTAAATGGTTTAATACATGTTAAATAGTTTACTACATGTTAAATGGTTTAATGCATGTTAAATGGTTTAATGCATGTTAAATGGTTTAATGCATGTTAAATGGTTTAATACATGTTAAATGGTTTAATGCATGTTAAATGGTTTAATGAATGTTAAATGGTTTAATACATGTTAAATGGTGTAATACATGTTAAATGGTTTAATACATGTTAAATGGTGTAATGCATGTTAAATGGTTTAATACATGTTAAATGGTTTAATACATGTTAAATGGTTTAATGCATGTTAAATGGTGTAATACATGTTAAATGGTTTAATACATGTTAAATGGTTTAATGCATGTTAAATGGTTTAATACATGTTAAATGGTTTAATGCTTGTCAAATGGTTTAATACGTGTTAAATGGTTTAATACATGTTAAATGGTTTAATACAGCTTAAATGGTTTAATACATGTTAAATGGTTTAATACATGTTAAATGGTTTAATACATGTTAAATGGTTTAATGCATGTTAAATGGTTTAATACATGTTAAATGGTTTAATACTAGTTAAATGGTGTAATACATGTTAAATGGTTTAATACTAGTTAAATGGTTTAATACATGTTAAATGGTTTAATACATGTTAAATGGTGTAATACATGTTAAATAGTTTACTACATGTTAAATGGTTTAATGCATGTTAAATGGTTTAATGCATGTTAAATGGTTTAATGCATGTTATATGGTTTAATACATGTTAAATGGTTTAATGCATGTTAAATGGTTTAATACATGTTAAATGGTTTAATGCATGTTAAATGGTTTAATGCATGTTAAATGGTTTAATGAATGTTAAATGGTTTAATACATGTTAAATGGTGTAATACATGTTAAATGGTTTAATACATGTTAAATGGTGTAATGCATGTTAAATGGTTTAATACATGTTAAATGGTTTAATACATGTTAAATGGTTTAATGCATGTTAAATGGTGTAATACATGTTAAATGGTTTAATACATGTTAAATGGTTTAATGCATGTTAAATGGTTTAATACATGTTAAATGGTTTAATGCTTGTCAAATGGTTTAATACGTGTTAAATGGTTTAATACATGTTAAATGGTTTAATACAGCTTAAATGGTTTAATACATGTTAAATGGTTTAATACATGTTAAATGGTTTAATGCATGTTAAATGGTTTAATACATGTTAAATGGTTTAATACTAGTTAAATGGTTTAATACATGTTAAATGGTTTAATACATGTTAAATGGTGTAATACATGTTAAATGGTTTAATACTAGTTAAATGGTTTAATACATGTTATATGGTTTAATACATGTTAAATGGTGTAATACATGTTAAATAGTTTACTACATGTTAAATGGTTTAATGCATGT
Organism: Lophius americanus; assembly: GCA_037951165.1. NCBI lineage: Eukaryota > Metazoa > Chordata > Actinopteri > Lophiiformes > Lophiidae > Lophius > Lophius americanus. Next base: position 79,945 of record JBBDHG010000477.1, read on the forward strand.
TAAATGGTTTAATGCATGTTAAATGGTTTAATGCATGTTAAATGGTTTAATACATGTTAAATGGTTTAATGCATGTTAAATGGTTTAATACATGTTAAATGGTTTAATGCATGTTAAATGGTTTAATGCATGTTAAATGGTTTAATGAATGTTAAATGGTTTAATACATGTTAAATGGTGTAATACATGTTAAATGGCTTAATGCATGTTAAATGGTTTAATACATGTTAAATGGCTTAATGCATGTTAAATGGTTTAATACATGTTAAATGGATTAATAAATTTTAAATGGTTTAATACATGTTAAATGGTTTAATACATGTTAAATGGTTTAATACATGTTAAATGGTTTAATACATGTTAAATGGATTAATACATGTTAAATGGTTTAATACATGTTAAATGGTTTAATACATGTTAAATGGTTTAATGCATGTTAAATGGTTTAATACATGTTAAATGGTTTAATACATGTTAAATGATTTAATACTAGTTAAATGGTTTAATACATGTTAAATGGTTTAATACATGTTAAATGGTTTAATACATGTTAAATGGTTTATTACATGTTAAATGGTTTAATACATGTTAAATGGTGTAATACATGTTAAATGGTTTAATGCATGTTAAATAGTTTAATACATGTTAAATGGTTTAATACATGTTAAATGGTTTAATGCATGTTAAATGGTTTAATGCATGTTAAATGGTTTAATACATGTTAAATGGTTTAATACATGTTAAATGGTTTAATACATGTTAAATGGTTTAATACATGTTTAATGGTTTAATGCCTGTCAAATGGTTTAATACTAGTTAAATGGTTTAATAGTAGTTAAATGGTTTAATACATGTGAAATTGTTTAATACATGTTAAATGGTTTAATACATAATAAATGGTTTAATACATGTTAAATGGTTTAATACTAGTTAAATGGTTTAATACATGTGAAATGGTTTAATGCATGTTAAATGGTTTAATGCTTGTTAAATGGTTTAATACATGTTAAATGGTTTAATGCATGTTAAATGGTGTAATACATGTTAAATGGTTTAATACATGTTAAATGGTTTAATACATGTTAAATGGTTTAATGCATGTTAAATGGTGTAATACATGTTAAATTGTTTAATACATGTTAAATGGTTTAATACTAGTTAAATTGTTTAATACATGTTAAATAGTTTAATACATGTTAAATGGTTTAATACATGTTAAATGGTTTAATACATGTTAAATGGTTTAATACATGTTAAATGGTTTAATACTAGTTAAATGGTTTAATACATGTTAAATGGTTTAATACATGTTAAATGGTTTAATACATGTTAAATGGTTTAATACATGTTAAATGGTTTAATACATGTTAAATGGTTTAATACTAGTTAAATGGTTTAATACATGTTAAATGGTTTAATACATGTTAAATGGTTTAATACATGTTAAATGGTTTAATAAATGTTAAATGGTTTAATACATGTTAAATGGTTTAATGCATGTCAAATGGTTTAATACATGTTAAATGGTTTAATACATGTTAAATGGTTTAATACATGTTAAATGGTTTAATGCATGTTAAATGGTTTAATAAATGTTAAATGGTTTAATACATGTTAAATGGTTTAATGCATGTCAAATGGTTTAATACATGTTAAATGGTTTAATACATGTTAAATGGTTTAATACATGTTAAATGGTTTAATGCATGTTAAATGGTTTAATACTAGTTAAATGGTATAATACATGTTAAATGGTTTAATACATGTTAAATGGTTTAATACTAGTTAAATGGTATAATACATGTTAAATGGTTTAATACATGTTAAATGGTTTAATGCATGTTAAATGGTTTAATACTAGTTAAATGGTATAATACATGTTAAATGGTTTAATACATGTTAAATGGTTTAATGCATGTTAAATGGTTTAATACATGTTAAATGGTTTAATACATGTTAAATGGTTTAATACATGTTAAATGGTTTAATACTAGTTAAATGGTTTAATACATGTTAAATGGTTTAATACTAGTTAAATGGTTTAATACATGTTAAATGGTTTAATACATGTTAAATGGTTTAATACTAGTTAAATGGTTTAATGCATGTTAAATGGTTTAATACTAGTTAAATGGTTTAATGCATGTTAAATGGTTTAATACTAGTTAAATGGTTTAATACATGTTAAATGGTTTAATACTAGTTAAATGGTTTAATGCATGTTAAATGGTTTAATACTAGTTAAATGGTTTAATGCATGTTAAATGGTTTAATACTAGTTAAATGGTTTAATACTAGTTAAATGGTTTAATACTAGTTAAATGGTTTAATGCATGTTAAATGGTTTAATACTAGTTAAATGGTTTAATACTAGTTAAATGGTTTAATACATGTTAAATGGTTTAATGCATTTTAAATGGTTTAATGCATGTTAAATAGTTTAATACATGTTAAATGGTTTAATGCATGTTAAATGGTTTAATACATGTTAAATGGTTTAATACATGTTAAATGGTTTAATACATGTTAAATGGTTTAATACTAGTTAAATGGTTTAATACATGTTAAATGGTTTAATACATGTTAAATGGTTTAATGCATGTTAAATGATTTAATACATGTTAAATGGTTTAATACATGTTAAATGGTTTAATACATGTTAAATGGTTTAATACTAGTTAAATGGTTTAATACATGTTAAATGGTTTAATACATGTTAAATGGTTTAATACTAGTTAAATGGTTTAATGCATGTTAAATGGTTTAATACTAGTTAAATGGTTTAATACATGTTAAATGGCTTAATGCATGTTAAATGGTTTAATGCATGTTAAATAGTTTAATACATGTTAAATGGTTTAATGCATGTTAAATGGTTTAATGCATGTTAAATGGTTTAATACATGTTAAATGGTTTAATACATGTTAAATGGTTTAATACATGTTAAATAGTTTAATGCATGTTAAATGGTTTAATACATGTTAAATGGTTTAATGCATGTAAAATGGTTTAATACATGTTAAATGGTTTAATGCATGTTAAATGGTTTAATACTAGTTAAATGGTTTAATACATGTTAAATGGTTTAATACTAGTTAAATGGTTTAATGCATGTTAAATGGTTTAATACTAGTTAAATGGTTTAATGCATGTTAAATGGTTTAATACTAGTTAAATGGTTTAATACTAGTTAAATGGTTTAATGCATGTTAAATGGTTTAATACTAGTTAAATGGTTTAATACTAGTTAAATGGTTTAATACATGTTAAATGGTTTAATGCATTTTAAATGGTTTAATGCATGTTAAATAGTTTAATACATGTTAAATGGTTTAATGCATGTTAAATGGTTTAATACATGTTAAATGGTTTAATACATGTTAAATGGTTTAATGCATGTTAAATGGTTTAATACTAGTTAAATGGTTTAATACATGTTAAATGGTTTAATACATGTTAAATGGTTTAATACTAGTTAAATGGTTTAATGCATGTTAAATGGTTTAATACTAGTTAAATGGTTTAATACATGTTAAATGGCTTAATGCATGTTAAATGGTTTAATGCATGTTAAATAGTTTAATACATGTTAAATGGTTTAATGCATGTTAAATGGTTTAATGCATGTTAAATGGTTTAATACATGTTAAATGGTTTAATACATGTTAAATGGTTTAATACATGTTAAATAGTTTAATGCATGTTAAATGGTTTAATACATGTTAAATGGTTTAATGCATGTAAAATGGTTTAATACATGTTAAATGGTTTAATGCATGTTAAATGGTTTAATACATGTTAAATGGTTTAATGCATGTTAAATGGTTTAATACGTGTTAAATGGTTTAATACATGTTAAATGGTTTAATACATGTTAAATGGTTTAATACATGTTAAATGGTTTAATACATGTTAAATGGTTTAATGCATGTTAAATGGTTTAATACATGTTAAATGGTTTAATGCATGTTAAATGGTTTAATACATGTTAAATGGTTTAATGCATGTTAAATGGTTTAATGCATGTTAAATGGTGTAATACATGTTAAATGGTTTAATACTAGTTAAATGGTTTAATACATGTTAAATGGTTTAATACATGTTAAATGGTGTAATACATGTTAAATGGTTTAATACTAGTTAAATGGTTTAATACATGTTAAATGGTTTAATACATGTTAAATGGTGTAATACATGTTAAATAGTTTACTACATGTTAAATGGTTTAATGCATGTTAAATGGTTTAATGCATGTTAAATGGTTTAATGCATGTTAAATGGTTTAATACATGTTAAATGGTTTAATGCATGTTAAATGGTTTAATGAATGTTAAATGGTTTAATACATGTTAAATGGTGTAATACATGTTAAATGGTTTAATACATGTTAAATGGTGTAATGCATGTTAAATGGTTTAATACATGTTAAATGGTTTAATACATGTTAAATGGTTTAATGCATGTTAAATGGTGTAATACATGTTAAATGGTTTAATACATGTTAAATGGTTTAATGCATGTTAAATGGTTTAATACATGTTAAATGGTTTAATGCTTGTCAAATGGTTTAATACGTGTTAAATGGTTTAATACATGTTAAATGGTTTAATACAGCTTAAATGGTTTAATACATGTTAAATGGTTTAATACATGTTAAATGGTTTAATACATGTTAAATGGTTTAATGCATGTTAAATGGTTTAATACATGTTAAATGGTTTAATACTAGTTAAATGGTGTAATACATGTTAAATGGTTTAATACTAGTTAAATGGTTTAATACATGTTAAATGGTTTAATACATGTTAAATGGTGTAATACATGTTAAATAGTTTACTACATGTTAAATGGTTTAATGCATGTTAAATGGTTTAATGCATGTTAAATGGTTTAATGCATGTTAAATGGTTTAATACATGTTAAATGGTTTAATGCATGTTAAATGGTTTAATACATGTTAAATGGTTTAATGCATGTTAAATGGTTTAATGCATGTTAAATGGTTTAATGAATGTTAAATGGTTTAATACATGTTAAATGGTGTAATACATGTTAAATGGTTTAATACATGTTAAATGGTGTAATGCATGTTAAATGGTTTAATACATGTTAAATGGTTTAATACATGTTAAATGGTTTAATGCATGTTAAATGGTGTAATACATGTTAAATGGTTTAATACATGTTAAATGGTTTAATGCATGTTAAATGGTTTAATACATGTTAAATGGTTTAATGCTTGTCAAATGGTTTAATACGTGTTAAATGGTTTAATACATGTTAAATGGTTTAATACAGCTTAAATGGTTTAATACATGTTAAATGGTTTAATACATGTTAAATGGTTTAATGCATGTTAAATGGTTTAATACATGTTAAATGGTTTAATACTAGTTAAATGGTTTAATACATGTTAAATGGTTTAATACATGTTAAATGGTGTAATACATGTTAAATGGTTTAATACTAGTTAAATGGTTTAATACATGTTATATGGTTTAATACATGTTAAATGGTGTAATACATGTTAAATAGTTTACTACATGTTAAATGGTTTAATGCATGTTAAATGGTTTAATGCATGTTAAATGGTTTAATGCATGTTAAATGGTTTAATACATGTTAAATGGTTTAATGCATGTTAAATGGTTTAATACATGTTAAATGGTTTAATGCATGTTAAATGGTTTAATGCATGTTAAATGGTTTAATGAATGTTAAATGGTTTAATACATGTTAAATGGTGTAATACATGTTAAATGGCTTAATGCATGTTAAATGGTTTAATACATGTTAAATGGCTTAATGCATGTTAAATGGTTTAATACATGTTAAATGGCTTAATGCATGTTAAATGGTTTAATACATGTTAAATGGATTAATAAATTTTAAATGGTTTAATACATGTTAAATGGTTTAATACATGTTAAATGGTTTAATACATGTTAAATGGTTTAATACATGTTAAATGGATTAATACATGTTAAATGGTTTAATACATGTTAAATGGTTTAATACATGTTAAATGGTTTAATGCATGTTAAATGGTTTAATACATGTTAAATGGTTTAATACATGTTAAATGATTTAATACTAGTTAAATGGTTTAATACATGTTAAATGGTTTAATACATGTTAAATGGTTTAATACATGTTAAATGGTTTATTACATGTTAAATGGTTTAATACATGTTAAATGGTGTAATACATGTTAAATGGTTTAATGCATGTTAAATAGTTTAATACATGTTAAATGGTTTAATACATGTTAAATGGTTTAATGCATGTTAAATGGTTTAATGCATGTTAAATGGTTTAATACATGTTAAATGGTTTAATACATGTTAAATGGTTTAATACATGTTAAATGGTTTAATACATGTTTAATGGTTTAATGCCTGTCAAATGGTTTAATACTAGTTAAATGGTTTAATACTAGTTAAATGGTTTAATACATGTGAAATGGTTTAATACATGTTAAATGGTTTAATACATAATAAATGGTTTAATACATGTTAAATGGTTTAATACTAGTTAAATGGTTTAATACATGTGAAATGGTTTAATGCATGTTAAATGGTTTAATGCTTGTTAAATGGTTTAATACATGTTAAATGGTTTAATGCATGTTAAATGGTGTAATACATGTTAAATGGTTTAATACATGTTAAATGGTTTAATACATGTTAAATGGTTTAATGCATGTTAAATGGTGTAATACATGTTAAATTGTTTAATACATGTTAAATGGTTTAATACTAGTTAAATGGTTTAATACATGTTAAATAGTTTAATACATGTTAAATGGTTTAATACATGTTAAATGGTTTAATACATGTTAAATGGTTTAATGCATGTTAAATGGTTTAATACATGTTAAATGGTTTAATGCATGTTAAATGGTTTAATACATGTTAAATGGTTTAATGCATGTTAAATGGTTTAATACATGTTAAATGGTTTAATACATGTTAAATGGTTTAATACATGTTAAATGGTTTAATACATGTTAAATGGTTTAATACATGTTAAATGGTTTAATACATGTTAAATGGTTTAATACATGTTAAATGGTTTAATGCATGTTAAATGGTTTAATACTAGTTAAATGGTTTAATACATGTTAAATGGTTTAATGCATGTTAAATGGTTTAATACATGTTAAATGGTTTAATGCATGTTAAATGGTTTAATGCATGTTAAATGGTTTAATACATGTTAATGGATTAATACATGTTAAATGGTTTAATACATGTTAAATGGTTTAATGCATGTTAAATGGCTTAATGCATGTTAAATGGTTTAATACATGTTAAATGGATTAATAAATTTTAAATGGTTTAATACATGTTTAATGGTTTAATACATGTTAAATGGTTTAATACATGTTAAATGGTTTAATACATGTTAAATGGATTAATACATGTTAAATGGTTTAATACATGTTAAATGGTTTAATACATGTTTAATGGTTTAATACATGTTAAATGGTTTAATACATGTTAAATGGTTTAATACATGTTAAATGGTTTAATACTAGTTAAATGGTTTAATACATGTTAAATGGTTTAATACATGTTAAATGGTTTAATACATGTTAAATGGTTTAATACATGTTAAATGGTTTAATACTAGTTAAATGGTTTAATACATGTTAAATGGTTTAATACATGTTAAATGGTTTAATACATGTTAAATGGTTTAATAAATGTTAAATGGTTTAATACATGTTAAATGGTTTAATGCATGTCAAATGGTTTAATACATGTTAAATGGTTTAATACATGTTAAGTGGTTTAATACTAGTTAAATGGTTTAATAAATGTTAAATGGTTTAATACATGTTAAATGGTTTAATGCATGTTAAATGGTTTAATACTAGTTAAATGGTATAATACATGTTAAATGGTTTAATACATGTTAAATGGTTTAATGCATGTTAAATGGTTTAATACTAGTTAAATGGTATAATACATGTTAAATGGTTTAATACATGTTAAATGGTTTAATGCATGTTAAATGGTTTAATACATGTTAAATGGTTTAATACATGTTAAATGGTTTAATACATGTTAAATGGTTTAATACTAGTTAAATGGTTTAATACATGTTAAATGGTTTAATACTAGTTAAATGGTTTAATACATGTTAAATGGTTTAATACATGTTAAATGGTTTAATACTAGTTAAATGGTTTAATGCATGTTAAATGGTTTAATACTAGTTAAATGGTTTAATACATGTTAAATGGTTTAATACTAGTTAAATGGTTTAATGCATGTTAAATGGTTTAATACTAGTTAAATGGTTTAATACATGTTAAATGGCTTAATGCATGTTAAATGGTTTAATGCATGTTAAATAGTTTAATACATGTTAAATGGTTTAATGCATGTTAAATGGTTTAATGCATGTTAAATGGTTTAATACATGTTAAATGGTTTAATACATGTTAAATGGTTTAATACATGTTAAATAGTTTAATGCATGTTAAATGGTTTAATACATGTTAAATGGTTTAATGCATGTAAAATGGTTTAATACATGTTAAATGGTTTAATGCATGTTAAATGGTTTAATGCATGTTAAATGGTTTAATGCATGTTAAATGGTTTAATACGTGTTAAATGGTTTAATACATGTTAAATGGTTTAATACATGTTAAATGGTTTAATACATGTTAAATGGTTTAATGCATGTTAAATGGTTTAATACATGTTAAATGGTTTAATGCATGTTAAATGGTTTAATGCATGTTAAATGGTGTAATACATGTTAAATGGTTTAATACTAGTTAAATGGTTTAATACATGTTAAATGGTTTAATACATGTTAAATGGTGTAATACATGTTAAATGGTTTAATACTAGTTAAATGGTTTAATACATGTTAAATGGTTTAATACATGTTAAATGGTGTAATACATGTTAAATAGTTTACTACATGTTAAATGGTTTAATGCATGTTAAATGGTTTAATGCATGTTAAATGGTTTAATGCATGTTAAATGGTTTAATACATGTTAAATGGTTTAATGCATGTTAAATGGTTTAATGAATGTTAAATGGTTTAATACATGTTAAATGGTGTAATACATGTTAAATGGTTTAATACATGTTAAATGGTGTAATGCATGTTAAATGGTTTAATACATGTTAAATGGTTTAATACATGTTAAATGGTTTAATGCATGTTAAATGGTGTAATACATGTTAAATGGTTTAATACATGTTAAATGGTTTAATGCATGTTAAATGGTTTAATACATGTTAAATGGTTTAATGCTTGTCAAATGGTTTAATACGTGTTAAATGGTTTAATACATGTTAAATGGTTTAATACAGCTTAAATGGTTTAATACATGTTAAATGGTTTAATACATGTTAAATGGTTTAATGCATGTTAAATGGTTTAATACATGTTAAATGGTTTAATACTAGTTAAATGGTTTAATACATGTTAAATGGTTTAATACATGTTAAATGGTGTAATACATGTTAAATGGTTTAATACTAGTTAAATGGTTTAATACATGTTATATGGTTTAATACATGTTAAATGGTGTAATACATGTTAAATAGTTTACTACATGTTAAATGGTTTAATGCATGTTAAATGGTTTAATGCATGTTAAATGGTTTAATGCATGTTAAATGGTTTAATACATGTTAAATGGTTTAATGCATGTTAAATGGTTTAATACATGTTAAATGGTTTAATGCATGTTAAATGGTTTAATGCATGTTAAATGGTTTAATGAATGTTAAATGGTTTAATACATGTTAAATGGTGTAATACATGTTAAATGGCTTAATGCATGTTAAATGGTTTAATACATGTTAAATGGCTTAATGCATGTTAAATGGTTTAATACATGTTAAATGGATTAATAAATTTTAAATGGTTTAATACATGTTAAATGGTTTAATACATGTTAAATGGTTTAATACATGTTAAATGGTTTAATACATGTTAAATGGATTAATACATGTTAAATGGTTTAATACATGTTAAATGGTTTAATACATGTTAAATGGTTTAATGCATGTTAAATGGTTTAATACATGTTAAATGGTTTAATACATGTTAAATGATTTAATACTAGTTAAATGGTTTAATACATGTTAAATGGTTTAATACATGTTAAATGGTTTAATACATGTTAAATGGTTTATTACATGTTAAATGGTTTAATACATGTTAAATGGTGTAATACATGTTAAATGGTTTAATGCATGTTAAATAGTTTAATACATGTTAAATGGTTTAATACATGTTAAATGGTTTAATGCATGTTAAATGGTTTAATGCATGTTAAATGGTTTAATACATGTTAAATGGTTTAATACATGTTAAATGGTTTAATACATGTTAAATGGTTTAATACATGTTTAATGGTTTAATGCCTGTCAAATGGTTTAATACTAGTTAAATGGTTTAATACTAGTTAAATGGTTTAATACATGTGAAATGGTTTAATACATGTTAAATGGTTTAATACATAATAAATGGTTTAATACATGTTAAATGGTTTAATACTAGTTAAATGGTTTAATACATGTGAAATGGTTTAATGCATGTTAAATGGTTTAATGCTTGTTAAATGGTTTAATACATGTTAAATGGTTTAATGCATGTTAAATGTTGTAATACATGTTAAATGGTTTAATACATGTTAAATGGTTTAATACATGTTAAATGGTTTAATGCATGTTAAATGGTGTAATACATGTTAAATTGTTTAATACATGTTAAATGGTTTAATACTAGTTAAATGGTTTAATACATGTTAAATAGTTTAATACATGTTAAATGGTTTAATACATGTTAAATGGTTTAATACATGTTAAATGGTTTAATGCATGTTAAATGGTTTAATACATGTTAAATGGTTTAATGCATGTTAAATGGTTTAATACATGTTAAATGGTTTAATGCATGTTAAATGGTTTAATACATGTTAAATGGTTTAATACATGTTAAATGGTTTAATACATGTTAAATGGTTTAATACATGTTAAATGGTTTAATACATGTTAAATGGTTTAATACATGTTAAATGGTTTAATACATGTTAAATGGTTTAATGCATGTTAAATGGTTTAATACTAGTTAAATGGTTTAATACATGTTAAATGGTTTAATGCATGTTAAATGGTTTAATACATGTTAAATGGTTTAATGCATGTTAAATGGTTTAATGCATGTTAAATGGTTTAATACATGTTAATGGATTAATACATGTTAAATGGTTTAATACATGTTAAATGGTTTAATGCATGTTAAATGGCTTAATGCATGTTAAATGGTTTAATACATGTTAAATGGATTAATAAATTTTAAATGGTTTAATACATGTTTAATGGTTTAATACATGTTAAATGGTTTAATACATGTTAAATGGTTTAATACATGTTAAATGGATTAATACATGTTAAATGGTTTAATACATGTTAAATGGTTTAATACATGTTTAATGGTTTAATACATGTTAAATGGTTTAATACATGTTAAATGGTTTAATACATGTTAAATGGATTAATACATGTTAAATGGTTTAATACATGTTAAATGGTTTAATACATGTTAAATGGTTTAATGCATGTTAAATGGTTTAATACATGTTAAATGGTTTAATACATGTTAAATGGTTTAATACTAGTTAAATGGTTTAATACATGTTAAATGGTTTAATACATGTTAAATGGTTTATTACATGTTAAATGGTTTAATACATGTTAAATGGTGTAATACATGTTAAATGGTTTAATACATGTTAAATGGTTTAATACCTGTTAAATGGTTTAATGCATGTTAAATGGTTTAATACATGTTAAATGGTTTAATACATGTTAAATGGTTTAATACATGTTAAATGGTTTAATACATGTTAAATGGTTTAATACATGTCAAATGGTTTAATACTAGTTAAATGGTTTAATACTAGTTAAATGGTTTAATACTAGTTAAATGGTTTAATACATGTGAAATGGTTTAATGCATGTTAAATGGTTACTGCATGTTAAATGGTGTAATACATGTTAAATGGTTTAATACATGTTAAATGGTTTAATACATGTTAAATTGTGTAATGCATGTTAAATGGTTTAATACATGTTAAATGGTTTAATGCATGTTAAATGGTTTAATACATGTTAAATGGTTTAATACATGTTAAATGGTTTAATACATGTTAAATGGTTTAATACATGTTAAATGGTTTAATACATGTTAAATGGTTTAATACATGTTAAATGGTTTAATGCATGTTAAATGGTTTAATACATGTTAAATGGTTTAATACATGTTAAATGGTTTAATACATGTTAAATGGTTTAATGCATGTTAAATGGTTTAATACATGTTAAATGGTTTAATACATGTTAAATGGTTTAATACATGTTAAATGGTTTAATACATGTTAAATGGTTTAATGCATGTTAAATGGTTTAATACATGTTAAATAGTTTAATACATGTTAAATGGTTTAATACATGTTAAATGGTTTAATACATGTTAAATGGTTTAATGCATGTTAAATGGTTTAATACATGTTAAATGGTGTAATACATGTTAAATAGTTTACTACATGTTAAATGGTTTAATACATGTTAAATGGTTTAATACTAGTTAAATGGTTTAATACATGTTAAATAGTTTAATGCATGTTAAATGGTTTAATACATGTTAAATGGTTTAATACATGTTAAATAGTTTACTACATGTTAAATGGTTTAATGCATGTTAAATGGTTTAATACATGTTAAATGGTGTAATACATGTTAAATGGTTTAATACATGTTAAATGGTTTAATACATGTTAAATGGTGTAATACATGTTAAATGGTTTAATACATGTTAAATGGTTTAATACATGTTAAATGGTGTAATGCATGTTAAATGGTTTAATACATGTTAAATGGTTTAATACATGTTAAATGGTTTAATGCATGTTAAATGGTGTAATACATGTTAAATGGTTTAATACATGTTAAATGGTTTAATGCATGTTAAATGGTTTAATACATGTTAAATGGTTTAATACATGTTAAATGGTTTAATACATGTTAAATGGTTTAACGCATGTTAAATGGTTTAATACTAGTTAAATGGTTTAATACATGTTAAATAGTTTAATACATGTTAAATGGTTTAATACATGTTAAATGGTTTAATACATGTTAAATGGTTTAATGCATGTTAAATGGTTTAATACATGTTAAATGGTTTAATGCATGTTAAATGGTTTAATACATGTTAAATGGTTTAATGCATGTTAAATGGTTTAATGAATGTTAAATGGTTTAATACATGTTAAATGGTTTAATACATGTTAAATGGTTTAATACATGTTAAATGGTTTAATGCATGTTAAATGGTTTAATACTAGTTAAATGGTTTAATACATGTTAAATGGCTTAATGCATGTTAAATGGTTTAATACATGTAAAATGGATTAATAAATTTTAGATGGTTTAATACATGTTAAATGGTTTAATACATGTTAAATGGTTTAATACATGTTAAATGGTTTAATACATGTTAAATGGATTAATACATGTTAAATGGTTTAATACATGTTAAATGGTTTAATACATGTTAAATGGTTTAATGCATGTTAAATGGTTTAATACATGTTAAATGGTTTAATACATGTTAAATGGTTTAATACTAGTTAAATGGTTTAATACATGTTAAATGGTTTAATACATGTTAAATGGTTTAATACATGTTAAATGGTTTATTACATGTTAAATGGTTTAATACATGTTAAATGGTGTAATACATGTTAAATGGTTTAATGCATGTTAAATAGTTTAATACATGTTAAATGGTGTAATACATGTTAAATGGTTTAATGCATGTTAAATAGTTTAATACATGTTAAATGGTTTAATACATGTTAAATGGTTTAATGCATGTTAAATGGTTTAATGCATGTTAAATGGTTTAATGCATGTTAAATGGTTTAATACATGTTAAATGGTTTAATACATGTTAAATGGTTTAATACATGTTAAATAGTTTAATACATGTTTAATGGTTTAATACATGTTAAATGGTTTAATGCATGTTAAATGGTTTAATACATGTTAAATGGTTTAATACATGTTAAATGGTTTAATGCATGTTAAATGGTTTAATGCATGTTAAATGGTTTAATACATGTTAAATGGTTTAATACATGTTAAATGGTTTAATGCATGTTAAATGGTTTAATACATGTTAAATGGTTTAATGCATGTTAAATGGTTTAATACATGTTAAATGGTTTAATACATGTTAAATGGTGTAATGCATGTTAAATGGTTCAATACATGTTAAATGGTTTAATGCATGTTAAATGGTTTAATGCATGTTAAATTGTTTAATAAATGTTAAATGGTTTAATACATGTTAAATGGTTTAATACATGTCAAATGGTTTAATGCATGTTAAATGGTTTAAAACATGTTAAATGGTTTAATGCATGTTAAATAGTTTACTACATGTTAAATGGTTTAATGTATGTTAAATGGTTTAATACATGTTAAATGGTTTAATACATGTTAAATGGTTTAATGCATGTTAAATGGTTTAATACTAGTTAAATGGTTTAATACATGTTAAATGGTTTAATACATGTTAAATGGTGTAATGCATGTTAAATGGTTTAATACATGTTAAATGGTTTAATGCATGTTAAATGGTTTAATACATGTTAAATGGTTTGATACATGTTAAATGGTTTAATACATGTTAAATGGTTTAATGCATGTTAAATGGTTTAATACATGATAAATGGTTTAATACATGTTAAATGGTTTAATGCATGTTAAATGGTTTAATACATGTTAAATAGTTTAATACATGTTAAATGGTTTAATACATGTTAAATGGTTTAATACATGTTAAATGGTTTAATACATGTTAAATGGTTTAATACATGTTAAATGGTTTAATACATGTTAAATGGTTTAATACATGTTAAAAGGTTTAATGCATGTTAAATGGTTTAATACATGTTAAATGGTTTAATACATGTTAAATGGTTTAATACATGTTATATGGTGTAATGCATGTTAAATGGTTTAATACTAGTTAAATGGTTTAATGCATGTTAAATGGTTTAATACATGTTAAATGGATTAATACATGTTAAATGGTTTAATACATGTTAAATGGTTTAATACATGTTAAATGGTTTAATGCATGTTAAATGGTTTAATACATGTTAAACGGTTTAATACATGTTAAATGGTTTAATGCATGTTAAATGGTTTAATGCATGTTAAATGGTTTAATACATGTTCAATGGTTTAATACATGTTAAATGGTTTAATGCATGTTAAATGGTTTAATACATGTTAAATGGTTTAATACATGTTAAATGGTTTAATGCATGTTAAATGGTTTAATGCATGTTAAATGGTTTAATACATGTTAAATGGTTAAATACATGTTTAATGGTTTAATGCATGTTAAATGGTTTAATACATGTTAAATGGTTTAATGCATGTTAAATGGTTTAATACATGTTAAATGGTTTAATGCATGTTAAATGGTTTAATACATGTTAAATGGTTTAATACATGTTAAATGGTTTAATACATGTTAAATGGTTTAATGCATGTTAAATGGTTTAATACATGTTAAATGGTTTAATACATGTTAAATGGTTTAATACATGTTAAATGGTTTAATACATGTTAAATGGTTTAATACATGTTAAATGGTTTAATACATGTTAAATGGTTTAATGAATGTTAAATGGTTTAATACATGTTAAATGGTGTAATACATGTTAAATGGCTTAATGCATGTTAAATGGTTTAATACATGTTAAATGGTTTAATGCATGTTAAATGGTTTAATGCATGTTAAATGGTTTAATACATGTTAAATGGTTAAATACATGTTTAATGGTTTAATGCATGTTAAATGGTTTAATACATGTTAAATGGTTTAATGCATGTTAAATGGTTTAATACATGTTAAATGGTTTAATACATGTTAAATGGTTTAATACATGTTAAATGGTTTAATACATGTTAAATGGTTTAATACATGTTAAATGGTTTAATGCATGTTAAATGGTTTAATGAATGTTAAATGGTTTAATACATGTTAAATGGTGTAATACATGTTAAATGGCTTAATGCATGTTAAATGGTTTAATGCATGTTAAATGGTTTAATACATGTTAAATGGTTAAATACATGTTTAATGGTTTAATGCATGTTAAATGGTTTAATACATGTTAAATGGTTTAATGCATGTTAAATGGTTTAATACATGTTAAATGGTTTAATGCATGTTAAATGGTTTAATACATGTTAAATGGTTTAATACATGTTAAATGGTTTAATACATGTTAAATGGTTTAATGCATGTTAAATGGTTTAATGCATGTTAAATGGTTTAATACATGTTAAATGGTTTAATACATGTTAAATGGTTTAATGCATGTTAAATGGTTTAATGCATGTTAAATGGTTTAATACATGTTAAATGGTTAAATACATGTTTAATGGTTTAATGCATGTTAAATGGTTTAATACATGTTAAATGGTTTAATGCATGTTAAATGGTTTAATACATGTTAAATGGTTTAATGCATGTTAAATGGTTTAATACATGTTAAATGGTTTAATGCATGTTAAATGGTTTAATACATGTTAAATGGTGTAATACATGTTAAATGGTTTAATGCATGTTAAATGGTGTAATACATGTTAAATGGTGTAATGCATGTTAAATGGTGTAATGCATGTTAAATGGTTTAATACATGTTAAATGGTTTAATACATGTTAAATGGTTTAATACATGTTAAATGGTTTAATACATGTTAAATGGTTTAATACATGTTAAATGGTTTAATGCATGTTAAATGGTTTAATGCATGTTAAATGGTGTAATACATGTTAAATGGTGTAATGCATGTTAAATGGTGTAATGCATGTTAAATGGTTTAATACATGTTAAATGGTTTAATACATGTTAAATGGTTTAATACATGTTACTAACTGGACTTTTTCCCAGGAGTCTTTGTGTTTTCTCCCCCTGTAAGGTCACATGGTTGGTGATGGTTCTGCTGCTGTGGACCTGCTCCATGTCCTCTGATCACAAGATGCTCATGATGATGATTATTGTTATTATTATTATTATTATATAGTATTTCCCCATAAACTATCACTATATGTTACATTAATATTAATGTTATTATCGACCATGGAGAGGTTGGAGAAAGTGGATTAGAGCTGATATCTTTGCTGCTTTCCCCCCGTCTGTATCTCTCCTCTCTCTCTCTCTCTTTCCATACCCGACCGGTCATGGCGGTAGGCCGTCCCCCCTGAGTCTTGGATCTGCTCGAGGTTTCTGCCCGTTAAAGGGCAGTTTTTTCTGGCCATTGTCTCCAAGTGCTGCTCAAGGCGGAGCTTGTTGTGTCTGTAGATAATTATATAAAGAGTTTGTTCTGTAGATAATTATATAAAGAGTTTTACATGTAGATAATTATATAAAGAGTTTTACCTGTAGATAATTATATAAAGAGTTTGTTCTGTAGATAATTATATAAAGAGTTTTACCTGTAGATAATTATATAAAGAGTTAGTTCTGTAGATAATTATATAAAGAGTTTTACCTGTAGATAATTATATAAAGAGTTTTACCTGTAGATAATTATATAAAGAGTTTTACCTGTAGATAATTATATAAAGAGTTTGTTCTGTAGATAATTATATAAAGAGTTTGTTCTGTAGATAATTATATAAAGAGTTTTACCTGTAGATAATTATATAAAGAGTTTTACCTGTAGATAATTATATAAAGAGTTTTACCTGTAGATAATTATATAAAGAGTTTGTTCTGTAGATAATTATATAAAGAGTTTTACCTGTAGATAATTATATAAAGAGTTTTACCTGTAGATAATTATATAAAGAGTTTGTTCTGTAGATAATTATATAAAGAGTTTGTTCTGTAGATAATTATATAAAGAGTTTTACCTGTAGATAATTATATAAAGAGTTTGTTCTGTAGATAATTATATAAAGAGTTTTACCTGTAGATAATTATATAAAGAGTTTTACCTGTAGATAATTATATAAAGAGTTAGTTCTGTAGATAATTATATAAAGAGTTTTACCTGTAGATAATTATATAAAGAGTTAGTTCTGTAGATAATTATATAAAGAGTTTTACCTGTAGATAATTATATAAAGAGTTAGTTCTGTAGATAATTATATAAAGAGTTTGTTCTGTAGATAATTATATAAAGAGTTAGTTCTGTAGATAATTATATAAAGAGTTTGTTCTGTAGATAATTATATAAAGAGTTTTACATGTAGATAATTATATAAAGAGTTTTACCTGTAGATAATTATATAAAGAGTTTGTTCTGTAGATAATTATATAAAGAGTTTTACCTGTAGATAATTATATAAAGAGTTAGTTCTGTAGATAATTATATAAAGAGTTTGTTCTGTAGATAATTATATAAAGAGTTTTACCTGTAGATAATTATATAAAGAGTTTTACCTGTAGATAATTATATAAAGAGTTTTACCTGTAGATAATTATATAAAGAGTTTGTTCTGTAGATAATTATATAAAGAGTTTTACCTGTAGATAATTATATAAAGAGTTTTACCTGTAGATAATTATATAAAGAGTTTGTTCTGTAGATAATTATATAAAGAGTTTGTTCTGTAGATAATTATATAAAGAGTTTGTTCTGTAGATAATTATATAAAGAGTTTTACCTGTAGATAATTATATAAAGAGTTTGTTCTGTAGATAATTATATAAAGAGTTTTACCTGTAGATAATTATATAAAGAGTTAGTTCTGTAGATAATTATATAAAGAGTTTTACCTGTAGATAATTATATAAAGAGTTTGTTCTGTAGATAATTATATAAAGAGTTTGTTCTGTAGATAATTATATAAAGAGTTTTACCTGTAGATAATTATATAAAGAGTTTGTTCTGTAGATAATTATATAAAGAGTTTGTTCTGTAGATAATTATATAAAGAGTTAGTTCTGTAGATAATTATATAAAGAGTTTTACCTGTAGATAATTATATAAAGAGTTTTACCTGTAGATAATTATATAAAGAGTTAGTTCTGTAGATAATTATATAAAGAGTTAGTTCTGTAGATAATTATATAAAGAGTTAGTTCTGTAGATAATTATATAAAGAGTTTTACCTGTAGATAATTACATAAAGAGTTTTACCTGTAGATAATTATATAAAGAGTTAGTTCTGTAGATAATTATATAAAGAGTTAGTTCTGTAGATAATTATATAAAGAGTTTTACCTGTAGATAATTATATAAAGAGTTTGTTCTGTAGATAATTATATAAAGAGTTTGTTCTGTAGATAATTATATAAAGAGTTTGTTCTGTAGATAATTATATAAAGAGTTTGTTCTGTAGATAATTATATAAAGAGTTTTACCTGTAGATAATTATATAAAGAGTTTGTTCTGTAGATAATTATATAAAGAGTTTGTTCTGTAGATAATTATATAAAGAGTTTTACCTGTAGATAATTATATAAAGAGTTAGTTCTGTAGATAATTATATAAAGAGTTTTACCTGTAGATAATTATATAAAGAGTTTTACCTGTAGATAATTATATAAAGAGTTTTACCTGTAGATAATTATATAAAGAGTTTGTTCTGTAGATAATTATATAAAGAGTTTGTTCTGTAGATAATTATATAAAGAGTTTTACCTGTAGATAATTATATAAAGAGTTTATCCTGTAGATAATTATATAAAGAGTTAGTTCTGTAGATAATTATATAAAGAGTTTGTTCTGTAGATAATTATATAAAGAGTTTTACCTGTAGATAATTATATAAAGAGTTTGTTCTGTAGATAATTATATAAAGAGTTTTACCTGTAGATAATTATATAAAGAGTTAGTTCTGTAGATAATTATATAAAGAGTTTTACCTGTAGATAATTATATAAAGAGTTTTACCTGTAGATAATTATATAAAGAGTTTTACCTGTAGATAATTATATAAAGAGTTAGTTCTGTAGATAATTATATAAAGAGTTTGTTCTGTAGATAATTATATAAAGAGTTTTACCTGTAGATAATTATATAAAGAGTTAGTTCTGTAGATAATTATATAAAGAGTTAGTTCTGTAGATAATTATATAAAGAGTTTTACCTGTAGATAATTATATAAAGAGTTTTACCTGTTGATAATTATATAAAGAGTTTTACCTGTAGATAATTATATAAAGAGTTAGTTCTGTAGATAATTATATAAAGAGTTTGTTCTGTAGATAATTATATAAAGAGTTTTACCTGTAGATAATTATATAAAGAGTTTTACCTGTAGATAATTATATAAAGAGTTTGTTCTGTAGATAATTATATAAAGAGTTTGTTCTGTAGATAATTATATAAAGAGTTTTACCTGTAGATAATTATATAAAGAGTTTTACCTGTAGATCATTATATAAAGAGTTTGTTCTGTAGAGAATTATATAAAGAGTTAGTTCTGTAGATAATTATATAAAGAGTTTTACCTGTAGATAATTATATAAAGAGTTTGTTCTGTAGATAATTATATAAAGAGTTTGTTCTGTAGATAATTATATAAAGAGTTTTACCTGTAGATAATTATATAAAGAGTTTGTTCTGTAGATAATTATATAAAGAGTTTTACCTGTAGATAATTATATAAAGAGTTTTACCTGTAGATAATTATATAAAGAGTTTGTTCTGTAGATAATTATATAAAGAGTTAGTTCTGTAGATAATTATATAAAGAGTTAGTTCTGTAGATAATTATATAAAGAGTTAGTTCTGTAGATAATTATATAAAGAGTTTGTTCTGTAGATAATTATATAAAGAGTTAGTTCTGTAGATAATTATATAAAGAGTTTGTTCTGTAGATAATTATATAAAGAGTTAGTTCTGTAGATAATTATATAAAGAGTTAGTTCTGTAGATAATTATATAAAGAGTTTTACCTGTAGATAATTATATAAAGAGTTTGTTCTGTAGATAATTATATAAAGAGTTAGTTCTGTAGATAATTATATAAAGAGTTAGTTCTGTAGATAATTATATAAAGAGTTAGTTCTGTAGATAATTATATAAAGAGTTAGTTCTGTAGATAATTATATAAAGAGTTTGTTCTGTAGATAATTATATAAAGAGTTAGTTCTGTAGATAATTATATAAAGAGTTAGTTCTGTAGATAATTATATAAAGAGTTTTACCTGTAGATAATTATATAAAGAGTTTTACCTGTTGATAATTATATAAAGAGTTTTACCTGTAGATAATTATATAAAGAGTTAGTTCTGTAGATAATTATATAAAGAGTTTGTTCTGTAGATAATTATATAAAGAGTTTTACCTGTAGATAATTATATAAAGAGTTTTACCTGTAGATAATTATATAAAGAGTTTGTTCTGTAGATAATTATATAAAGAGTTTGTTCTGTAGATAATTATATAAAGAGTTTTACCTGTAGATAATTATATAAAGAGTTTTACCTGTAGATCATTATATAAAGAGTTTGTTCTGTAGAGAATTATATAAAGAGTTAGTTCTGTAGATAATTATATAAAGAGTTTTACCTGTAGATAATTATATAAAGAGTTTGTTCTGTAGATAATTATATAAAGAGTTTGTTCTGTAGATAATTATATAAAGAGTTTTACCTGTAGATAATTATATAAAGAGTTTTACCTGTAGATAATTATATAAAGAGTTTTACCTGTAGATAATTATATAAAGAGTTTTACCTGTAGATAATTATATAAAGAGTTTGTTCTGTAGATAATTATATAAAGAGTTTTACCTGTAGATAATTATATAAAGAGTTTGTTCTGTAGATAATTATATAAAGAGTTTGTTCTGTAGATAATTATATAAAGAGTTTTACCTGTAGATAATTATATAAAGAGTTTTACCTGTAGATAATTATATAAAGAGTTTTACCTGTAGATAATTATATAAAGAGTTTTACCTGTAGATAATTATATAAAGAGTTTTACCTGTAGATAATTATATAAAGAGTTTGTTCTGTAGATAATTATATAAAGAGTTTGTTCTAGAACTGATCTTTCTGGAAACCGTGAGACAACTGTTGTTGTGAATTGGCGCTATATAAATAAAGATTGATTCATTGATATGTGTGTATATATGTCTGTATACGTGTATACGTGTGTATATGTGTATACGTGTGTGTATACGTGTGTATACGTGTATATATGTGTATGTGTGTGTATATATATGTGTGTATACGTGTATACGTGTGTGTATACGTGTGTATACGTGTATATATGTGTATGTGTGTGTATACGTGTATACGTGTGTGTATACGTGTGTATATGTGTATATATGTGTATATGTGTATATATGTGTATGTGTGTATATATATGTGTGTATACCTGTATACGTGTGTGTATACGTGTGTATATGTGTGTATATGTGTATATATGTGTATGTGTGTGTATGTGTGTGTATATATATGTGTATATATGTGTATATATGTGTATGTGTGTGTATATATATGTGTGTATACGTGTGTATATGTGTGTATGTGTGTGTATATATATGTGTGTATACGTGTATACGTGTGTGTATACGCGTGTATATATATGTGTGTATACGTGTGTGTATACATGTGTATATGTGTATATATGTGTATGTGTATGTATATATATGTGTGTATACGTGTGTGTATACGTGTGTATATGTGTGTATGTGTGTGTGTATATATATGTGTATACGTGTATACGTGTGTGTATACGTGTGTATATGTGTATATATGTGTATGTGTGTGTGTATATATATGTGTGTATACGTGTATACGTGTGTATATGTGTGTATATGTGTGTATGTGTGTGTATATATGTGTGTGTATATGTGTATATATGTGTATGTGTGTGTATATATATGTGTGTATTTATATGTGTGTATACGTGTGTATATGTGTATATATGTGTATGTGTGTATATATATGTGTGTATATATATGTGTGTATTTATATGGGAGTATATATATGTGTGTATATATATGGGAGTATCTGCGTGTGTCATGTGACAGAGGAGAAGTTTCATGAGGAGACCTGGACGTTGACTCGTGTGTTTATACGTGTGTATATGTGTATATATGTGTATGTGTGTATATATATGTGTGTATATATGTGTGTATATATATGTGTGTATATATGTGTGTATTTATATGGGAGTATCTGCGTGTGTCATGTGACAGAGGAGAAGTTTCATGAGGAGACCTGGACGTTGACTCGTGTGTTTATACGTGTGTATATGTGTATATATGTGTATGTGTGTATATATATGTGTGTATATATGTGTGTATATATATGTGTGTATATATGTGTGTATTTATATGGGAGTATCTGCGTGTGTCATGTGACAGAGGAGAAGTTTCATGAGGAGACCTGGACGTTGACTCGTGTGTTTATCTCAATGCAGACCTCTGGACTAACTTTAAGTACAACATCAGCTTCTCTCAGACGTGTTTCATCTTCTTCACCTTCTTCATCCTCCACCTCCTCTTCTCCTTCCTCCTGGACCGTCTGTGGTTCTACTTTGTGGCGTTTGATGCAGCGATACAGAACGTCCCAGAGGTTCTCAGGTGGGTTCAGGTCTGGAGACCCTGAGGACCTTCAATGGCATCAAAACATTAATCCTCCAGAAACTGCCTATAACGTTCTTACGCATAAAGCCGGGCCTCGTCCTGGACCAGGAGGAACCCAGGGTCCACTGGACCAGTGTGAGGTCTGACAGTGGGTCTGAGGGTCAGGTACCTTTGGCTAACACCTGGAGGTCTGTGAGACCCTCCAAGGATCTACCTCCCCACACCACCACCAAACCGGTCCCGCTGGACTATGTTTCAGCGAGCAGAACCTTCACTACGGCGTCTCCAGAATCTTTGCGTCTGTCACATGAGCCCAGTCAGAACCTCCTCTAATCTGAGAGGAGAACGAGGCACCAACGGGGAACTGGCCACCACTGGTGTTTTCTGGGGAACATCCATCCAGCTGTATGGTTCTGGGCTGTGAGCTCAGGTCCAGTGGAGGACGTTGGACCCTCATGCCGTCCTAATAAAGTTTGGCTGTGAAGGTTTGGTCAGAACCCTCTCACCAGCTGCTGGAGGTCATCTAGTAGGGATCTGGTCCTCCTCACACTCCTGAGACTGTTCTTGGAGACAAAGGGGACCGTCTAGTGACGGTATGGATGTTCCATCCCGGAGGAGATGGACCACCTGAAGGTTCTACAGGTACCACATCATGGTACCAGTACAGACCAGGACACCAGCAGAACCCAGAACTAGAGATGAATCAGTCAGGAAGGATGGGGAGGGAGAAATGGTCGGTGGGCCACCTCCTGCAGAACCAGAACCTTCCTGAAGGGTGTCCTGCTGGTGCCTCTCCTGTCCACCTGGTGGCGCTTTCATCAGAACCAAAGACCGTGATACTGACTCACAATTCCTTACGCTTCCTGTCCGGCCAGAACCAGGTCCGAGATGTTAAGCGGACTCTGTGTTCTGCTGTGGTGATTCCCCACATGACCTTGAGCGGAGAATAATTAACGTTTAAATGATTTAAATTGTTTTTAAAAAGATCGATTGATGAGAGTTTGTTTAAAGTTACATTTCAACCTTTTTTCCCAAACTTTTAGATTTTGCTTCTTGAATTGAATACTTAAAAGAACACGTGTAGAACACCTGTAGAACACCTGTAGAACACCTGTAGAACACCTGTAGAACACCTGTAGAACACCTGTAAAAACGTGTAGAACATCTGTAGAACACCTGTAGAACACCTGTAGAACACCTGTAGAACACCTGTAGAACACGTGTAGAACACCTGTAGAACACCTGTAGAACACCTGTAGAACACCTGTAGAACACCTGTAAAAACGTGTAGAACATCTGTAGAACACCTGTAGAACACCTGTAGAACACGTGTAGAACACCTGTAGAACACCTGTAGAACACCTGTAAAAACGTGTAGAACATTTGTAGAACACCTGTAGAACACGTGTAGAAGACGTGTAAAACACCTGTACAACACGTGTACAACACATGTAGAACACCTGTAGAACACCTGTACAACACATGTAGAACACCTGTAGAACACCTGTAGAACATGTGTAGAACACGTGTAGAACACCTGTAGAACACCTGTAGAACACGTGTAGAACACCTGTAGAACATGTGTAGAACACGTGTAGAACAACTGTAGAACATGTGTAGAACATGTGTAGAACACCTGTAGAACATGTGTAGAACACGTGTAGAACACCTGTAGAACATGTGTAGAACACCTGTAGAACACCTGTAGAACACCTGTAGAACACCTGTAGAACACGTGTAGAACATGTGTAGAACACCTGTAGAACATGTGTAGAACATGTGTAGAACACCTGTAGAACACCTGTAGAACACCTGTAGAACACCTGTAGAAGATGTGTAGAACACCTGTAGAACACCTGTAGAACACCTGTAGAACACCTGTAGAACACCTGTAGAACACCTGTAGAACACCTGTAGAAGATGTGTAGAACACCTGTAGAACACCTGTAGAAGATGTGTAGAACACCTGTAGAACACGTGTAGAACACCTGTAGAACACCTGTAGAACACCTGTAGAACACCTGTAGAAGATGTGTAGAACCCCTGTAGAACACCTGTAGAACACGTGTAGAACACCTGTAGAACACCTGTAGAACACCTGTAGAACACCTGTAGAACACCTGTAGAAGATGTGTAGAACCCCTGTAGAACACCTGTAGAACACCTTTTTAGTTTCCTTATCTGGGTTTCCAGCGTTTTGGTTTGAAACCGTCTCAAACTCTCTGACAGAACTTTTATTTACTAGAAGTTCTGCCTTTAGGTTGTCAGATCTCCGCTGACACTTTTATGAGGGGACACTTCTTTTAAGCCCACTCTTCATTCCACACGGCACTCAGTCACGCCAGCCTGCAGCGCCCTCCGGTGGTCGTTGTCCAGACTCTCAGGAGAAGGGACCTGGGCCGGTTCTTACCTTTACCGGACCCTAACGTGACTCTGGTGTTTCTAAAACGCTTCTACCTTCCTCTGAGTGTGAAAATCAAAAGAAAGGTTCAGAGATGAAAGATGGCGCTGATGAAGGCTGAGAGGAAGGATTGGACTCAAACAGGAACCTTTTATAGCAGACAAACGTTCATATTTCTTTCAGCCACGACGTCTGTCGCCCCAATGATGACATCATCAGTTCCCTCCGAACATGTGTTTGTTTGAGAGCGTTTATGCAGCTGGGCAGGTTAAAAGTCTTCTCCGCTCTTCGCTCTCAGGAGCCCACGTCGTCGTAGTCATCCTCAGACGGGGGGTCGGGGCTCGCTGGGAGGCAGAGGAGGCCGTCGTCTTCGTCACCTGCGATCGGATCACACGTTTAGGATGTGATTTTGTCACGCGAGCAGCGTCCGCTCCTCCCCCCGCCCCTGACTCCTTCTGTATGAGTGCATCTCAGACGACACCAGGTCTGGGGGAGGTTCTGACCCACTCCTCTGTGCAGAGCTGCATTTATTTTTTTATTTTTTATTCATTTTTTATTGGTAGAGCTGTTGTGTTGAGGCTCAACTCACAGACTGATGTTCTGATTCTGGCCGGAGGGAAGCCGGTGAATGAGTCGGACGGGCCGGGGAGGTTCTCGTAGTTGTCGTCGTCGGAGGTGCTGGAGGTGTCAAAGGAGTCCAGTGAGACCTTGGACACTCTGGCGTATGTAGCATCTGTGGGCCCGTTCTGGAGGCTAAAGGCTCCCACCGCTCCGGTGTTGGCTTCTGAAACATCAAAGAAATCACAATTACCTCCCTGAAAGGTCATTGCAGGTCAGTGTGAGAACGACGACTCAAAAACCCACATAGACCTCAGCGCGAGGAAGAACTGGACGGATTTTGGTAAATGTTGGGAAGTTGTTTGTTTTATCTCCAAAAGTCTTCTGGGCATCATTTCTCAAGCGTTGGTCCGATTTAGTTCAGATTTGGCGCTGATGAATCGACTCAAGGAGATCCATCTGGTTCATACAGGGCTACACACAGGGCTACCACCTCGGCCCCTTACTCTTTAGCATCTACTAAAGAGATCTACTTAACATCTACATGCTGCCACTGGGTCAGATATAAACGGGTTCACCAAAGACCAACCTTCTCAGTCCCACCAAGGGGAACGCCCACTGTGTTCGACGTGTTTACTAACGCCCGCCCTCAGTCAGAAGACTTTACTCCATCCTTAACGTTACAGATGTTACAGATGTTACGGAGGTTAAGGAGGTTACGGAGGTTAAGGAGGTTAAGGAGGTTACGGAGGTTAAGGAGGTTACGGAGGTTAAGGAGGTTAAGGAGGTTACGGAGGTTACGGAGGTTAAGGATGTTACAGAGGTTAAGGAGGTTAAGGAGGTTAAGGAGGTTACGGAGGTTACGGAGGTTAAGGATGTTACGGAGGTTAAGGAGGTTAAGGAGGTTAAGGAGGTTACGGAGGTTACGGAGGTTAAGGATGTTACGGAGGTTAAGGAGGTTAAGGAGGTTAAGGATGTTAAGGATGTTAAGGAGGTTACGGAGGTTAAGGAGGTTAAGGAGGTTAAGGAGGTTAAGGAGGTTACGGAGGTTACGGATGTTACGGATGTAACGGATGTAACGGAGGTTAAGGAGGTTAAGGAGGTTAAGGAGGTTAAGGAGGTTAAGGAGGTTAAGGATGTTAAAGATATTACGGGTTCCAGAGGGGAAACAGTTCCAGAGAGACCCAGCAGAGATTAAAGCTGGGGAACCATCTTCTACCTCCTGATGGTTCCTGGGAACAGTGGGAACATAAAGTTGGTTTCAGGATGGAGAGAGTGACTCACCTTCCCCTCTGAGGTTGTCAAGACTGGATGCCTTGGTCAAAGATGTCATTCCTGGTTTGCCCCTCCGAGAATCTGGACACAGAGTGAGGCGTTCTTCGATCACACATAAGAATGCAGATATTCCCCCTGCAAACACTCTGAGGTGGAGACGCCGCCTCGCGACCAGCGAGCATCATCACAGCTACAAAGATGGCCGCAGGAAACACGAACGGAGAGAATAAAGGAAAGAACGGCGCTTACTGCGAAAGGTGGACAGATGAAAACAGGGGTCATGCCTCTCTACATAACGTCCAGAGTCTGCATCTGCTGCCATGTTGTCAACGCCACTCAGCTGTGTCCCGAGGTACCTGGGGGGGGAGGAGCCTATTCGAGACGAACACAAAACAGACGGCGGACCCGATGAGGTGACTTTGGGCGTGTTCTGCCGGCACATGGAGGCAGAAGAAGGTAAGCGTGCGACTCTCTCTCTCTGAAACCTTCGCCCACTGACCGTCTGCTTGAGGAGGGCGTGTCGTGACCTTAATGAGGTTGATGGCGTCTTCACAGCTGTTACCACCATGTCCCGAAGGCGGCCGCCACCCGGGGCGTGTCTGCAGCAGCAGCAACGCTGAGGACATGACCCCACACGTGGAACGATGAGCAAATATATGGACATGTATACAAATATTTGTGTATATATATATATATATATATATATATATATATAGGTAGTGACACCGGTTCCGCGGCGCTGTTTCAGTCCGGTTCAAGAAACCCTGAGAGAGACAGACAGCGAGGTGAGGATGACCAACCGTGTCTTCGTCTGTAGTGACAGCAGAGCGTGGTGTTTGTGACGAGGATGAGGAAGAGCAGGAGTGAGAGAGCGGCGATGCTCAGCAGCGTAGAGGATGGAGAGGAGAGGCCATCATTGGGGCTGAAGGTTCTGGTACCTTCTAGGAGGGACAGAGAGGAAGGAGAGATTGTTGGCGCTCCTCCTCTGACTCTTTCTGCAGGAAATAATCCCAGAATATTCATCGACTGTTTCTGCATTCAGAAGAAGAGCTGTAGGATTTACCGCTGGTCCAACTGGGGCTGGCAGCGGCGCTGGTCCAACTGGGGCTGGCAGCGGCGCTGGTCCCGGCAGCTGTGTTGGACCTGCTGGCTGTGGTGGCGTCGGGGAACCCGAGAGAACCTGCGGCACACACAGGTCACAGACAAACACGATCAGTAGCTGGACCAGAACTGGAAGAAGTCAAAGAATCACATTTCTCTTTAGACATCAGCTGTTTTATTTTACTCTGCCACTTATTCTGATTCTATCTTTAATCTCTATTTTCTTTATTGTTTTCTTTTAAAGACTTAATTCTTGCTTTTTGACCCATCGCCTTTTTAGTCCAGTTCTTAGTTTTAGATGTTTGATGATGAATTAAAAACCCTTTAAAAATGAAGCTGTGGAGGAATTATTTTATTTCTTTGGTGCATTTATTAATTTAGAATGTAGCCTGTTACACGTAACCTGTTACATGTGGACAGTTACTCATAGTCCGTAATGTGTAGTCTGTTACAGGACGTCTGTTACAGGACGTCTGTTACAGGACGTCTGTTACAGGACGTCTGTTACAGGACGTCTGTTACATGACGTCTGTTAAATATAGTCTGTTACATGTAATCTGTTACATGTCCTCCGTTACATGTCCTCTGTTACATGTCCTCTGTTACATGACATCTGTTATATATAGTCTTTTACATGTCGTCTGTTACATGTCGTCTGTTACATGTCGTCTGTTACATGTCATCTGTTACATGTCGTCTGTTACATGTCGCCTGTTACATGTAGTCTGTTACATGACGTCTGTTAAATATAGTCTGTTACATGTTGCCTGTTACATGTAGTCTGTTACATGTTGCCTGTTACATGTAGTACGTTACTCCCCAAGTCCTAATACCACTTCCTTAGCAGTCATGGTTAACGCCTCCTCCTCTGTGGACCCTTTGATGCGTGACGGTGTGCACCAAGGCTCCGTCCTCGGACCCTTACCCTTCAGCATCCACAAGTTACCACCGGGTCACTTTCTGAACAGGTTCAGTCACATTTTCATTCAGAAATAGAGACTCAGAATGAGCTCAACCAAACAGCTGAGCAGGACATTCAGGGTTAAAGGTAACGTTTGTGGGTGTTTGACGCTTCATAAATAAAACTGAATTGTGAAAAGGTGTAGAATTCAGGAAGATGAAGGCTGAGGTGAGTTCTCTCCCCTAGTTTGGCCACATATAAAAGCGTTTCCCAGCAGGAACACAAACCAGCAGGTCTGTCCAATGATGGAAGTGGGATGAAAATTCCGTTGGAATCTAAAGGGAAAAGGACTTTTCTGAGTGAAGAAAAGATGTTAATGCTTAGTCGTGATGTTGTGATGAACCGGCTCCTCTCACCCTGACACACCACTCCAGAGGCTTTGGAGTCCTTGCAGAGGTGGGCTCTGTTCACCATCTCCGTGCACTGCCACAGGCTGTGCATGCTGGGAGAACACTGGTAGAACCACAGGGCGCCTTCGTTGTGCGTGAGAGGAGGAAGGAACTGCGAGTACTTGGTGGCCCCGGCGCCACACTGCAGCATGGAGCACACCATGGCGGCCATCTTTCTGCTCCAGCAGTTGTCACACAGCGTTCCCCAGCTGCCGTTACGGTGGACCTCCACTTTACCGGAGCAGCGGTCCAGACCCCCGGTCAGTCGGACGGCTCTCATCTCTGCACAGACATAAGTCAGAACTGTCCAGCTGTACTTGAGTACTACTTTATACTTGTACTCTGATACATATCATATACATAAACAAATGTTCTACTTTCTACTCCAGTACTTTGATCTGGCTGCTGTAGTTACTAGTTACTTCTCAGATTACAATTTTTACTCCTTTCTTGTTCATTGGAAACCATGTAACTGCAGAAATACTTCATTATTAATAACTAATACTCGTGAAAAACCTTTTTGTCTTCAATCACAGTGTACTCAGTACACTGAATACTACATGTATATTACAGTAAATATTAAATGATAAATCTAATTTTAAACATTCAATCAAAATGTTTATATCTAATCTTAAACTGAATGTAAACTTTAAATCTAAACATAAATGTTAAATCTAAACATAAATGTTAAATCTAAACATAAATATAAATGTTAAATCTTAACCAAATATCTAAATATACATGTTACATATAAATGTTAATATAAATGTTAAATCTTAACGAAATATCTAAATATACATGTTACGTATAAATGTTAATATAAATGTTAAATCTTAACGAAATATCTAAATATACATGTTACGTATAAATGTTAATATAAATGTTAAATCTTAACGAAATATCTAAATATACATGTTACATATGAATGTTAATATAAATGTTAAATCTTAACCAAATATCTAAATATACATGTTACATATAAATGTTAAATCTTAACGAAATATCTAAATATACATGTTACATATGAATGTTAATATAAATGTTAAATCTTAACCAAATATCTAAATATACATGTTACATATAAATGTTAATATAAATGTTAAATATTAACGAAATATCTAAATATACATGTTACGTATAAATGTTAATACAAATGTTAAATCTTAACGAAATATCTAAATATGCATGTTACGTATAAATGTTAATATAAATGTTAAATCTTAACGAAATATCTAAATATACATGTTACATATGAATGTTAATATAAATGTTAAATCTAGAATTAACGTTGAATCCAAATGTAAACAAGGTTTTTAAATCTAAATGTAAACAAAGTTTTTGAATCTAAATGTAAACATAAATGTTAAATCTAAAAGTTGTTTAACAAAACTTTATATGTTGCTAATATGCTCATTTACACTGCCGGTGAGGGGAAGTACCAAAATAAAAGCCCCATGAAGACTTTTATAGTGAAGATCTACGATCGGATTGAACATTCAAATGTAACATTTACAATATTTAATATTTAAGTAAGTAATATTTAAGTACACCAGTAAGTTCACACATTCGGCTGTAAATGTGATTTACAAAATTGACCTGAAGAATTTGACTCCACTGTGAAGAATGGTTTGGAGATAAAACTGTTCATTCATAATGACATCACTTCCTGTCCCAGGCGTCAGGAACAGGTGTGCTGAAGTGGACCCTGACCTGAGCATACGACACCGGCGTCCTCCTTGTGTCCACAGTCGGTCTCGTCCGGGGCGGCGGGACATTCCCACAGGTTCTCCTCTCTGCCGGTGCAGTTCAGCTCGTCCAGGTGAACGGGCCCTCGGCCCGGGGGGAAGGCGCCCCCCTGTCCTGTGGCGCTGAGGGCATAACCGCATCCGAGCTGGGCACAGACCACATCAGCGTCCCGCAGGTCCCAGCGGTCATCGCACACTGTGCCCCAAATCTGGTTCCTCAACACCTCCACCCGTCCAGCACAGCGGTCCGGTCCTCCGGCAAGCCGCGCCGCCCGCTGCTCTGATGACATCATCACAATCATATTTGTTTACACCGCACAAAGACTGGGAGAAGGTTCGACTTTACTTGTTTGCCATAAACAAGAGAAGAAAAAGCTTCATTTCAAACCAATGAAGAATTCTGTCCATCGGAACTTTTACGACGAGGGTCTCAGAGAGCTCCCCCTCGAATGTCTGAAATATATGGATATATATTTATAGAGCTTCAACACTTCAAATGACTGATTAGAACGGATCAGAGCCACACACACTCAGAAGTCTGACTTAACTCAAGAAATCTGAGCTTAAAGTCAGAGTTCCTCAAAACGGGACCCTGACCCTCTTCCAGATACGACCACTTTAATCGGGTTTGATTTATTCATTTTTACTTAGTAGGCAACAACGTGAAAATGTGAAGAAGATTTGAATGACACTAAGATGAACTTTGAGAAGGTTGAAAACAAAGGTTTTCTTCTGAACACTAAAGGCAGTGCATCCTGGGTAAGGGCTTAAAAACATAGAATAAACCCCTGATGCAGAGACTAGCAGCCTTTTTGAGCTTTACACTGTGTGAAGCCTGAATGCACAGCTGAATCCATCCTTCAGTCTAAGGTTGTGGTTTTGTGTGACACTGAGGAGGAAGAAGAAGAAGAAGAAGAAGAGTAAGAGAGAAAGCCTCACCACAGGCGGCTGCAGCGATCACCGTGCAGTTCTCTGATCCCTGGGTTTGAGAACAGTTCTGCAGAGCACCATCCCGGTACCAGCAGCCGTGAAAGCAGGTGGTGTTGGGAGATGTTCTGGTTTCGGTCACATGATAGAGGCTACCACACTCCAGATCCTGGCAGATCTTCTCCAGCAGCATGTGGGTGGAGTCTGCCGCTAATGCCACCGCATCACTGCGCCCAGGCATCCGCAGACTGAATATGCATTTTCCAGGGAGTTTCTCAATGTGAGGCTCACCTGAGGACAGACAGGTATCACAAACACAAAACGTTCCCTGTTGGGTTAGAAGGACAAACAGGAGTACCCTCTGGATCTCCTTCTGTGTTTGAAGACCCCTGAGACAACAATCATCAGTAGCATTATTGAAGATCTGCACCAGTGTGAGTAATCTGTTACTATGTGTGAGTAATCTGTTACTATGTGTGAGTAATCTGTTACTATGTGTAAGTAATCTGTTACTATGTGTGAGTAATCTGTTACTATGTGTGAGTAATCTGTTACTATGTAAGTAATCTGTCGCTATGTGTGAGTAATCTGTTACTATGTGTGAATAATCTGTTACTATGTGTGAGTAATCTGTTACTATGTGTGAGTAATCTGTTACTATGTAACTAATCTTTTACTATGTGTGAATAATCTGTTACTATGTGTAAGTAATCTGTTACTATGTGTGAGTAATCTGTTACTATGTGTGAGTAATCTGTTACTATGTAAGTAATCTGTTACTATGTGTGAATAATCTGTTACTATGTAAGTAATCTTTTACTATGTGTGAGTAATCTGTTACTATGTGTGACTAATCTGTTACTATGTGGGAATAATCTGTTACTATGTGTGAGTAATCTGTTACTATGTGTGAGTAATCTGTTACTATGTAAGTAATCTGTCGCTATGTGTGAGTAATCTGTTACTATGTGTGAATAATCTGTTACTATGTAAGTAATCTGTTACTATGTGTGAGTAATCTGTTACTATGTGTGAGTAATCTGTTACTATGTGTGAGTAATCTGTTACTATGTGTGAATAATCTGTTACTATGTGTGAGTAATCTGTTACTATGTAAGTAATCTGTCGCTATGTGTGAGTAATCTGTTACTATGTGTGAATAATCTGTTACTATGTGTGAGTAATCTGTTACTATGTGTGAGTAATCTGTTACTATGTAAGTAATCTGTCGCTATGTGTGAGTAATCTGTTACTATGTGTGAATAATGTGTTACTATGTGTGAGTAATCTGTTACTATGTGTGAATAATCTGTTACTATGTGTGAATAATCTGTTACTATGTGTGAATAATCTGTTACAACGCGTGAGTGATATGTAGGCTATGTGAGCTATGCACAGGTGGCTCCACCTACTATGACCTTTCCTAATTTGACTCCACCTACCATGACCTTTCCTAACTCGACTCCACCTACCATGACCTTTCCTCACTCGACTCCGCCTACCATGACCTTTCCTCACTCGACTCCGCCTACCATGACCTTTCCTAATTTGACTCCACCTACCATGACCTTTCCTCACTCGACTCCGCCTACCATGAGCTTTCCTCACTCGACTCCGCCTACCATGACCTTTCCTAACTCGACTCCACCTACCATGACCTTTCCTAATTTGACTCCACCTACCATGACCTTTCCTCACTCGACTCCACCTACCATGACCTTCCCTCACTCGACTCCGCCTACCATGACCTTCCCTCACTCGACTCCGCCTACCATGACCTTTCCTCACTCGACTCCACCTATCATGACCTTCCCTCACTCGACTCCACCTGCCGCGACCTTTCCTCACTCGACTCCGCCTACCATGACCTTTCCTCACTCGACTCCACCTACCATGACCTTTCCTCACTCGACTCCGCCTACATGACCTTTCCTCACTCGACTCCGCCTACAATGACCTTTCCTCACTCGACTCCCCCTACCATGACCTTCCCTCACTCGACTCCGCCTACCATGACCTTCCCTCACTCGACTCCGCCTACCATGACCTTCCCTCACTCGACTCCCCCTACCATGACCTTCCCTCACTCGACTCCGCCTACCTTGACCTTCCCTCACTCGACTCCGCCTACCATGACCTTCCCTCACTCGACTCCCCCTACCATGACCTTCCCTCACTCGACTCCGCCTACCATGACCTTTCCTCACTCGACTCCACCTACCATGACCTTTCCTCACTCGACTCCGCCTACCATTACCTTTCCTCACTCGACTCCGCCTACCATGACCTTCCCTCACTCGACTCCGCCTACAATGACCTTTCCTCACTCGACTCCCCCTACCATGACCTTTCCTCACTCGACTCCGCCTACCATGACCTTCCCTCACTCGACTCCCCCTACCATTACCTTTCCTCACTCGACTCCCCCTACCATGACCTTCCCTCACTCGACTCCGCCTACCATGACCTTCCCTCACTCGACTCCCCCTACCATGACCTTCCCTCACTCGACTCCCCCTACCATGACCTTTCCTCACTCGACTCCACCTACCATGACCTTTCCTCACTCGACTCCGCCTACCATGACCTTTCCTCACTCGACTCCCCCTACCATGACCTTTCCTCACTCGACTCCCCTACCATGACCTTCCCTCACTCGACTCCCCCTACCATGACCTTCCCTCACTCGACTCCGCCTACCATGGTTTGAGCCACTGCTTTTAAGCGAGCATGAATGGACAGGAGACCAGGAGGCGGGTGTTCTCAGCTCTGGACCGGGTCATCAGGCTGAGACGACACAAACTGTGACGAGAAGTTCTGCTTCACTGAAAATCTCTCAGTCAAATACTCCGGTTGAAAAGTTGTCATGGTGTGATTTTAAAGTAAAGCTTGTCCCTGTGAACCTGACAGAGCCTGAAGGTGGTGTGTGGTGGTGGAGAGAGTTCCGCTGAAGGTGCAGCTCAGCAGAAGTCATGAGAGATCAAGAGTGTGAGAGCTGTCAGTCATCTGACAATCTCCTGCGACTCCACCCACTTCCTGTGACAACCGGCAGTGAGAACATTCATGCAGGTTCTCGACACAACGCCTCGTTCTTCGTGCCTGCGGGGGTTTCAGTCTGTGCCTGTGAGAGCCCGCCCTATCAGAAACCAACACCTTCACTCTGAACGACATCACAGCTCACTGCTGACGCTCCTGCAGGAGGTTCTGCTGGACAGCACCACCTCTGACAAGCTGTGGTGAAGATGCCAGAAGCACCGTGACCTTCATCACAC